>CM077909.1:81254893-81777393 GCA_039720435.1 Amazona ochrocephala | reverse complement strand
AGTCATCTAATAGAAGTATTCAAATATTATCTTTTTTTTTTTCATTAACATAAGCATAAAGACTACATCGTGTAAATCCTTACAATTCATTTTAGACTGAATAAAACAGATCTACTACAGATCTTGAAAATTCTAACAGCTGGGGCTAAAGGTGGAGTGAAGGCTGGGGGTTGAAGAGCTTTGGTAGAAATTAATTTTTACCCCAGTACAATGACTTCCCCTATATCTACACAGACTTCAGCATTCATAACTGAAAATGGAAATGAAATTAATGTGGAAATACTCTGTGCTACTAGAATATTGAACATCGAGTTTTGTAAGAAAGAAAGAAGACATTCTTCTATTTCTAAGAACAACACAAACTATTTTGGAATGGCTATGCCTTCACGTAATCCACACAGTACTTACAGTAATAACCTAGAGCATTTTATCTATGAAAATGCTATAGAGCAAAAATGAACTTTTTAAATTCCAGTCTACAGTGGTTGAATGTTTCCTTTCCAGAGAATGGAGGAAAAAAAGCAAATAAAAGAAAATAAAAGGAGAGGGGGACATGACTTTTAATTCAGGCTTTTCTTTAATATCAAGTAAGTCTTAAAGATAAAAATATATATATGAAAGAGTGTGAAGGAGAAACACAGTAAAGAACATCCTGTTCTAAAGCAATATTACCAGAGATCTTTGAGAGATTCACTGTGCATCTGGAGTCCTTTCAAATGAAACATTACTTGACAAGAAGTGCCCATAAAAATGATCCTAATGGAGATTTGCAATTAATCACACACATTCTCCACTAAACCTCCTAAAAAGCCATCCACAGAATTTGATTTCTTTACCCCTTAATATTCATACAGGCAATAGTGAAATTATTTTTTTTATGTGGTTCTTACCCATGTGCCACAGTTGCTCTTGCAATAAAGTGATTTATGGAGGTAAGATTTTCAACTGTCATATCAAATAGTTCAGGTGAACCATTGTGCACTGGAAATTCAAATTAAGGTGGAAGTTACTGTGTAACATCTGTATAGCTTGTAAATAAAGGAAAAAATAAGAGTCACCCAATGATGATAGATAGGCCAAGCTTTCTTTTGGTGAAAGGTAAAGGGGGAATGCAGCGGCCTTCTACAATTTTTCACTTTTATAAACTTTGCAACAGTCCATGCAAGCTTGAACTAAGGAGAACACAATAAATATACCTGTTCTAAGAAGTCTAGGAATTTTATAGGGAAAACTTCGTGTACTCAATTTTCCTTCTCTGGGCTTAACATGTTCTAGGAGAGCGAAGGAAAAAAAAAAATAAAAAAGAAAGAAAAACATATTCTGAGTTTCCTGGACCACCATAACATAAAAATAAACCATGGCAAAAATATCACAAGACCCCAAGCACTTAAAGGCTTGTGGTAACTGCATCCTATCACACCTCAGCAAGACAGATAACTGCAGTTTCCACTCGTTCCAAAATAGGGGGAAAGAGGCATGTGGGAAGGAGAGGAAAGGACCCCAACAAAATTGAAATTGCTTTCGGTAAGTCATCTTCTTTCTTGGGGTTATTTTACACCCACCAAACTTTTTTCTGACAGAGTGATGGGTAACATTAAATGCCAAAGTTTGCCTGAAAGCTGTACTCTGGGTTTTAAACTTGTATCTAAAAGCTGCTTCAGCACTGTTGCGGCACAAACTGAACTGCTGCTTTTGCCAGGGGCTCGGTCCAAACAGGTGCTCTGTGTTTAGAACTTCTACCAAATATTTTCGTCTGATCATACACTACCACAGTCAACATGCATCACAACAAGCCTAAAGACTGGGAAGACAATAGAGAGAACAATTTCGGTAGTGCTATTTTAACTCAGTCGCAACTCACTCTTTTGTTTTAAAGAAATAAATAACACAAAGTATGAATTCTCACTGCAAGTGAAATCTTCATTTTTAATTTATGGAGAGGAAAGGTGATTTTTTAAAATGCCTTTACCATTCCAACCAGGTAGACAAAGATTCCAAACTACAAGCAGGTTACTGCAACTGTGTTCCACACATGCAATGCTAAATGGGAACTGTCTGTGCATGGCACATGACACAACGTGATCGTAAGATATTATGGGGAAGTTATCGACACCCGAAAGCCAGGAACTGCTTTCCTATATTTATGGCTGTAGAAGTGCAATGTTTTCATACACACCTGAGTGCAGTATTTTAACACAGATTTGTAAAGAATGAGGAAATCTATTACATCTGCGAGTCCAATAAGCAAACATATGGGGGGGGGGGGGGGGAGTGGAAAAGTCATTACAGCAGGAAACAACAACAAGAACTACCCATTGCAATAGAGGTGGTAGCAAAAACTTGCTTTTTTCCAATGTGAAATTCACTTTCTCAACTTGTTCTGTCAGGGTTATACTCTGGTGCACAGGTCTAACTGCTTGTCGATAATCCCACAGGATGGACAGCCCACACAGAATTAATTTTTACTAACTGCAGATTCCACCTGAGTAATTGATTATGTCTACGTGTGTACCTGCAAGCATGTGCGTATCTGTTACACATAACGCTTCCTACATGCACTCATTTTTTCTGTTGAAGAAGTATCTCAACAGTACTCTTTTCCATCTTTGCTTCGCTGCAGCTCAAGTTTACTTGCTGAAAACATCCGTATCTAAGTCAATCACACTTATATGCCAAACAAAATATAAACAATAAAAAATGTGTCAGCCAAAAATCTACAGGACTGTATCCAATCACTGCATAAGCGTTATCGTTGTTTCCATCTTCATTCACGATTTATGAATACTCCAGTCCTTTTGAATTACAATGCTTTCTAATTGTGGAACAACTTAAATCATATTTATTTATTCACCGTGCCACTGTAGGAGCATCGCTGGCCGCTGAACTACAGCGTTGCGGGAGACGTTACTTTCTCCCATTTTCTGCTTCTTTAGCCATTTGTTGCGCCAATGTGAAAGCCAGCAGTTATCGCTTAATCAGTTTACATCACATCCTCCTAAAACAGACTTTCACAAAAACCTCTGAAAACTACCTCTGGGCTTTATAGACCGCGCTCGCTCCCCGTTACCGTACGCCCCGCAAGGACTCTCCTGGTGCAGCCAAGGAACTCCCTAAGCCCGCTCCCTAACTCCGTCCAGCCCTAAAAAACGCACTCTGCCGCCGCGGAGACCTCCGCTCGGGCTGCCCCCTGCCTCCCCGCGCCTCCCCGCTCCCTCCGTGCACCGCGCCGCGCCGGCCGCGGCTTCGCCCAGCTCCCTCCCGCCGTCCCGGTGACAGCCGACGCCCGGGAAAGCTGCCGCAAGGGCGGTGGTGAGGAAAGGCTGGCTCGCTCCCGGCGCTCGGGGGGATGCGCCTGCCCGCCTGCGTCGCGGGGTAGCCGGGAGCGGGGAAATGCCATGCCCTGGCACCGCCGACCCACGCAGGCTGCACGGCTCGGGCGTCCCGCTCGCATCGCGCTCCGTGCTGGCAGGCTACTTATTAAAAAAGCATTAGACAGGATTACTGCGCACCGGCGAGCGTTAGGTTTTTGGGGTTTTTTTATTCCTCAAAACCACATTTCCTTTCAAACCCTTTCATTAGACTGGCGAGCTGAAAAGAGAGCAAATCGTTTGATTCCAATCAAATCAATACTTCTCAAACATGCTTCTCAGCGTAATTATGCTCATTTCCATTTTCTTAACCTTTGACTTCTTATGCACCAACAAGTAACAGGACTTGTCTGCGGGTGACACTTTGAATGGATCTCCCCAACACAATGGCCTGGTACAGTTTATTCTCTACTATTCCCTCCTGCGAGAGGGAGTTTGGATCAGACAAGCAATTACAACCATGCTTTAACCCATTACAACTACTAGAAATGACTCATTACCAACTCACATACATACAAAAATTAAAAAAAAAAAAAAAGTTTAAATAAATAAATAAAACGCGTCTATACCTGAGTGAGACAGATTGGAGAATACATCATGACTTCGCTTTGAGAACACGCTGCCCGGAGAGCCCCTAAGACAAGCCTCAAAAAGGAATAATTTCATCTATCCATTTTACAGTCATCTGAGACTCAAGGAAGATGGAATCAATCAGGACAGGGCTCTGCCCTGCATCACCACAACTTCACAACAAACCCCAGTCCTCCTTAAATAGCCAAAGATTCAAGTTCACTCCGTGTGCTAGATTTCCCGGGGTGAAATCCAATCTACACTTTTAACCCTCTTGTAGTCGGCGGCGCAGGAGTCTTGGTTTTGCTGCTGCTGCTGCGGCGGCTGCTGGTGGTTGTTTTGCAGATGAGGGGGGGAAGGACTCGGGGGGGGGGGGGGGAGCGGGAGGATTTTGTTGTTGTTGTTTGGGAATTATTTTTTTTATCCTTTTCTTGTTTTTTTCCTTTTCTTTCTCTTTCCCCCCCTAAAGACGCCGGTGGCGGAGTGTTGTTATCTCGGCTCTGTCACCGCGCTCGCCAAAGTTCAAGGTTACAGCCCGCCGCGGAGCAGGACGATCCCTGCGAGCGATGGCAGCCCAAACTTCGCCGGGCAGCGACCATGCGGGCGGCGGGCGCGAGCCGGGGACGGGGGCGCGCGCACCGGGGCGGGCAGCGCGCGGCCTGGAAGCTCCCGCCCTCGCGCCGAGGGCTTAATGGCGAGCGGCCGCTTCCCGAACGCCCTCCGTTACAGAAACGATCCTTCGGAAATTCAAACGGCAAATCGTTCCTTCCCGGTGCGCTCCCGGCGCCTCAGCGCCGTGTCCCGCGTGCGCGCGTGTGTCCCTTCGCTCCGCAAAACTTGGGAGCTGGAACACGGAGCGGTCACACCCTGCGGACCCCGCTGCTGCAGCAGCGGTCTCTGCCCAGATGAGACCCAAGTATTTTTTATTATTATTATTTAATTACACAATCACCGCTTACACTCCTCCTCCTCCCGCAAACACATTCCTTCTCCGCCAGATCCCCCTCCCTTGCCCTCCCCCTTTATTAATCACCAGCTAGCGCCGCAGAAGGAGCTAGCACGTTTTGCGAACATCCCGGATTTTCCCTCTTCTTATGGGAGAAAGTTGCGCGGGGGGAGAAGTTGGGGGGGAGAGAAAGACGTCGCGGGGGGAAGGTTGCCATCTGCAGGAGGTCTCTTCCCTCTGCGCCGTTCGGGGTACCATCCCCTCCTTGGCGGCAGGGTTCGGATGCCACTGCTGCCCTCTCTGCGGCCCCCGGCCCGCCGCGGGGGTCAGAGGGAGGGGGGGGAGGCCCCCCCCCCCCGCACTCCATCACCCCCCCTGGACCCCATCACCGAGCACCGCCGGTGGCTGCTGTGCCGGCGCTCGCAGGCAGCAGCAGGGCGCGGGGTCCGGTTTCGTTCTCCCGGGACCGCTTGTACCGGGGGACAAGAGGAGTGTGGGGGGAAGCAGTGAAGGAAACTTATTTCTGCTCCCGTGAGGCGAGCAGCGCACAGCGTGAACGGGGGGCTCAGTGTGTGCGATCTCTTTCTCCCCAGCCCCCCTTCGCCGCCGGTGGGAAAGGGCGGCTGAGCGGTGCTGGCGCTGCCTGCCTCCCTCCCGGTGCCGGTGGCGGCCCCCGGCGCGTCCTGGAAGGACCGCTGACTTCCTCCCTGCCCGAAGTGAGAGTTTATTCACGTCAGGCATTTCACAACGACACATCAAGGAAAAGTAGGCAGGTTCAAGTCAACCATGAAACGGTCACTTTTTAACCCCGTCCTGTCCTCATTAGGGAAATGCTCAAACACAGCCCGTTTTCAAAGAGGGCTCTTAATGAGGGGAGCTTGCCAAGTCTACTAGCTGCAATTCCCATAAATTTACAAACCAAAAGAAGCAGGGGGATGGGCGGGAGAAGGAGAGAGCCCGCAAGAGACAGGTAATGTCAAAGGAAACAGCGAGAGCCCAGCGCGTTAACCCTTTGCAGAATCCACGCAGCAACCTCGCAGCTCGGTTTCTGGCTGCACTTGCCCGGTTCCCTCAGATTTGTGGGGTTCAAGCAACAGCCACGGCTTTTCACTCCTACAGACCACACTGGTAAGTGACAAGTTTGGAGCATATGCTCAGGCAAGAAGGAATGAGGCAAAAGCAGGGTTAACCACAATGAGCAACATTTGTTTTCATATCTGGTGTAGAATACACCCCAAATCCTATCATCTCCTTTACCCAGACACTGCAAAAAGCTGATAACACCAGCTTTAAATACTGGAGTTTCCCTTTGAATAAATATTCAATTTAACTGGAGTTAATTTACCATAAAAGACATTCCTCTTGGCACAAATGCACTGATGTCCTTGAACACACCTCTTTGAGCGCTTGAACTCTTACACAACAAGCCATTACTGCAGACCTGATTTAAAAGCATAATAACCCCATTCTGTCCCCCTTCTCTCTTGCATCCCTCTGTGAGAATCAGGACAAGCCCCCAACACCGCATCAGCAAAGCTGCCCCTGTGAGCTGCACACATATGAGAAGTATCCCCTTTCCCAGGCAGCATTTGCAGAAGGCCTCATTCTCCCCCAGGTCCTGGCCAAGGGACCACTTTGTGCAAGAGGCCTGTGCACTAAAAGCAAGTACAATCTGGCAAGGTCTCAGGAGCAAGGAGAGCAAGCAAGAAAAAGTGAAAGGAGCAAGGTAAGGGCAGACACCAGGCTGGTTATTTTCTGCACCCCTCTCTACTTACTGCAAGGAGGTGGAATTGGGTTTGCATCCCCACAAAAGCAGGCAGAGGGTGGGTCTGCATCCTTATGCAGAGTGGTCAGGGAGGGGCTGAGCCCAGCCAGCCCAGCAGCAAGTGCCAGTACCCCCAGAATAGCACTGCTGGGGGTCACGAAAAAGCCAGACTCTCCCTCCCCTGAGCCCATTTGTTGGCCAGGATTGAGCAGGCCCTTATGTGAAGGCATGCTTGTGGGAAATCGAGCTGCCTGGCCAGCACAGTTCAAGCAGGATCTTCTCTGCAAGACCCAGGAGTCAAGGTGACCATCGTACGCTTTGCCATGGGTTTGTCTCCAGTTTAACCCACAGGCTCCCAGTGCATCAGTGATAGCAAGCTCAAGTGAGCACCCAGAAGGCATGTTTCAGTTCTGCTGCTCCAGGTTAATCCCAGGGGGAACCCATACAGGAGGGAGGTTTTGTCCTGGGAGAACCCTACAAACAAACACACACACACGTGTGCACATGCCCCCTCTGTCTCACTACACACACACACACACACACACACACACTCTTCTTCTTTCACAGGAAAGCAAGCTAAAGATTCTTTTCAGAAAGGAGATAGTTCCATTAAAATAATTTTAAAAAGAGCAACTCTCTACCACTTTCGTACAAGGTGCTGGGAACTGGATTAGCGTGGAGAAACACAGTACAATGACAGCAGCCATCGTGGCTGGGTACTGGCATGCAGGATGCCACTGTGGTAAAGTGGTTCAATTGCTTTCATGTCCTGGCTTGCATTAACCCCATCACCCTAAAAACCCTTCTCTCCCACCCCACACACTAACAATCCCACTACTGCTGCAGATTTTCTACCCTTGAAGCTCCAGTCTGAGGAACAGCTGCTTTTTGTCCTCACTGCCAGTTATGCCAGCCTCCACACTGTATGTGGAAGCACAGCTATCCTTCCCACGTGGACAACTGAGAAAACAAAAGTCACCATCCAGCCTTCATGGTGAGAGACACAACTCCATGGGACTGGAATGGCCTGAGGAATCCTGCCCTCAAGTGTGTACCAGCACTGCTAACAAGCTCCTGGACACATCCACAGGTGGGCACATGTGCAGCAAAAACACATTCCTGGGAAGAAAATGCATCTTCCACACCTCACTGAGAAGTCATTTTTAGAGGGGGGACTGTTCCTGCACCCTTTCCATGTCTCCCACCCACCCCTGACCAGGGTGCTTAGGATAGAAGGACACCCACTGCCCACACTGCAGCATCTGAGACAGTTTATCTCAGGAAAGAACCAGGAAGGGGTTTTGACACCACAGGGAGATGGACTTTCTGCCCACCACCCATCCTAACTCCGCAAAGCAGTTCTCTGCCAGTGGCGCAAAGCCTAGTGTGCCAGGCTTGCATTGAAAGCCTGAGTTTTCCCTCTTTCCTTCACGGACAGTGATCACGAACTTTACCAGATGCTGCAAAGTGGCACTCTTGGATTCAGCAATAGCAGCACTGAAGAGTGGAAAGGACAGTTAGGCCACCTGTATCTTTCCTAAAGCCAAATTTCAGCTGATTGGTTTTTGGTTGGGCAACTGCACAACTTTTTCAAGTTTTGGTGCACAAGACTACTATCATGCATCAAAAATCAGAGAAAAGTATTGCTAACAGTAGAGTTTGCAGCCTAAGATTCCCTCAGAATACAAGCGGGCCATTTGTATCTAAACATACATATACTGAACCGAGAAACCAAGTTTTCATGAAAATTCCACAGGTCTCTTTGAGAAAATCAGACACAATTGCTTCTGGCATACAGCATTTTATCTAAACGATTCAATATCTGAGAACCAGTTTCAAAACTTTTACGTAGGAGGTCTCAGTGATCCAAAATACAAGCTTTACAGTGATTTTTATCTCTAGTTTAGTAGCGATACTGTTAACTTCTTTTACATCCTTTGTTACAAAATGCCATTCACACACATGTCCATGAGATATACAATTACTTACATACATAAATACTGAGTAACACCAATATAGTGTAGTTTATGTCAACTACAAGTAACAAATTATCTTAGCCATACTGTATTACCATAGTGTTATCTAATAGCGATTCTGTCTATATGATTAGTCTTTGTGCCTGGCAAAACTTCTTGTACCATCAAATTAAACTACAAAATCAAGTTTCACATCTCTGTGACAATCAGAGCCTTGGTCAGTGTTCTTATGTACATGTGTATTGTTTATGCCTATAGGATACGTATGTACGTATTAATGCATGTATAGGCACAGTAAGTTGGGTAGAGAACATTCAGGGAATTAACATAGTTGGTTAAATAAGCAAACTGATAATATGTTGCATTTCGTATGTGGCTGAATTGTAAGGTATTCATGATTTAAAATGCAAGCAGCAACCAGTAAAACTCCTAAGTCGTGTATTATCACACCTATAAATGTAGGTATCATAATATTTACTAGCAGTTTTGTTTGTTTTTTTTTCTGGGTGATAGAAGAAACACACACCCTATATAAACTGTGTGTATGTATGATCACATAGAAAGTGTGCATATACACCATCAGAAGCAAAGAAACTCACTATTGACTCTATATGGTGACATATGTATGCATAAAGGGTATGCATGCTTGACCCCTGTCCACATATGGTTTGATGGGGGCTGTAATACTTGAGCTTTCCACAGCTTCCAGACCAGCAAATGAAAACACCAAACCTCAAGTGTAAAGCTGTAAACCACAAAGTTTTGGGTTACACAAGTGTGCAGTTTTTGTCCTCGCTGTGGGTTACTTTCTCAGCCTTACAAAGGCAGGAAACCCTCTTACCCTAGTGTCACAAATTCTTTAAAAATTCACATTTGCTGATCTTAAATGCCCCCAAATAACCAGCAACAACAATGACATTTCCGCGTCATCTTTTCTACCAATTTATATCACTTGCCAGATTTTGAGGCCATGGGGGGCGGGGGGCATGGTGTCTACGAGCTGGATTTAAATGTCTGCCCAAATTAGAATTATAAAACTGCTCCCCCCCCCCCTTGTGATTGGAGTTTAAAATTGTGCACGCCATGGTTCAGAACTCCTTCAGAGAGCATTATGAGTTAATCTTGTGTGTCTTGGCGCCTTTTCCCTGCCAGCTACTGTACTTGAAAAAAAAAAAAAAAAAGTTGGAGATCTTGTCTGTCCCGTCTCAAGTTCAATGGCAGCACTTCCCAGCAGCAGGAGAAGATGGCCATGTTCGCAGCCCTAATAATAATTCAGATCACGCCACATCGGCATCTTGTGTCAGAGTCGAAACTGGCTTCCCCGCCCCCTTCAACCTGAGGGCTGCCAAGTCTTCACACACTCTGCATTCAACCACAACTTAATGGATGGGATATTGTGCATTAAAATCTGGCCCAGACACACAGGCAAAGAGAGGACAAGAGGGAAAGCAGACAGACAGACAGACACACACAAACAGACACGCGAGAGAAAGGAATGAATTAAAATACACACACAGGTCCCACAGCAAAACAGCACAAAAAAAAAAAAAAAAAAAAAAAAAAAGGAACAAAGAGAAACCCTCTAATGTAACTTCAAAAAACAAGCCAGAAATGCCACCCGAACACTGCATCCTGCAATATAGCATGAAAGAGACCAGCACAAGCCTCCAGTTTATCAGCAGACCGTACACAACAGCAATGCCATTTCCTCAACGTCACACATTACACTGCAGTCCATTAACTACGAAAACCACTGAGACAGCCAGAGAGACAATATTATATTAAAAAGTGAGTAACGAAAATCTCTACAGCAACAAGAAAGAGGGGGAAAGAACTGTCTTCAAGCTACAAACAAAGTAGCATTTGCATTAATCCTTTCCAGCATTTAACTGACAGTTGTCTGCCAGAGAAGAAGGGGAGGGGGGGTAAAGTTGAAAGAGAAACGCGCCAAGTTCAGCACTTTTGGACTCAAACGTCCATCAACTGAGTCCTGGCATAAAATTGTGACCCATATACAAAAGCTGAAAATAAAAGCAAAATATAAACAATCCAGCACTTGTATCATATCCTGTAAAGCAGAAGTGATATCAGCATTTAAGAAGAGGGTATAACATCCATGGTCAAAAGACAGAGACACAAGTCTTAGCCTGGAGAAATTACAAAACAAGAAGCAAGCAAGTAAGAAAAAATTAAACACCACGTACCATTGCAGTGTATGGCATTAAATAATGGAGATCTTGAAATCTGGAACACACACCACCGGGCTGTTTGCTTCACATTCTCCAGGAAACAGACCTATTATACTCTTAGGGACTCGGTGTGCTGAGGTATTTTTTTTATTATCATTATTATTGTTTTTTATTTCCAGAAGTGGCCTTCTGTATTTCTGTTTGGGTTGCGGTATTTTTGCTTTCTTTGTTGTTGCTGGGTTTTGGTTTCTTTGTGGGGGGTGTGTTTGGGTTTTCTTGAGGGGCGGCAGGGTAAGTAGTATTATTTGCTCTGGCGGGCTGTTGGCTTAGTTTTGTTTTTATCTTATTTTGGTTGCCGGCTTTTTGCCTGAGACCGAAAGGGATGAAAACTCTTGGCTGGAGAGAGGGAAAACGCGGTAAAGTCACAGCCCGCGGGCAGCCCCAGCTCCCTCCCTACCCGACCTCCCCCCCCCTTCCCCCTTCCTTCTTTCCCAGTCTTCCTTCCTCTTTCGAGCTGCCAGGCTGGAGAGCACGTTTCAGTGGCGGCTGGCTTGAACGTGGTCCAAGAACTTTTTCTTTTCACATTTCTTTAAACTGATATATATATGTATTTATATATACACACACACACACACTGAGCTACACATATATATACAATATATATCGATATAGGTGTGCATGTCCCGGCCGCGCTGCCACCTCACCCCTCCCTCCCGCAGCCCAGCCTCGCTGCAGCGGACGGCCCCGGCCCGGGACACGCGGCTCTCCACTTCCGCCTGGCGGCTGCCGCACACACCGGGGCCGCTGCCGTTATTTGCATATTAGGGACGTAACAGCCAATGGGGAGCGCGGGGTGGGGCCGCGCGCGGGACGGCGGGGTCGGTGAGGGCCTGGGGACCGGGTGGGGGCCGGCGGGGCTGGTGAGGGTCCGCAGCGCCCCTTGGAGGGGACGGTGATGACTGTAGGTGGGCGACGGGCAGAGGGAGGGCTCAGCCGCTTGCAGTTGTATTGTAAAGTTTTAACTACCAAATTTACGCCAAAGTATTTTAGTTTAGCCCTCACAGGCCACGTTTGAGGAGTACGTTTCTTCGCACGCGTTCTTATGACAGGCTTTTGCAGACAGGTTGTGCAACTTCACGGCTTTAGATGCCTTTTGTAAATTTACCACATCATACCAGTCCCTCCCTGCAGGATTAGCTCCTTCGCCCCGGAGGAGTTGCCGTCCTCTAGCCCAAACCTGAAGAAAGGCAGTAAGGCACCTGGGAAAGAAGGGTTCTGCATCTGAAATGTGCTTTGGAGCTGAGGCACTTACCATGAGATAAACAGAACTGCACGAGGCAAAAGTGTGTGAAGAGGTTTAATCAATCGGATAACAAGCACATTATTTTCCATATATATATATATATATATATATATATATATATATATGAAGGTTTTCTGAGTCCAAACTCTAAAGAATCTCCATAAGTGCCTAGAGACCATTGCTGGGAACATGGGAGCCTCTCAGGAAGTCAATTTTATTTTGTTTGATTCAAGAAAAACATTCTAAGCTGCTAAAAATACATTCCATACTTAAGCACAAATTGCCATGAAATAGGGAAAAAAATACCAACAAACATAACAAAAAACTAAAGGCAAGCTTTCAGACTTCAGAACAATTAAGTCCATGGAGTTTTTTTTTATTTGCATTTTCCTGATTCTTTCATTAAGAAGTCAAATCTAGAAAAATTAAATTACAAATTTGTGTGGTCAGTGATTGGGAGAAATGATTGTTCATGCTGCATGGCACAGATTTCATGAATTTCATGACAGCCAGTCAGTCAAGTGGAGAGCAGACCTTCCTCCACACCAGAGGGAATCTGTGGGTGTTCATCTTTTAAATTACTCATATTTTTCTTTCCTTGTACATTTCAAGCTTTGAGTCAGGTCACAGACAATGATTTGGGCTGGTCATCAGTACTCAGCAGAGTTCATTACAAGAAGTTTAGCAATATTTCATCATAGATTTCCAGGCATTCTGTTGTTCCTAGGTTTAATTCTCGTGATGCTGTTGTGATTGCTGACAAAGAATCAAGTTCTGCTAGATGGGCTCATCACTATCTACAGAATTCTCTCTTTTAGTTGATTGACGGTTGTTCTTGTTGAGCATGCATATTTACTAAGCTTAACTCTGCGAGTGATTTAGCAATGAATCAGGAACTTTTTATATTAGATGAGAGAAATAATAACTTCAGGGAAAATTATGGATATTGTAGTCTTTTAGGAAAAAAAATGGTGTTACCCAAAGCTGCCGTAGTTACTCAATTTAGTTTAAGCCTAGATTGTTTGTCATAGGCAACTTTCTAGAACATATTTTTAAGTCCAGAAGTTGTTATGTGTCATTTCTATTGCCTTTCATTCCTCAGTTGTATAGCACTAACTTGTCTTAATTATGGCTTTCTTTTCCACAGATATAATCAAAGGCTCATATATTTCATAACAGGCTGACCTTAAGTTCTGTTGATTCGGTGTGGCTTTGGTTATATATCTGTATACTTGATACTTTTTAATGTTCATAATGGATGAAACATGAAAAGACTGTAAAGAGTTTTCCTCCATGGATAATTTTAACATGCTCAATTACCTATCTGGATATGAGTAAATAACAATCTGAAGGGAGAAAGACTTGTTTGCAGAATTTCCACTAAAACAATCAACAATTATTTGACGTCTTTAAAATAGAATTTGTAAAAATAGTCAAATTTTTTGAGACTTATTTTCAAAGCTGCTGATATAATTTGCTTTACTAAAGTCTCTGCCTTTCCAAGGTTTCCTCACCAATTAACAAGACAGGAAAATCAAAAGAGTGAATGAGGATCTGGCATATCAGTAGTTCAACAGTAAAGTCTGTGAGCAGCACAGTCACAGAACAAGCTGAGTAAACAGAATCACTTTAAGCAGATTCTCAGTGCAGTTCAGCTGTGTGCATGAGGGGTCAGCTGTCCTCATGCGTAACAGGACAACTGAGAAAGCCAGGTAGCTTTGGGCCAATCCATCATTTTGCACATGTGAAAAACTGCTCTCATCCCACCAGCTTTCAAGAAGGAGCTTCACATTTTTCAGGGAAAGGCTGATGTAGCTAAAAAGGTGCTGCTTTCTGTTCCTACATTCAGGTTCTTCTGAGCCACACACGGTGGAAAATGAAGGATTTGAACATGTGCACGACACTTGCTCATTATTTCTGAAAGTTCGTACTTTTGCCATTGTGCTCTTTATGGGCTTCTGGCCCTGCCGAGCCTCCTGCATAGTTTTGTAACAACTAGGGAGAATTATAACTCTGAGCTCGGCACCACCAAAGTGATTTCTTCTGCTGCTTCCCCCGGGCAAGTACTCTGCAGTCTAGGGTAAAAGGCACTGGGCAAAGAGATGTGCAGTGCTGGTCAGCGGGCTCACAGAGACCAGTGTTAGTCATTCCCTGTACTGCCAACCAAAGCCTGGAATTCCCAGTTGCCACGACAGGGAAAAGTGCCATTCGTTCCAAGCCATGCTTTGACATATTAGGTAAGAAAGAATTAAAGGAGATTTTGTAAAATTATTTTTAAAATCCTAAAGCGAGTAGTAGCAAAGTTATTACCGATTAGAGCAGAGCAGATTTGTGGATAACAAAGCAACACAGGAGAGGAAATACAGCGTATAAAATTTTAGTCAGCAGCAGGTCTCCCTTTCCTTGTCCAGGAAAGCAGCTGCAGAATCCTGATGCACAGCATCTATTTCTTCCTAGTTAATAGTCTCGTATTATGTACTTTTACTTTAATCCTGTTCTTCTATTAAAATCTGCTGGAAGCACTATCACAACATCACCATACAGCCACATCATCACCAGAACAAATTAAAAGAAGACTACGAGGTTACAGAGTGAAGCATAAAATTTCCTATACATTCCACACAGCAGTCTGCCTTCAGTTCTTCAGTTGTCCTTAATAATACAGCGAAGTGTAATATCTTCCCCCAAGCACTTGCCTCTCTCCCTAAACAGGATTGCTGAGGAACTGTAGCATCATTATTTTTAAAAATAATAATTAAAGAAAATAAAAAAAGCTGAAGCTTAGTGGTAGCATTTAAATGGCTTACAGAGCCTTTTGAGTTCACACCTCGTTAAGGTGAACAGGAAGGGAAGGGGTGCACATCTTTGTTGTTACTTTTGCCTTGCAGCATTTTCAGCCAAGCTACGTGAACAGAACAGGAGCATGTTAACTAACTTCGTAGCAGCTGTGTTTTTGTAGCAGGTTGCGGGTTTTTTCCTTTTTTAATTTTTTTTTTTTTTTTTTTGTTTTTTGTTTTGTTTTGTTTAATTTGGTTTAGGAATGGCAGAACATTGTGAAATGGAGCCAGGGCAGGCCCTTAGAGGGCAATTATTTTGGTTTCCTATTTTTTGCAAACCAGTCTGCCCGATCTCAGTCTTCTTCCTGCTCTAGTTAGGGGGTCTCATTCCACTGACCTTCACATACCACACTGTTTCTGAGATGGGTCCTATAACATCCAGAGTGACTTGGCAGAATGTTTCTTGCTCTGGACACAAGCATGCTTACCTGACCTGAACAAACCCATATGTGACTGAGCACCTGAAAAGATGCGCATGGTCGTACTCCTGCAACAGACTCTTAACTATGTTACAGGTTACATAGATGGTTGTATTGGGTGCTGGGATAGGTTTGGCACTGGGATTTCTAAGCGTGACTTTCAGGGCTTTTAGTCCACATCAGCTTGAGAGCATGTTCCCAAGTGGTCAGAGGAAGAACTTCTTTGGCCCTCCCAAGCTCCTTTGAAAAAGTGCTTTTAGCCTGCTAACCTAGCTTCTTGCTTTTCTTTCTGTCCTTCTTATCACATCAGCCTGGACCTGGACCAGCCACTCATGAATGTGGCTGAAGTATTCTCGTAGTAGGATGCAGGAGAAGTTAGGGAAGGCAGCAAAAGTTGCTTTCGTATAAATATCTCACTTTTACACTGGTATCTCCAGGAAAAAAAAAATGGAGGAGAGCTTATTTCTGCTAATGGGTGCTGATGTGACAGCCTTGCAGACATCGTTGCATGCTGCAGTCACTATGACCTCTCTGTAGGCACACCAGCATGACAGCTTGTGCGAAAGAAAACTATATTCTCAGCATGTGGTCTAGAGACATTCAGCATTTCTGCAAGAAAAAGAAATATGCATAAGGTTTGACCACAGGGTTTTCCTGCACCCCCATCTCCAGGATCTACCCATGGGGCAGACAGTTTTGTCCAGAATGGATGATTTTGCCCCCTGGTATATTTTTCTTCCAGACTTCTACAGGTCTGTGTCGTTATGGTGTTAGTAAGACAGCTGAGGATCTCATGATAGCAAAGATTTTTTGACATGATTGATGATATTGTTCCTGTTGCTAATGTGCTTGAAGTAATAGCTAAGGTTTGAAAGACTGGGCTTCCCAAACTGGTCTGCAGCCAGTGTTAACACTGTGGATGCTGCAGTTCACTGATCACAGCGAAAACCTAGCTATCTCAGCCCAAAAGGCAGCTCTGTCACCCACAGAGTCGAAAGATGACCAGCAAGATGCTGTCCCAGAGATGATATTTGCCAGTTTGAACACCAGGGCCCTTGCTCCCTTCCAGGAGTATGGATGTTGGCAAGGCATGTGTGTCATTTTTAGAAATGTCTCTTGCCACCTTCTTGCTGATATCACTGCAACCAGCCAAAGACTATCACCTGGAGGAGAGTGGTAGAGTGTCAACTCAGCAGGCTAAAGAAAAGACACTCCTCCTTACCAAATCACTTCTGATGGAAGTCTCATTTGTACTCCAGCCTTCTGCAGTATCCTGCACAATGTCTCTAAGGAGAAGAATCTCCAAGGGTCTCCACCAGTTTTCAAGGTGCAGGAGACCTGAGACAGGTGGCTAGAAAGTACTCATCATTGGTGGGGCAGGGCCCAGTAACCTGGGAAAGAACTTAAGGAAAGCCCTGTCTTTATTCACCCTCGCACTGCTTGTAATGTACAAGAGAAAATATCATGCTAGGGAAATAAAACAGTACCCAAAGGAGGGCCGCGAGGATGATCAGGGGACTGGAGCACCTCCTGTATGAAGGTAGGCTGAGAAAGTTGGGGCTGTTCAGCCTGGAGAAGAGAAGACTGCATGGAGACCTCCTAGCAGCCTTCCAGTATCTGAAGGGAGCCTATAGGGATGCTGGGGATGGACTCTTGATGAGGGACTGTAGTGACAGGACAAGGGGTAATGAGTTCAAACTTAAACAGGGGAAGTTTAGATTGGATCTGAGGAAGAAATTCTTTACTGTAAGGGTGGTGAGGCACTGGAATGGGTTGCCCAGGGAAGATGTGAATCATAGAATCATAGAATAGTTAGGGTTGGAAAGGACCTTAAGATCATCTAGTTCCAACCCCCCTGCCATGGGCAGGGACACCTCCCACTAAACCATGCCATCCAAGGCTATGTCCAGCCCTGCCTTGAACGCTGCCAGGGATAAAGCAGTCACAACTCCCCTCCCCAGCATGCCTGTAGGCCCCCTTCAGATATTGGAAGGCTGATCCATCGCTGGCAGTGTTCAAGGCTGGGTTGGACATAGCCTTGGGTGGCATGGTTTAGTGGGAGGTGTCCCTGCCCATGGCAGGGGGGCTGGAACTAGATGATCTTAAGGTCCTTTCCAACCCTAACTATTCTATGATTCTATGATATGCCGCTAAAAGCTCAGTCACACTGGAGCTTGAGAACGACTTTGGAAGAGTACTGTTTCCTTTTGATCACCCATCAATGCGCTGTGTGGGAGCAGAGTGAATGGGGAGCAGTACCATGTTTCCAGTCACTGAAAATCTTGTGCTCTCTAAAGACTACACTGGCTGTGCAAGAAGACAGCCCACAGGAGGGCACCAGTAAAATACTGGGGGCAGATCTGTGTGACTGAGGAAATGGACTGAGGGGTCATTCCAGGATGTTAGTAAGGAGAGATTACTGGTAAGAAGACAAGTAAGTTTCTCAAGTGTAAAAAAACTCCACCTGTCCCTGCATGAGCGCCTGAGTGAACAGCAGACCATGTTAGAGGGAGGGCTGGTGAGCTACGTAAGTTTGTTCTGGCCAAGAAGCCTACTGACTGTTGATATTTTAAAGTTTGAATGCTAAAGGCAAATACTAGCATCCTGAGTTGGGAAGAGAGAAAATTTAAGCAGCCACTGACAGAGATTAAGGTAAAATTTTGCAGATACTGCCAAATTTATTCTCCTAGGACATGAGGTTGTGAATGGACAACCTCAAGGAAGCCAAATACCACATCCTTGGGTGGAGACTTCTACTACATGCAGACATTGGTGATCTACAGGAAACAATGTTCTAGGAGTATCACTCTACACTGCTGTACTGGTGTGAATGTTACAGTGAGCACTGGAGAAAGAGAAAGAAGCTGTTGTGGCTAAATCAAAACTCACAGTTTAATTTAAAAATAAAATCTTTAGGTCAAAAGTAGATATTTGAGGCCATTATAGGGACCCTTCATAGTCACAGCTGTATGCTTCACGGCTTCAGGCACGCAGTAAGGTGTGTTGTTACCATATTTTGCAGTTGCATTTCTTCGCTGGATTTATGATGGCACACCCTGAAATCACAGCAGACTTTCTCGTCTACATCTCTGAACGTGCCTTGCTGTAAGTGATCATTTTCTGTGCACCTACCAAAATTAAACTGTAAGCCAAGATCACGTCGGGGGCAACCAAACCCTTTCATGAGCCTGGTGCTGTTAAAAGCTGGTTAACCTCAGCAGCATGTCCAGGGTGAGACAACATGTAAAAATAGAATGAACTGCGTGACAGGAGAGTTGCATGTGTACAAGCCACAAGTGACCACAGGTAATTTCTGTTCTGTAGAAATAAGACAAGAGAAGAAAGAAGAGTGGAACAGTACAGGCCCAGGGAACTGCAGTATGGCACTGAGGAGCTACCAAAACCTGGCAACACGGGTTTTGGACTTTGGCAGCAGACAACCCCTATAACGAGCCTCTCAGAGCCCGTTTTAAAATGTAACCCATATTCTGCCCATACTAGTAGCTGGACAAGCAATCCTGGCTCTAAAGGACATGTAAGGTCAGAGCAAAAAAATTTATTTGGAAGTATTTAAGCTAAAATGTAAGTCCTGCTTCATATTTCAAACATACAGTGAATTTTCTGAAAGGCTTGGGTTTGTGTTTAGAGGAAGACTTCCTTGCACGTTAATAGTTTTTACTAGACACAGGAAATTTGAGTTCCAAAGGCAGAACACTTTGAACATATGGAAAACAAGGTTATAATGGAACTTCCCTGTAACTTAATCATACCCTGTAGTTCTTTGAATACTCTGAATGTAGACACACACATGCACTCAAGCTAATAAGGTAAGACTATTAATCTTCCTGTTAACCAGCTGAACTGATTCATGAAGTAATATATTTTGCAGTACAATATGCATTAGCGCAAGCAAGTGACAGAGCAGGGCAGCACAGCACTGGAGTAGGGGAAGTAGAGAAAGTCAGAGGAAGATGTGACTGCCAGCAGCAGGAGGCCAGTCTAGGCCAAAGGCAGCTCTGTCTGACTGGGATAGCAAAGGCAAGCTTTGTCACAAGAGTCATACTGATTGCTAAGGCAAAACCAAAGCAGAGAAAGTTCCACCTCCTTCTTTATTCTCCCAGCCCACATGCCCATCATGTCTATTGTTAGACTTCCATCCCTTCCTTCTGCTTCTTACTGGTCCAAAGAAAGGAAAATATATTGGAAATAGGAGGAGCTGAAGCAGTGGGAAGGTGCATAAAGGGCATGGGGAAAGCTCTATCAGTCTTTACAGTGTGTGAAGGAAAGTAATACACAAGCCTCTCCAAAGAAGGTGGCAAAATTTATAGGTTTATAGAGCTTGTAAGTACAAAAACTATCTTTTTTTTTCAGTAAAAAATGTATTTTACATAAATGCATATATTCATGCTCTCTGCATAGAAGTGGACACATAGGCTGGTAGATTAGAGAAAAGAAGCACAATCAAGTAGTGCTTTCCAATTACAAAGTTATGTGGTATTTTTTTCTGCGCCAGTGAAAGGGGTTTCTATTTCCCCTGATAGTTTCCCTGGTGGAAAATATTCCCTCCCTAAACCACATCCTCTAATGTTTTCTGTGAAGTTTTGACAGATAGTGTTTTCTGGGAAAACACGGGCTTCTTTGTTTCTGGTATGCATTGTGCCTACAACTCCCATGGCTTCAGTTCAGCAACAGGTTTTATTTAAATGTCTTATTTTCATTACTACTACACTTTTAAGGCTGAGGTGTGGTAGTAGAATGCACAGCATTGGAATTCAAGTTCCACCTGCACAGCCACAGTGCATCCTAACATCTCTTCCTGAAGGCAGGGTGAAGGCTAAAACCGAATGACACTAGCGCGACACAGCATCATCACTAAGCCAGCAGAGTGCACACAGAGGGGTTTATCCTACCTAAAATGCAGTCCAGGGTTGCCCCAAACCCATCCTCACCAGACACCCTGGGGCCTGGGACATGGTCCTGCCCCATGCCATAGATCAGAGGGGTGGCCACCCTCTTTTAGCCCAGGGGAGCCAGGACCAGCAACGGCAGTGGAAAAAGCCTCATGGAAGCCGATACTGCCATCTGCTGTCACCCCACACCTGCCACTCCACACAGCAGGCAGGAGGAGGTGCTATGCGCAGAGAGAAAGTGATAATGGTGGGTCAATACGTGGCAACAGTGGGCTCCCTCTCCTTCCCCCACGAGGAGCACTTGCTCCGCATCTTTTTCTTTTCCTTTTTTTCTTTTTCCTTTTTTCTTTTCCTTCTTTCTTTTTTTTCCTTTTTCTTTCTTCTTCCTTTCTTTCTTCTTTCTTTCTTTTCCTTTCTTTCTTTCCTTTCTTTCCTTCTTTCTTTCTTCCTTTCCTTTCCTTCTTTCTTTCCCTTTTTTCTTTTTCTTTCTCCTCCCTTCCCCCCTTCCCCCTTTCCTTCCTTCCTTCCTTCCTTCCTTCCTTCCTTCCTTCCTTCCTTCCTTCCTTCCTTCCTTCCTTCCTTCCTTCCTTCCTTCTTTCCTTCCTTCCTTCCTTCCCTCCTTCTCTCCTTCCCTCCCTCCCTCCTTCCTTCCTTCCTTCCTTCCTTCCTTCCCTCCTTCCCTCCCTCCCTCCCTCCCTCCTTCCTTCCTTCCTTCCCTCCTTCCCTCCTTCCCTCCTTCCCTCCTTCCCTCCCTCCCTCCCTCCCTCCCTCCCTCCCTCCCTCCCTCCTTCCTTCCTTCCTTCCCCGTTTCTCTCTTTTCTTTTTTAATCTTTTTTTTTCTGTTTGTTTTAGTTTTATTGTATTTCCTAACTGTGGGAGGGAGCTGCAGCCAAAAATAATGTTGCCAAGCCAAGAGGATTGGCACACGCTGCCTGGAGTCTGCAGCAACAGCAGAAGCTTTAAATAGACAGAGCTCTGGCTGCAAGCTGCTCCTGGAGGGCTGTCAGCTTTGCCCCAGTGAGGGGGACACTGGCTGAGAGTGCAGTATGAGCTGCATCTCTCTGACCCCATGCCCACACCCTTGGGGTGTCTTGGTCCCATCTGTCTGCAGCTCTCTTCTGCCCCTCTCTGCTCCCTGCTCCTGGCAATGCAGTCTATCCTCTGGAAATAACTCTGCAGTTACTAGAAATCTGTCATCAATAAAGCTGTGGTGGCCTGGTGGCAGCACATGTGCTTGGAGGGGGAAGCTCCCACTCCAAGTATTACATGTCTGAAACACCAAGTGTGCCTAGAGTTAGCCCAGGGAGTGGGCATGGCTCCATGGCCCCACTGCCATGAAAACTGCACAGTGCTCTTACTTCACCAGACATTGACCACCAGTGAATTTTCCAAAATAAATTAGAGAAATGATTTCTCTCTCCTTACCCATTCCCTACCCAAACATAGTGCCATGGACAATTCTTGCCACCCCTAAGCAAACAAGAACCTCAAAGCCTAGCAAGCCAGCTCAACTCTTTCTCATTGGTTGACAGTGGCATGGGGCAGGGCAATGAGGAGAAACTTCCAGCCCCCCATTTTGTACAGAAAAGCTTCCTCCTGCAACAGTGTAAGATGCAGGAGGATACCCAGTACATCTCCTCTGAAGCCTGCAGTGTGCAGGTCTCTTCAGGGGGTCCTCCCTCTGCATAGTGCTTGGGGTGCAAAGCAAGCATTAACTCCTACAAAGCTTCAGAGCTGAGCTGCCGTCTATTTGTTCCTGCTGGTTAATTCCTTCTGCCTCCTTCTGCCTCCAGCCCTTATTTCCTCAGCACCATTTATTTCTGCCTTACAGCAGCCACCGACTACTTCGTTGTCCCGGGGAGTGAGGGGTCCCCTCTTAAGCCGTGGAGGGGCAGAGGCAGCCAGTGGGGCAGGAAGAGGAGCAGGGACAGGAACAGAAGCAGGGGCAGGGAAAAGGTCAAGGACAAGGGGAACCGTCCGGTCCGGTCCGGCCCCGGGGGACAGAGGGAGGTTCGGCTGACGGGAGCCCCGGGCAGCATCTTTCCACAGTTTTGCGGCCTCTCACTGCTTCCACTTGACACCCTCACTGCAGAGCAGTTTGACTCGAACCTCCTAGCGCTTTCAGAGGCTGCCTGCACACTGAAAGTCACTTTCTCCACTTGCTAGCTTCGTTTCCTAACTGCGGATCAACTTCCCTCCCTGCAACCCCAATCCCTCAAATAGACGACCTCCAAAACCGGGGCGATTTCTCCCTGTTTCACTCGGTGTATCACATTTCTTTTGACTCTTCTGTTGCTGCTGTTTTTATTATGTCCACGGTACAACCGGCTATTGCTCGGTCCTCAGAAAGAGCAATGCTTTCAGCCCAACACCAGCTGCTTACGTAGGATGAAGAAGAAAGCAGTTAATGTGAATGCATACTTAGGATACAGGAGACATATGTTTGCCATTTGCCCTCTGTCATGTCCCTGTTGCTTTTACAGTGTCCCGAAGGAAACTCCTTCATGGCAGTGACACAGAACAGGTAGAGATGCCACTACCCCTCCTTTAGAGAGAGGGCCGACTGCTGCTTTTTCTCTCCTTCGCCTGTGGGCACACAAACCACGGAGAGAACAAGGAAATGTTCTGCATCTTAGGTTTCACCAAACCATACCAAACAAAAGAACTCACTCTCTACTAGCGGCTTCAGCCGCGTTAGGGAAGTTTCCACTTGCGTTGCGGCTGCGAAGTTGACTGATCCATTGACTGTAATTTTCTTTTTTTTTTTTTTCCCGCTAAAATTCAGGTATTTGAGCCCGAAATGCTTAATTCGGGCTGGGCCCGGGTTCGCCCAACCTTCTCTCACCGCCCTGCCCCTGAAAACAGCCCACCCCAGGAAAGCAACGGGTTCTGTTCGTCGCCGTGGAGCCCGAGCAGAGCCGGAGCGGCGGCAGCTTTTGTCTCTGTGAGCTGCTGTTCTCCTTCCTCCCACCCTCCCAAACTTTTGGGAGCTCTCTCAGAACTGTATTTATAGACTTGGAGGCCAGAGCTGTATTTTTTTTCTTTGTGCCTCCTTTGGCTTGGGCTTAGAGCCCTGGCAGGGAAAGTAAAAAGGAGGCAGGCAGACAAACGGGAGGACAGAAGGGGAAAGAGCTGAAGTGCCGCTGGCGGGACCTAGAGGGAGGCTGGGGCGGCGGGGAGCAGTGAGGG
Organism: Amazona ochrocephala; assembly: GCA_039720435.1. Lineage (NCBI taxonomy): Eukaryota > Metazoa > Chordata > Aves > Psittaciformes > Psittacidae > Amazona > Amazona ochrocephala. The sequence continues at coordinate 81,753,921 of CM077909.1, read as the reverse complement.
GCTCCCCATGCTCCTGGCGGATGAGAGAGGTATCGGGGAAGGTCTGGCCCCGGCTCGCTGGGAGGGGAGGGGAAAGCCTCTCGCCTCCGGGGAAGGCAGAGGCCGGCACGGCCGCCCTACGTTGAGGGGCCCGGGGGGGCTCGACGGGACTGGGGGGAGAGAGAGCTTGTGTCTGTGCCTGGGGCGGAGGGGTGTGGGAGAGCGACACGGTGCTCACAAGAGTCTGTGCTGTAAGACCAGGTCACAGGAGTGTAGGGGCTGCCCCCGCCCCCTACGGGAAGGCTGGAATGCCGAAGCGGGCCTGTTCCCGCGCCGGGGGACAGCCGGGGAGGGCCGGGGTCGAAGACTCTGAGCGGGGATGCTCGAGGGCTGTAGCAGGAGCTGCGGCGCCCGGGACCGCCGCGAGGGGAGCCCGGAATGCAGCTTCGGGACAGCGCGGCTCTTCCGGCTCTTCGCGGCTCCGCACAAGAGCTGCTGGGGAACGGCACCGCTCCTACGGGTGTTTTTTTCTACGACGTCTCTATTGTACTTTAAACAATCAAACCGAAAAACAAACCCCACGCTGCTCACGGGAATAGAGAATTAACAGCTATCTGGAAAAGTGTTTACTGCGAAAGGGAGAAGCTTTTCCTGACTGCAGAAAAAGTGAGCGGAGAATTGAGAACGCAGGAGTTCGGGGTTTTGCTGTTGTTTTGCTTTTTGTTTTTATTTTCCCCTACGGTCTGCAAGTAAACAAGCTCCCTTTTCCCGCAGCGTGAATGGTGAAAGTCTCTAAACAAACATCTCAATAACCCGCGTGGTGTAGTTGTTATATTGTTAAGCATTTCCTCACTGACATACTCCACATTTAGCCTCTAATCTCCGAAGTGGATGTCAAAGCAGTTTCCGACATCTTTAGAAAGCTTGTCCTGCAGGTAAGCAAAAATGTGAAGCTGGAGAAAGAGCTTGCTTTGGGGCTGAAAGTAAGACTTTCAGGTTTGGCTTCGAGTGGCAGAAAGGTTGGAGTAGCAGGATTTACACTTAGCTGTGCAGTTTGGCTTCTGATGTGCCAAGAGGAAGGTATAAAATTAGATTAAAGCTCCAAACCACCCATCAAACCCCGTTCAGAGCCTCGGCTCTGGTCTCGGGTGTGTTTAAATCACTGACACTTCAGAACAAAACCCTTTCACCCTTCACCTCTTCGGTGAGGATTTTTCTGCTTGATTACTTTAATAATTTAATTTCTATTTGCCCTTCCAAGTGGGCAAATCAACCTCCTTCCAACATGGGTGGGGGCTGTTATTTTTAGCTCGTTAGCTGGAACAAAATGTTCCAGCACTCCCTCTTTTGAATCTCATTGCGGTTTGACTAGTCTTTGATATTTAAGACCGTCGGTTTTCCTTGTCAAAGTACCTGTTACAGGAAATGGCTCCCTTAGCTTGGCAAATCACTCTCAACAAAATAGACAGGCACATTTGCCTAAGTAAAGAAACGTTTCTAAAATGTTGCCAGGAAATACCCGAAATATTAAACTGGTAAATCTACTATAGGTGCTACCCTTACGATGACCTTAATAGTGTGCCCAGCTATCAAAATAAGTAAGAAATGATCAAAAGATTGCATGCCTTCCTGTCCTCTCGATAAATACATTTCGTCGGCATTTGCTGAGCAGTTTTGGGGAGTCCTACATGCACTTCACAAACAGCACTAAAAATGCGTGTCCAGTTCAAATATCATTATAATAGCCCTGCTCCCCCTTAGCTGCTGCAGTTGTGCGGCTACTGTTTCTGTAATAGAGTACTTTAAAGTACATTTAAATGTTGTCGTCGTCGTCCCCTCCGCCACGTTGTACGAGAACTTTCAGCTGACACTACTACTGTGTCAATTTAAAAAACGTGCCTCTCTGTGTTTAGCTATGAGCTGTCCAACAGGAATACAAATAGCACTATGAAGGAACACAGCAAAATAGGTGTGAAGCGAAAGGGAGAAATCCACTTTCGTCAAGCGATGCCTCAGAGCATTACATTAATTCAGACTTCAAAAAGCTAGCGCCCTTGAGATTCTAATGCCATACATATTTGTAAATATGAATAGGTACTATCTGAAGTGCAGAAATGGTAACAGAAGTTTTAAACTTCATGGCTGTAGATTTGGAAAGTTCTCGTACCACTGGCGCCTGGACACCTGCACACATTAGCAAAAACGCTGCATTGAATTAAGTGCCTGATCACTGCGATCTTCTTCACAGGGTTTTCTGTTACTGCCAAGAGCGTTGTCATATACGATGCCCTTCGTGGCCACGGGCCAGCGACTTAAATGAAGTCAAGTGAGTAAAATAAGCACAAACTAGTCTCCTCTGCATTGGGGCTTTGAAATGCCTGTACGGGAAGTGTCTAGAAAATATGAAAATCCGAGTTTCGCAGCTCCAAATCATTACATCCCCAGCAACAGAACATGATCATTACCCACCAGAGAAAGGGGCAAAATCCTCCTCCTATACTAATTATTGTTATGGCAGGGATATGAAAATAGTGTTTGTTATGAAAAAAGAGCAGCCATCCAGATAAACATTCCGTGTCTAACAAAGCTATCGTCTCCGTGATGTTTCGTGTGCTGCTTGCTAACCCTCTGTCCTTTTTAATCATTATTGTATTTTTTTCTTTGTTATTATGCGCATTGTTTCCCACTTACCCTAACTGCAGCAGTAATGGTCCGAAATTTCATGCAGAAACAAACTGTTTGGGTGGGATTTTTTTCCCCTGTGTGTTTGGTTTTGTTTGTTTGGGTTTTTCTTGTTTGTTTGTTTTTTTTTGTCCTCCCTTTTATGTGCTCATCGATAAATTCAATATCTATTTTTTTCTGTGCAGTAACCTCTTCGTATGATTGTATCGACGACACCCGAACATTGGAGCCTCTAATCCCTCTATATTTGTAATGTACCTGAGTTGCCTTTTCTTAGTTCTTGGTGGATAGTGATAAACTCTCTTTGACAAGCAGGGGAAACCTACAAAACCAGAGAGCGATACTGACGTTGTTCCTCAAGTTAGGCGCTTTTTCTGTGGGTGGCCCTTTCTCTCCCTGTTACAAGGTCCAGCCAGGACGGTGCTTTTGAAACAAGCGGGCTCCGCGGGTGTGCGGGGCAGTCTTCGAGGGCCCGGATGCCTCCGGAGAGGCCGAGAGAGAGGGGCTGCCGCTCCCGCTGCCTCCCCGCTCAGCGTCGCCGGCTTCGCCACCGTGCGCGAACCGCGGGCTGCGGCGCTTCGCCACACGAAGAGGGAAAACGCAGGCGGCGGGCAGCAGAGCATTCCTCGCACATGCGTTCCAGGCCTCAAACAGTAATAAAGCCTCCGTAAAGAGGCTAAATATGAAGTCAGGATGCCGCAAACACAGCGCAAGGCGCAGCTCGGCTTGGAAGGGACCGGGCGATTTGCGGCTTTTGTTCGCCACGGGTGCGCTCGGAAAGCTTCGCTTGTGTTGCTGGACCAGGAGTAGGGGCAGGCGGCCAGGCTTTGCCAAGGCGAGATTCCCGTGTTCCCCTCGCACATCTGTCCGCTTGCAGAGCACGGGGAACCCTATTCCAGACCCTCACGGGGTTAGGTGGGCGGCATTTCTGCTCTTGCCGCGCCTGCCGCCTCCCGCTGCCCCCGGGCACCACGAGCACCCGAGGTCGGAGCCTGGCGCAGCATCCCCTGCCCTTCACCTACAGCTCCGTGGCTTTGATTTAGTTATTCCCAAACGCAGGCTGATTTGAACACCCCGCTGACGGCTGCCCTGGGGTTCCGCAAGTCAGTCCTTATCGCCCCAAAACCCAGCAGCCGCCTTCGTCGCCCCTCGCACCGCTGTGACCGCCTGCCCGACCTCGGCACGGGTGGGTTTTAGGTCTTCGGAGGCTTTTACCTCCTTCAGGGAAAACTGACTCAACTGGGTCAGAGCCCCTGCCTCCGGCCGCAGCCGCGCCGAGCGGAGCCGCCCGAAGCCCGGGCGCTGCACATGCGCGGCCGCGCAAGGCAGCTCAGGACCCGCGCGCCCCCTGGCGCCGCTCGCTGGCGGAGCGGGCCGCGGGGCTCGGCCCCCGACCGTGAGGTGTGGCCGTGAGGTGTGGCCGTGGGGCTACTCGCCCCGCCGGCCTGCCCCTGCTTGCGGCCCCGGGCCCAATTTACCCCCAGTTCCCTGGCCACAGCACCTGCGCAGGGGAGCTGAGCGGTGGCTCTGCAGGGGCATGTCTTGGTTCCACCCCTCAGCTCTCCCGTGCCCACCGTCTCTTCCTCGTGGGAGAGGAGGCCCTCTCTGTCGCTGGAGGAGGACTGGTGACCCCTCTGCACTACAGCCTGCTCCATGCATGGGTCAATAGTGACAGCCAGCTGGCCTTCTCCCACTGTCAGCATCTCCCTGTGCTGACCTTCACATGCCTAATTCTGGCCCGAGAGGCTCCTCCTCTGCCCAAGATCTTCCTTCCACAGAACGTATTGCCTTCTCATCACAGTACCTGAGGGAAGGCATGCAAAGGTGTCTACTTGCACACAACCTCCCTTGGAGGTGAAGGGGCCATTAGCCACATGTTGTGGAAGGGCAGAAAAGGTAAAACCAACTGAGCTCATGTGACCTGTTTGAAAGTACTACACAATAATGTTTACAGACACAAATTTGTATTAAGGCCGTAAAAATCACCTTAGTTCTTAATTTACTGAGGTGCAGTGAGTACTTAGAACCGTCCACAGGTATCACTGCATGCTTCTTCATTAAGCAATCTGAAAAATAACATTCTACAGAATCATCCTGGCAGGTTTACCAGAGAGCTTGATGCCAGCAGAGATGCTTATGCACAGCTTTTCCACGGAGCAGTCGGTTTCCTGCAGTCTAAGCTTTGTGCCATGTGCTGCCTAAAGCCATCTCATCATGAACAGGTACCATTGTCTCTTGAGGATGTTTTACCCTGTGAAACTTTTTTATCCCACTTCTTAACCAGCTCAAATCTAACATACATCATCTGTTTATAAGTAATCTCTTACTATCCACCTCAGCCATGCAACCAGATCTTCAAAGGCAGCCAGGTTGCCAGTGTCATCCCATTTTATGAAATAGAGAAGCAAACACCAGGATGCCATTGCCTCCACGATGGGCAGAGTGCGCAGCTCTTGACCTCTGCTTTGCTTTAGGCACTGAGGTTGGCAGAGCTATGCAACTGACTGAAATACAGATCATCAGCTCTGACCTTAATCATGAAAGGAAATATAGTTCTTCAGTACCTACAGAATAGCAGAAATTTAGACTGAGGCTTAAACACAGTCTTTGTTGGATGTATGTATGAGCAAAATAAAGAGACATCTTCAAGAAGAAGAGAAAGTAAGACCTAACAGAGAATGATGAAGCACCTAGATTTATTCTGTCTTGAAAGGAAAGTTGAGGAGAGCCACAGTAGAGTTCAAGCACAGCTCTAATGGCAATGGGGAGAGCAGAGAGGGATGACATTTTTTTCTCTGCCATTTGAATATGTCCATCCCTAGCATTTCCTGACAGGGGAGCTGTCTGGGATTTGTCCTGCACCTCGGGGAACTGAAGCACATACGGCATGTTTGGAAATGACAGGTGGGGCAAGGGTGGCTCTTAGGATGCCTGCTGTTAGAGAAGCCAAATTAGGTTTTGGTGTAATTTATCAGATCTGGAGGCAGCCCCATGTTGCAGTAGTCTTCCCAATGCTACTTACAGTCACAGTATGCCTTACACTTTTTATGTCAATTTCCTTCCCCACATGATCCGTGCATCTAGAAGGGTGCCTCTTGTGCACTGGCGGCTTTTGAATACCCAAGAAGCAATACCAAGTGTGAATGAAGATCTCTCTCAGAGCCTCCAGCAAGCCCAGTTACCATGCAGGCTATCATCTCTTCACAAAGACAAGTTCTTCAGAGTAAAGCATAGCAGCAGGGAGCACCATGAGAGCAGGAAGGCTTTGAAAGGGTTACTCAAGTCTTAGTCCTATGCACAAGGCTCCACCTAGTCTGGTAATGGGGGGATGGTCAGTGCATATTTCTGAGCTTAACTCACAGTATCTTAACATTACCCCTGGGATGAAATATACCCTCTTTTATGAGCTCAGGAGTGGTAAAATAAGAACTTTGGTGAAGTATGCAGAGGTCATCTTAATTCATGAAAATGAAAAGGGTTCCCTCCAAGAATGATTTACTGTGTTTTGTTACCATATATTTGGACTGCCATTATTTTCTATACTTCATCTTTTATGGGGCTTTTAAGATTTTGTTAAATGAGAGTTCATCTATAGGTAATGTTCTCCTACTCCCTTCCCTGGTCAAGGCTAATACTTGAAGTCAATTTTCATTTTTATTTTCCACTTTGCAGTCCACCTCTCAGAAAGCTTTTAGATTCTGAAGGAAGAGAACCTTTCCTGCAATGGTAACCGTGGGATCAAAGGAAAGGAAAACAGCAATGTAGCTTGCTTCTACATTTAGGGGAGTCCTTGTGAAATCTATTTAGAGAAAACCACATGGCAATCCTGAGGAGCATACCTGGCACTATATCCTCACCTAGTTTGGGGGTTATCAGTTTAATTTCTTTAGATCCTCTTAATATCCCCACCCAAGGACACTGATTTACACGTAAAATGACGTGAAAGTGTAGCCTTCAAGACTGTCTATCTTTGAACACTGAATCAGGTTTACTATCTCACTGTCCTTGAAGCAGAACAGAATGTGAGGCCACCTACATTCTTTCCCAAGGTCTGATCTGCTGCTGCCAATAAATGAATCCTTTATGCCTGAAAGGGGTAGATGCAGAATTAATGGAGAATTCAGGCTGAAGATCTTCATCACACCTTGATAAAAATATGCTAGTTGTATAATTGACCTGTACATAAAGTTTTAAGAATGAGGAGCCACAGGAAGTTCAATTGATGGTGAGCTGAATCTGTGCTTGCCAGAGGCTTTCTAGCTGAGCCCTAGAAGGAAGAAGGGACCTTTGTTATTAAAAAATTCCCTGTATCATTCCTGAAAAGGCAGCCAGAATTAGAGGTAACTGGTCCTTTATTTCAGAGGCAAGCTCTGCTGAACAGCTGATACTGAGCAGGAGGGGATCGTTCAAACATCTGTCTTTGTAGCAGAATTGGAAGCTTCTGAGATGATTCCCCACAACTGCAGTTATAAATAAAAATGTGCAGGCTGATTTCAGGGCAAGCATGATCTAAAAAAAAGTTTAGAAAAAATACGTTTTAAGTGCAAGATTTTTCACTAAAAAAACAGAGCCTAAACTGTCAGGCATTTCTTTGTCATTTCACCTCATCTGTTGGGTATGTAAGTATTAAAAGCGCTATTCTCTCTTTTTTTTTTTTTTTTTCTTTTCAGTAAAAGGGTATAAAAATTGATGCATCGCCAGTTTTTTCATTAAAGGGAGGAAGTGAGCAATGAATATTGTCGAAGGATACATTCATGGCAGTTTGCTGTCATTTTACACAATTCCAGGAGTGTACATAAAATGGAAAGTAAGGGCCAATAAAAGCAATTTTCCAAGTCCTATTAGCTGCCAAGTGGAGTCACAATGTATGGTTAGCTGGGAATCTTCAAGATTTCACATTTAATTCTACAGGACTTAGATTTTAATTTGCCATCAGAACAAAACCTCTATTTGTGATCGGAAGCAGCTTATTACATCTGATACGTGACTCTGACTCATACATTGACCAAACCATAAAGAAAGAATTTACCCTTGCATACAGATGATGATCCCACTTGGATGCTCTATACCTAAGAATTCTTCACAATTTACTAATGAGAAACAGGGAATGAGAGGAAATTATCTTCATCTGTTTCTCTCACCCATAAAGCTCAAAATAGACAGTGTTAGAGCAATTGCATATCCTTGCACCTTCTTCAGCTAACTCCTCTTGCACAGTCCTCAACTAGCAAACCATTAAAGAAAAGAAATATGTGGAGGGAGAAACTTTTATATCTCAGGTATCAGTGAAAGAAACGCTTGTAGTAAATACAGGGGGGAAAGCATAGAAAAACAATCGAATTTGTAGTTAGAAGAGTAAACGGAGAACAGGGGAAAAGGGCTCCTACTGAGACTTCTTTCTCCAGACACTCATGATCAAAGCCCACCACTGCCATTAGGCAATCAATCTACAGTTGCATACATAAAATTTTGGCAGTGTATAGTCTCCACTGCTTTCAACAGAGGCTTTAGACATCTGAAACTGGCACTTTCCCAAAATTTAGATCCAGTTGCACTATACGTTCCAGAAAAGACAACACCAAATTGGAGGCCCTCTTTTACCCATGTTATTTTCAAGCTGCAGTGTTTTTCAAGTTATACTGCAACTCCCCCATTTAACCTTCTGGGTTGGCTATGTTTGTAACCTCCAGCTTCATCAAAAGGCACACACTGCTAGTAGGCAATTACTGCCTAAATGTATTGTTGTTTTATGAGAGATTACTGAAAATGTGTGCCTGTCCTTCCTGACCAATTCCTTCCAGGATCATTCAATCATCTACAGACTTTTTTATTTTGTAAACATGAATCTACATCGGCATACAATTTTGTAAGTGTCATATAACTTCTTTTGTAAGATGAATGACCCTGAATCTCCTGATTTGTCTTGCTTTTCATCTTTTAAACCTCTGTGTCTTTTGTGCTGGGACATTCTCCTGCTTTTGATTCAAAACTGGTCTTAGCAGCCACCCAAAGGTTTAGCAGCTTCCTATTCTCCCTCACTCCACAGTCAGAGGTTTTTCAAGCAGCTGCACTGGATTTCCTTGCAGAGAGATGAATTCAAAGGAATTCTGCAGTCAACAATATGAGCGCAGAGGGCAGCCTCAGTTACTTAATTCTAATCTATTTACCCTATCTCTAGATGCTTCTGTCTTCCTCTGATTAAACACCTGTTTAGGAATAACTCCATCCCAGTGTATCTGAAGAATACAGAGGCTGCCCTACAGATTTAGATTTTACAACTCCAGAATACTGCATTTCTTAATACTCTCTCTTTCATTCCATTATCAGAAAAAAGGTGCAGTAGCTACAGATACACAGCACATTCGCTGAACAACTCCACATCCGCATCAATGCCCTGTGGAATGTGCAGCCTCTGGTGAAGTTCTATAGGAGAAATCCTTCTACAAGAAAAGTCAGAGACCAAATATTAATTCATAGAATACTCATGGACATGTGGTGATATCCAGAGCATGCCCATGAAATCATCTGTGTATTTGTGATAAGAAGCTTACTCCCTCTTGGATAACCTCTTGTTTGCTTTTGTTAAACCTTTGGCAGCTTAAAAGCCATCTCACTTTCCAGCATCTGGGCCCTCTTCCTTTCTCTTTTCTTCTTTCTTGTCCGTACATGGGTCCCCTCTCTTCCACTCTCCCTCTCAAAAATTCTTTCTGTACTTGTCTGCACAACAGCACAAGGCCCAGGCTGTGTTTCTAAAAGCCAGGAATAATGCCCCAGTCTCTCTGAGTGACTAATGCACTATCCATGGAGAGTACTGTGCCTTGGTCAGAAGATCTCACAAAACCATGAATGTTAAGATACCTGCTGATCTGCTTTTTACTTTCACTGTCATCTAGATGGAAGAATTTGATGAATGTTTCTTGACTACATGGTTTTTCTTCTTGCTGTTGAGAAACTGAAGCTCAAGATTTCAAGGTGGATCCAGACAAGAAATCACACGCTCAGAGGTGTATGTTACACAAACGTCTATATTTACTATTTTAAAAAATTAAAACTTCAGGAAAACGTATCTCTTGAACAGATCTACAAAGCATGTAGTCCGTGAAGTGCTGCCAATTCTAATTGAACACACATACAGCCTTACTTTGACTAGTTTAACTAGAGAACTCCAAGAAGCTAGCATTTCCTTTCCTAAGCCCTTGGCCTCTTCTGCCAAGGCCAGACATTACACAACTACCTTCCCTGTATATCCAAAGACTAGAATACAGCACAGGATGTGGATACTTGCCCATCTTGGATGAGTGACATACTGCTTCACCTATGCCTGCGCCTACACCTGAGGCATGCAGACATCTGTTGCAAGACAAGCTCTGAAGTGTTAAGAGATTTCAGTTTTACTGTGCTCTTAATAACTGAGAGCAGTTCTAGACTTTAGTGTTACAGGGGATGTTCCTGTTTCCATCAAGTCAACATCTGACTTCTCATTAACTTCAGCATTAAATGGGAATACTGATGGAGCGCGTATCAGGGCAAACAGACATGGTAAAAGCCAGAGAATTGCAAATGCCTACATTGAAAAGCTTGATCCAACCATCCCGAGATGCTGGCAGTTCAGATCTGAATCCAAGCTGTGCAGCTCAGGAAAAGCTTTACTGATAACTCTTGAAGAAATCAGCCTGCTGCTTTTCTCCAGTTGTGACTTCGTATAAGGAAATCTTAACCCTTAGGAGATTGATATGTTTCCAAAATGCCAGACAAACTCTCAGAGTACAGCTGGCTTTCAGTCAAAAACTAACCTGGGCAAGCTGGAATTTGGAAGAAAATAAAGTAATTGCTATATTAATTTATATAGATAATTAAACAATTTAGTTAATTTATAGTTTCTAATTATATGCTATTATACATTATTTTTCTGTATCGCTAAGTCTCATGAGTAAAATCAGAATTGAAATGACTCCGTAAAGCTCATAAGGGTTTGCCAAGATTCAACTAAATGTTGCCATCTACTGTTAGAATAATAATTAAAAAAAACATAAATGGGTAAAGCTAGCACTGTAGTTGTGGAAGAACTCGGTGGATATTTGTATCCTATTGTGCTAATGCACAAGGGACTTTTCTTTGAATGTGCAGGCAATAATATGTCCATAAATCCTTCTGTATGTCAGAGAGAGAATAGAGTTCATTGTTTGCGTGATCTCATTATGATTACTTTTCAGCTTCTAAAAATGTAATAATAGTTTCCAGATCCAGCATTTATGCTATTCAGTATGTTCAGAGAAAATAAGCTCAATTGAAAAGCTTGTTCTGAATGCTCTTCATCTGTGATTTTTTCGACTGAGCACACAGAAAAGTGCTAGTAACATGCATAGATTTCTAAACATTTACTTCTCCAGTATTAAAAGTTAAAAACACCCCCTCCCCTTACTGACAAATGCACGAAGGGTAGCTTTACATCAAGATCAGGCATTCAGGTAAGGACATAAAGACCTATCCATTACAGAACTCCTGTTCTGACAATAGAAAAACTACTGTCAGTCCTTTACGCTATATACAGCAGAAAGAGAATTTAAAAGGGGTTAAAAATCTCAAAGAAAAGGCTGTCCTTGAAGCTTCAAAAATGAAGGTTGTATGAGTTTCCATATATGATAGCGGAGCAGGAAATGGATGTCAAACAGTGATGGGATTTTTGGATTCCTGTTGTGTATGCCTTAGCTGGCATACTGCACTTATTTCTCCATGTCCCATACTTGCTCATTGAAAAGAATTTTCTGCATCAGATTTTTGATGGAAAAATAGAGTAAAATATATTCACCTAACAATGCCTAGTATGTTTCAGGCAGCTCTTCTCAAAACTTTGAAAAATTCTCTGCTTATGTGTTGTTTTAATTACATTCTCAGACAAACATCCTCAGTTGCCTGTCACAGGCACAAGCTGTGAAAAGGTTGGAGGCTAGCTGTACTACCTAGAAAGAAGAAATCTGAACATAGAAGCAAAGAGCACTCATGGTATTATGCAGTGCCACCTACAGCTGAAACTGAGAATTACAAATGATTTTTCAGTGGGGCTGTGGAGACGTCAGTGTTTCAGCTGATGGAGCAGCATTGTAGAATGACTCTTGCTCAGCCGTATAACGCAAAAGATAACACTGGAGGCAATATTAGCCATATTTATTGTTTCATTGTTTCTCTGAATTCTGTCAAATTATGTTTCTTTGCTATACAGGAATATGATTTTTTATCATATAAGATTTGATTCAGCAGACAAGTGCAGTTTATGTGAGGTGCAGTACAGGATGGATTGAGACACATTGAGCAGCAGCCCTGGACCTTGGAGATGTGTCCTGAATAATTTGTTTTTCTTTTGTGTGTTACCAGCATAAAAGCGAGAATGGGTCTGCAAAAAAACAGTATCAGAAATAATGTAAAAGGGACTTTGTTAAGAGTTTTGCAATATAAGCCAAAGCTTCAAGAACTTTTTGAGGTACAAAAAAGATGGAGTTAGGAAAGCTGAAACTTAGTGGAGGCTGAAATCATCAAGGGACATGAAGAGCAGCAATAAGGGCTTCTACGGAAAAAGCTAAGACACCCTGTGACTTCTTTGCCTTGATTTTTACTGGTTGTGTTTGTCTTCATGTCTCCTAGGTCCCTACTATGTCCTAAGTAAGACTACTGTCAGTGTCTTGGGGAATCAAGCATTACCCAGGGTTGAGAATGTTTGAGCTAAGGAGTGCTCAAGCAGGTTGAACATACGCACATCCCTGGGGCCAGACAGAATACATCTCAGGATGTTGTGGGAGCTGGCTGATGCCCCTGTGAGACACTCTGTGCCATCTTCAAAGTGTCATGGTGTTTTGGAGAGGTTTCTGATGACTCGAAAAAGGTAAAGGGCCCAGAGACTTGTTCGTACACTACAAGAAGGTGGGCCTAGGGAATATGAGGCTGGTCAGCCTCACCTCATTCAGTGGTAAGATTATGAAGTGAGCCCTCCTAGAAGCCATGTCTACATGAATGAAGGAGAATAAAGTGATTTGGGGTATGGATTTAGTAAGGACGAATCATACCTGACCAACAGGATTGCCTTCTGTAACATCCCATATAGACAAGAGGAGAGCAGTGAATACTGTTTATCTGAGCTTAGTGAGGCCTTCAGAGCAATCTTCTGTATCACACCTACAGCCAGACTGGTGGGATATAGACAGTACAGCCAAACTATACAATAGATGAAAAACTTTCTGGACTGTTAGGCTCATAATGTAGTTATCACCATTATGAAATACGTTGCTGGAAACCTGTGGCATTGTGCAGGTATGAGTTTGGGGCTAGAAGAGTTTAAAGCAATGTTTTGCTTGTAGATGCTTTAATTATGAAACTTTGGGGCACAAATAAACGGCAAAATTTTCTCTCTTCAAGACTCCTAAGGAACTGAACCCAAGCATATATCGAAATTTGTTGCACTGTTTTTTTTTTGTTTGTTTGTTTGGTTGGTTGGTTGGTTGGTTGGTTGGTTTTTTCCTCCCCATAAATGTTATTCCCTTGTTTGAGCCTGCTTTTTAGGTTAGAATTGTCAGTTTATTGAGAGAAAGACTGGTCATAGCATGCTAGTTCTAGATCTGACAGAGGAACCATCTCACTACACATGAGAAGTGACTGCTTCCAACAGATTATCACTTCACTATCCTTCACTGCAGCTTTCCTAAACTCAAGCTGTTATGGAAGATGTTCTGCATTAATTCTAGTGCCTTTCCAGTGCTGGCTGTAAGAATTGCTTTAGAGTTAAAAAGCCTTACTTTGGTTTGCCTGATTCTGCTGATAGGTTGCCTGGTGGCTGCCGCAAAAAAAAACCTCCAGCAGCTGACATGACATTTTTTTTAACTAGGGCTTCCACCATCTAATGCTGTCAGAGAAAGGATTTTCCCCAAAAGCATACCTGAAATATCTGGCTTCAGCATGTCCAGAATGTTGCTGCTCTGACACATTGGAAGGCATGACCTGTTTGTAGATGAACTGTGCTGTTTCTCTGCAGGAGCAAAAACATCTAGGGATAGTTTCACCTTAACCAGAGCAGAGATATATGAGTAAGGAAGGAGTGTCCAGTTCAATCTTACCCATGTAGGAGAAGACTCAGTGGGGATCTTATCAATGTATATAAATAACTGAAAGTAGAGTATAAAGAAGATGCAGCCAGCCTTTTCCCAGTGGTGCCCAGTGACAGGATCAGACATTATGGGTGCAAGCTGAAACCCTGTTCCCTCTGAACATTAGGAAACACCTTTTCACAGTGAGTGTGCCTGCGCGCTGCACAGGTCGTCCAGAGAGATTGTGAAACCTTCATCTTTGGAGATGCCCAAAATCTGGACAGTTCCGTACAACCTGCTCTAGATGTCCCTGCTTTATCAGAGGGGTTGGATAGAACAACCTCCAGAGGTCCCTTGCAACCTCAACCGTTCTGTGATTATGTGATTCAGAGCAGTCTTTTCCCATAGGAAATTGTGGCATACTAATCCCATCTTGTCCAAGAATAGCCTCTTTCTATGGTAGTGAGCAGTGCTGGATACAAAGAAACAGACGGTAACATGCAAATCTAGCACATATGTATCCTGAAGAACACAATCTTCCTAAAATCGTGTAACAAAGTGAGGAGTTCCCACAGTTATGCAGAAAGACGGTTTTGTTCCTTCTTCACTTCCCAGTTTTGCTTTTTTTTTCGGCATACGCGCATTGGGGGGTAAAAATTTAAGTCAGGTGAATCAAACCTCACAAGGTCTAGGTGTGTAACAGTCATATTAGGCTGCTACAAGAGGCAGGGAAGAAGAGTGAGATGCAGTGGCATTTATGAACACCAGTTCCCAGAGGATCTTAAATTAGACATGCAAAATAATGCAACTTAATATGGAACATGCTTTCTCCCTGTTTTGGAGACAAGCTCATCTGTCCAAGAGAGCTTTCTAGGCTTAATTGGTCACAGTTTCTGGTAAGGACAGAATGTTACAAACAAATCCATGAAACTTTGCAACTTGGAACAGAAACATGTCACACATCTTAGAAGTTCTTGGTTCATGCACAGCACTTGGAGTATGCTGAGTCCAAGGAGAGCAACGATCAAGAGGGCAACTAGTATTACAAAGAGCACTTCTTGACATAGCAAATTTTCTTTTTTGTACCAGACTTTGAAAAATGAGGGTTTTCTTGGAGATTTTATGAATTGTAGTATTGTTGTATGTCATTATTCTGATTTCCATGGTGCTTGGTGTTTTTCCTTATGCAATTGTTGGGGACCGAGGATTATATAATAATTCTAATTTTAACCATATAATTGTAACTAAAAATAATATATTGATAAAATTATTATGATATAATGTCTGTTTTCATTAAGAGCATCTAGAAAAGTAGATGTCTGTTTTTATTCCACTTCAGCACAGCTCCTCCAAAAAAATGTGCTCTCTTTATCTCATAATGGTTTCATAGCAAATCTCATGATTTTTAAGCTGGTCTCATGCTTTTGAAAGAGAGGGCTGAGCAATTTTTCTGCTGTCATGAGAAAGATGTGAGATACAGCAGGCAGTGAATGAAGCACTTCAGCATTGAACAAGGCATAACATGGTTTCCTTTACTAGTCAACATCTTAGTTTATTTTCACAGAAAGGAGTTAGGTTTTTAATGACTAGTGAAAAACAGTCTCAAGGCAGGCCTCTTCATCCTTACAGAGCCAGTAGTCTTCATCAGTGGGTCAAGACTCCATGTAGATAAATTTTTGATTCCTTGTACTTTAAGTGGTGCTTTGAACAAACAAGATCAATAAGAAAATACAATTAACTAAAACAAATCGCAAGCCCCAATGAGCACTGAGACTTCGTCCAGAAGACCTACGCAGATCCATACCCTTTTCTTCAAAGGCAGCTTGTTTTACCCAGCAGAAATGCTCAGTTAAATACTAAATTGTTGAAGACTTGGGGGTGACAGGTGGGAGCAGGGAGGAAAGGGGGATCTCTTAATCATATGTAGTAAGTCAAAAATCACATGAAATGAGTTATTAAGTCTTAACAGATAAATAATTTGGTGTGGTTTTCATGGGGTGTAACTAAATGTAACTACATCTGTGTAAACTACTAATACAAAAAAAAAGGTCCATGCTCTGTGTTTGACAGTTATAATAATGTCTTTATGCTACAGTTTTAGTCAAAGTGAAGTCTAAAATCAGCACCCGTTCTGTCATTTAAGTTATGCTTAAAAGTACGTTGTGACTGGCATGACAGTTACCTCTTTCTGCTTTAACTTATTTGCATAGGGCAATAACGTCTCTGAAAAACTATAAAACTCTATTGCTTAATACTCATAAAGACTTTAAATATTTCCAACTGGTAATCATTGTTAAGGCTGCTTCTAGTCATTTGAGTTGGAGCCACGTTTAGGACAGTATTACAGATACTGGTGTTAAAATTACACATATGTGGTGGGTGACCTTCCTTCATGTGTTTCATACCTAATTCGAAAAGCATTTTTCTATCAGCCATGGTTAGTTTACTTTGTTGTCTGGATTTTACAGATATGAAAAACAAGTAGTTATAGTCTCATGTCTTGCTGAGGATTGGGAGAGAAGAGAGAACAGAAATCAGATTTCTGGGATGTCAGTGATTTGCTCTCCTCAAAAATACCACAGCAATGAATGCACTGTAGTCTGAGGGCACTGGTAGTGTACTGTGAAATGAGAAAAGATAAGGTCATGTTTGATAAACATTTCAAGGTACTGGTCATTTCAGGAGAGGAGATTAATTGCCTCAAGGTTACTTTAACCTTTTCAGGTTACATTCATTTAACACAGCTCATGTAATAATGTGTTTGGTAAGTACTTGATTGCATAAATATTTGGATCCTATAGCTGTAATTGCTACTAATGCATCCTAAAAGGAAATTTATTATGCTTGGGAATTTATCTGATTTTGAAAAAACATTTATCATTTATATAATTGAATTAATATCTAGATATCATAGGCAACGTACTGTCTATTCTGAAAAACAGGGATTTGCCAACATTAACAAATTAAATTCTCACAGTGCCTTTGAGAGGTGGAAAATTCAATTATGTATAGAATGAATGACATGCCTATTGTGGTCAGTGGATGCAAGACTATGGACAATTTTCCCGGTCCCTTTCATGTTACAGACAGGTGAGTTATCAACCATAATGTTCAAACACAGCTGAGCTAGGTTAATATTATTGCTCCCTGCCACTAACCTCCAAAATCAAGAGTTTTTGTATTTCACTCCTAATCGGTCTTTCCTACCATGAAAGATGTTCAGGGAATATGAGAGGCCCCTTGGAGGGTGAACACATGGCTTGTTATGATGGTAGATGTGAACTGGTTATAACCTTTGGTGAATGTAGCAGTGCTTAACAGATGAGAAGTGGCAGCAGTAAACCTAGTTCGATTACAGACAGAACAGCATGAGAAACTGCAATCACTTTACAGCCCAGCCTTATAAAAACTCCCCCCTCCTCCCCCATGTTTAATATGATTCTGATGTAGATAAAAAAGGGAAGGGTATTGAGGGGTATGGTAAGGAAACAGCATTCCTGCTTAAGAGAAAACCTTGTCACTTTGCTTTTGGCCCCAGTATAAGTACTTTTGCCAAAAAAAGTACAGATTTTTAGTTAAACAAATCAGATCATGGAATCATAGAATCATAGAATCATAGAATCGTAGAAACATAGAATCGTAGAATCATAGAATCATAGAATAGTTAGGGTTGGAAAGGACCTTAAGATAATCTAGTTCCAACCCCCCTGCCATGGGCAGGAACACCTCCCACTAAACCATGCCACCCAAGACTCTGTCCAACCCAGCCTTCAACACCTCTGAATAACCTGAATCATTCAAACGTTCAAAATGTAGACATAGCTGGTGAAATCATTATAAAATAATACCTCCCTTTTTACACAATCATTTAATAGCCACCAAGTAGATTTTAATAGTGTGAGTCAATCTCCAGGGTCAGATGATGCTAATCAATGGCCTTAATTCGTTTCTGAGGTTTAGGTTATGATAGTATCCAGCTCCTGGACTGACTTTTTTTCTTTACCTGGTAATTGCTTAACATTTTGTTGTTTCACAGATATCAACCAACCAATTATTTGAGCTTTTAAAAAGTAGATATTCTCTAAAAATATTTATTCAGCATTAAAAAATCTCTTTCAGACCAATCAAATGCTGAGGGGTCTCAGGTTAGATTTCTCAAGGAAGCCAGAAGTTTGACATTATTGTGCTTGTTCCTTATGAACTCCTGCCAGGTAAATCTTAATTAGCATACAAATCTAAGCCAGATAATTTTTATGCTCTGTAATCTTATAAGTATAATGAATATGGACTCTTCAGCACTTTAAGCTCTATGCAGCACATTAAGTAAAATAATTGGAACATTTTTAAACAACATATGTTTGAGTGGTGTTTTTTGTTTATTTGTTTGTTTTGCATTTGGCATATGATACAGTGAAAGACCTCATCATTGATTCTAATGTCTTTCTAACTTCAGGACTGAAAGCACTGGAAAGTTCTGCCACTTCCAGAGTTTAAAGGGTCCCTGCTAAGAGCAGCTCTTATATTGTCATCTCCTAACCCCCACATTCAAGAGGTAGTTAGCACGACAATATCTGACTATAATCATAGAATCATAGAATCCTAGAATAGTTAGTGTTGGAAAGGACCTTAAGATCATCTAGTTCCAACCCCCCTGCCATGGGCAATCATCTGAACCCCCTTATTTTAACACTAATTAATGAATATTACAATAAATTTTAAAGTCTGTTGGTTTGTTACCAAGAATAGAAAATGCTTTTATGTAGGGTGTCTAGTGTAAGTTGTTGAACTGGTGCTTAGGGAGCAGACAGTGCAGCCAGTGTAAGGGTCACAACTGAACTGACAAAAACTATCCCCAGAGATACAAGATGGTACATAAAAAAAGAAGACAAAAATTACAGTATTTTCTCATTGCGACCTGAAAAGCCTCACAGAAATAGGACAAACACTAACACGTGTGTAGTTAACACCTGACTTCTGCCTTTGGGACAATACCAAGGGAAATGAATTTGAGCTTTCATGGGCCCAGTGGTACACTGCTGTTCTCTCATTGACAGTAATAGTATTTTACTAGACAAACGCTTAAGTTTGTGTTGTTAGCATCACACAGAATGAACTCATGATATTTTTATAACATACCATCTATTATGCTTGTGAGGGTGTTTTCTGAAATAAGCCAACTGCAAATCTGAAAGGAACATTAAAAACAGAGAGGAGGAAGGTCTTCTTGACAGCCAAAAACCAGAAAGAGTAATCCTGTATGTACATGGACTGAAACATTGGATCTTCTGTGTAACAGCAGTTCTGGTGGTACCAATGTTAAATTTCTCTAAAAAAAATACTGATAGTGGAAGTGGCAATATCCTTGCAAAGGCTCAAAGAAGGAACTTAAAAACACCTTTACAGAAGGTGAAGCACCATTTCAAGTTTTAGTAAAACTACACAAGGATTCGATCAATTTGTACAACAGTCTGCCTAAATTTTTGCGAACGTTTTACGGATCATCTTCTATTTTATCTGTCTATTGTTAATTGTGTTGTGACATGATTTTACACAAGGCCTATAGGCAGCAGCTGAAAGACAAAAGGAGTTTATAAGTTTCCTTATAAAACATTTTGTTCTCCTGTGTGTAGCACTGGTAGCATTTTTCCTGCAACAGCAAGGAGCACAGTCTGATAGTTGAAGATAAATGCTGAGCTGCAGCAGCAATATTTGTGAACAGTTGCTATAGCCATAGGTGCTATGAGGTGATGATGGTAGGCAAACATGGCTATCAGAAGACTTCAAAACAAATAGCCATCAGGGCAGCAAAGCAGACTCCGCAGCAAAGAGCAGTACCAGAGCTTCAGATCTCCAGTGTTTGCTAGGCATGGGATAGCAGCAAAGTATCCCTAGAAGGGTTATGATATGCTGCTAATGGCTATTCATGTATTAGAGGAATTAGACAACTAGTAACTAGGATGAAAATTTCACAAATCTTTCAAACTGAAGGAGCATGGAAGCTCGGGATGTATACAGTAGAAAGATGGGGGATTCATAGCTGCTTGTTGATGTTCAAGGGGACAATGCTGCCTAGACCAAGATGAAGAAAACGAGCTGCTTGGCTGCAAAATTGTGACTGAAGGGTCATTTCATTCCTTGTTCCATAAATCTGTTGAGAGAAATCTTCACATTGGAGCAACAAGCAGAGAGATCTGTTTGTTTTTTTCCAGCAACAAAACCTAAAACTGATTAAATAATATTCTGGGTGTCACGTATACCTTGTTTTGTGAAAGCTGAATTTCTGAGAGTCTAATGCATTCTCATTAATTTTTCTTTTTATTAAAAGTCTCATGTTCAAAAAACTGATTTTGAAATCCTTTTCCTAACTTGAAAGATGCTTAAATACTATTCATTATCAGATACATTTTGGTTGTGATTGGAATGACTTGATGATAATTCCTTTATTACAGCTGTCACTAACATTGCTTACACACAATATTAAGCAGCCGTTGCATAAGAGAGTTGTGTGAATATTTCCTTTGTGGTTTTGCCTCATGGTTATCTTTTTCTTAGAACAAGCTGTAAATAAAGTTAAATATGGCTTCCATAAATTTTTCCACCATTACCTTGGTTATTGCATGGAAGAGTTTCTTCTGAACAGCAGTACTGTCTGCATAGCCGAACAACCTCCATTTGCTTGGCTCCTCTGCACTATAACACCTCAAAGCCTGAGAATTCTGCAAGTGGGTCTTTGCTGATCACTTAAACAGATGGTCTTGACTGTAGCTTTCTATGTATCTACATCAAATCCAAGTATAAAAGGTAGGATTTCAAACCAGGAGTCT
Organism: Amazona ochrocephala; assembly: GCA_039720435.1. Classification (NCBI taxonomy): domain Eukaryota; kingdom Metazoa; phylum Chordata; class Aves; order Psittaciformes; family Psittacidae; genus Amazona; species Amazona ochrocephala. Next base: position 81,733,364 of record CM077909.1, on the reverse strand, counting down.
CCAAACAATAGCCTGTTCTTGTCTGACATGCTCATTATGGAGGGATATATCACTTCTAAACTGCCTTGGAGCTAGAATGACTTCAAAAATAAAAAGTAAAGCAAATACTGGTCATTAATTGAGGCAAGTTTTGGCATATGTGTGCCATGCAGACCGAAACACAGCTGAATGTGTATGTTAGCTTTCAGTCACTGTCACTGTTCCTCTCTGGTTTCTTCTCAGCATTACATGAGGCAAGTTTCTGAACCAGGAGAATTCTAACTGAAGAGTCATGGGTTGTTCTATGGATTTCCTCAAGCACACATTGTTTAGTTTGCCAGCCAAATTTACTTAAAGACATGTTTATTACCCAGTGTATTGTTTAGACACTATGAAAATTCATGTTTAAGTGAAAAAAAAATATATGTTCACTAGCTCTTACATGAAGCCTGTACTAACATAGCATAAGAAATTAATTTTAAAATTATTTTAAATTGTGAGATGTCCATCATCAACCTCAGGTTTGGATAAAGGATGTCTTTAAAAAAACCATTTTGAAAATGACAGTAATACACTTCAAAACCAAGTATTTTTACCTTCCAATAATACACTACATATATATCCTAATCATTCTGCTGACTATGTTAAAGTCTCATGTAATCTGTCCACACATAGTAACTCAGACAATTAAAAATAAGTGTAATAGGAGGCTCAATTTCTATTTTTTTCCCAGTTGCCAAGACAATGCTCTGTCGCAAATGTTTAGTTTAACCACAAGAGCTTTTCAGGCTCATTTAATGATATGATGATCAAATCAGGGCAACTGCAGTGGAATTTAGTTTATCAGAGAGTTTGCTTTGGAACACACCTTAGGGAGGTGATTTGAGTTTTGTGTGTGTGTGTGTGTTTGTGTTTCATTTGTTTGTTTTCCCTCAGAAAATTGCACAGAGCTTAGCAGCTGAGTCTGCATTGTTAATGTAGCCCAGGAAAAAGTTTCTTACTCCGAGGCTGTTTTAATAAATATAATATCATCATTCAAGAGGGAAATAGCCCATCACAGGTATCCATGTGTTACTTTATGTTGGTATGATTGCACAGGGACAGAAATTCAGTGCAGTGAAAATTGAAGTCATGATACACAACAAAAGAAAGGTAGTAGCAAAAGGCAAAGAGAGATGACAGGGTGACAGGATTTTACTGGCAGCAATGGCATAATCTGAACTGTAACACTAACATTTCCTGCAATACCAGAAATTGTACTGCAAAGGGCTTCTTAGGGCCATGTCTTGGGACAGAGATCTGCCCTACCACTGTAAATTAGGATGCTTATGCACTTAAGAGGTCTTGCTGTGCTCAAAGAGCCACACCTTGACTACAAAAAAAGATAACATCTTTCAAAATCTACTTGCCTCCAGGTTGCAGTCTTATTCTGAAGCCCTCTTTTCCTTGATGTTGCCGTTGTCTACTCTAATGTAAGGTAACTCTGCCGCCTGTGAGCTAATTTTTTTCTTCTTCTCCTACCAAGTTAGGCCCAACCACTGCTCCCTGGGTTATTTTAAATGGGGGAATACTGGAAACACCGTGTGCCAGGATTATTTCAAGGACACCTACTTGTATTTAGTACCACTAGCTTAAGATTTCCAGTTTCTGAATTAATCAAGCTTTTATCTAAATTTCAGCAACTACAAAACATAACTAATAAGCTGTCAAATCAAAGAGTCTCTGGAAGCTCATGCTTTGTGTTCAGGCGTGCGGACTGTCTAATGCAGTAAGTTTTTCCCTCGGTACCAACAGTAACTAGTCAGGTTTAACAGTTACAAATACACAATCTAAATCAAAGGCAGAGGTGTACTTGCTAGTGCTGTAAACATACTTTTGAATATAAAATATTTTAAAAATCACTCTTTTTTCTTGAATGACGCCTCGTATCATGCAATCAGTAGCTTTGCATTAGATTCTCTGACAATAATCTGGTTTGGTTTCAATTTAAGAGAAGCACTGAGGATGTAAGTGACACAGAAAGATTACTGGGCTTCCTTAAATATGTAAGCTGTACATGCAATATAGAGCTGTACATACGTGATTAGGTGCAGAAATGTGGCCTTATGCACTATTCAAATAATTTAGACCTTTGGATGAAATACAAGACGCTGTAAATACTGGGACAAGACAAACTCCTAGAAATGGAATTAATTTGCAGCTCAGCTGTGGATGTTCCTATTATTATGCCAGCACATACAATCAACCACACTGGGTGGAGTTATTTAAAGAAAAAAAAAAAAAAAGGAAAGAAAGAAGAACATAGTCTGAATAGACTCGCAAAATATCATCTTTTTATCTGTTTGTGGTTAGCAGAAGAAAAACTAGCCAACACCTATTTTCTTGATCACTGGGGGTTTCACTGAAACAATGTAATCCATATTCATTCACCTTAGCAAAAAGAGAAGCTAGAAAACTCCAGGTAATCTTGCTAATCTATACATTTAACCATTTATACTCGTGACTTGACACATCTAACTCCCAGCAAAAATACAACACGTGCACGCACCGAACAAGATCTAAGATGCGAAGCCTATGTAGATTCTGAAAACGTGGGAGAAGAGGCTAAATGGTTTTGTGCCGACTAAGATGCTCAGCTTCTAGATGTTGCTTACTTCTCTGGATCCCACAGGCTTTGTGGAAGCTGACAGGCAAAGTTGTTAAGCTTTCAGTATCCCATTTCTTGACACTCATTGACTCCCTCTGTTCAAGTTCTTGTGTTAAGCACAGCTATACATTATAGAAATGTCTGGTTTGTTGTGGTTTTGGAGTTGTTTTTTTTTGTTTGTTTGTTTTTTTTTGTTTGTTTTTGTGGTTTTGTTTTGTTTTGTTTTGTTTTTTGTTTTGTTTTGTTTGTTTGTTATATTTATCTGGTTGGTTGGTTTGGTTTTGTTTTGTTTGGTTCTGTTTTTTTCCTGATAATCAGTATCACTGAGGCTGGCCAGCCCCTCTGGAAGTCTCTAGATCCACCATGTCTTGAGCAGGGTCAGCCACAGCTGGTTATCCAGGACCATTCAAGGATGGAGACTCCACAACTTCTCTGAGCAACCTGGTCTGCTGTTCAACTACCTTCACAGTAAATAATTTTTTCTTAGGTTTTAAAAGGAATTTTCTTTATCTCAGTTTGTGCCCATTGCCTTCTGTCCTGCCACTGCACAAAACAGAAGGAGAGTGGCTCCGTCTTCTTTACCCTCTCAACATATATTTACGCACATCTGTAAGCTCCCCTGTAAGCCTGCTTTTCTTGAGCCAAAGAAGTCCCAGGTCTCTCACCCTCTCCAAGCTTCAAGACCTTTACAATCATACTGGCCCTTCAGTGGACTCACTCCAGTATGTCCATGCCTCTTGTACTGTGGAGCCCAGCACTGGACACACCACCCAGTTGTGTCTCTCCAACGCTAGGACAGAGAAAGGATCACCTCCTTTGGCCTGCTGCAATGCTCTGCCTGATGCTCCCCAGGTGCAAGGTTTGGAACCTCTTTTTGTTGAGCTTGGTGAGTTCCTGTCAGCCCATTTCTCCAACCTGATGAGGTCCCTCTGAATGGCAGCACAACATTCTGGTGTACCCACCCATTCCTTCTGTATTTTTCACTAATAAAATTGTGAAGACACTTGCTGTTATAATTTTTTCTTGTTATAATTGTCAGACACAGAATTAAACAGTGAAACCAAATGGTGCGTATGAGATCTTTAATAAGGAAATGATTAGAATAACTCTGCTATAAGCACTTGTGTTTTGCAACATTAACTCTCAAGCCACAGCTTTGATGACTCACTGCTGCCAGCATTCAGTATTTTACTAGAAATCTCATTTTTCCACCATGCCTGTTCAAAACCTGCCACAATGTGCCAGTTTGCTGTGACAGTACAGCGGCTAGTGCTGTGTGCTGTGGCTACAGCAACGTTGGTTCAGATCTCACTTACAGCAGAAAGGAAATGTGTGTTCATACGCTTCGTTTTCAACAGCTTTTAAAACAGCTGTGTAACTTTGAATGTCCTTTCACCAGATTTTCCACTGTCACTCGGGCCCAGCATCGAAAGCAGAAAGAACACAAAAGTTATGTTCGCAGATAGATGCTGGCCAAGCAGAAGGTAACGAAACATTTCTGCACCAGACTGCCACTACCAAGAAGAGCAGGAATATTTTTCAGCCACCATAACATCTGTGGCTGTCTTCTGCAGGCAATTCTCTGTCAGCAGTGCTGGTTTTGGTTCTGGGACACCGAAGCATGCTGCAACAGTCACCCTGGGGAGGAGGACAGCATGTAGAGTGGGATAGCCAGTACGCACTAGGTGGCAATGCTTGCATGAGTCTGCTGAAGGGGACAAAGAACTGGGAGATGCAGGGTGTATCCTCTGTAGCTTGCCGTGATCGTATAGTGGTTAGTACTCTGCGTTGTGGCCGCAGCAACCTCGGTTCAAATCCGAGTCACGGCACAGGTAAAAGGGACCTCTTTTCGACCCCACTTTTGGAGGGTTGGGGCTGCAGACGCACCATGGGGAATGTGACATCCAACCAAGCCCTCACTCTGCAAGAATTGCTGAACAGGCTGCAGTGTCTGAAGCACAGAAAAAAAAAAAAAAAAAAGACAAAAAACAAAAACCAAAAAACAAATGAGAGGAAGCACTAGCTGCGCGAAAGAAAGATCATGATCGCTGACACACAATACAGTGGTTGACACTCTTTTCACTGTAGGTTTCTTGTCTCTTTTTGTGCCATTTCAAGCAGTTTTGTTGTACTAAGGTTGTCTGGGACAGCATCTTCACTGACTTCACTCTGTCAGGTTTTTAACATACCTCCTTTCTCTCTCCCAGCGAAGATTGATTTCTTCTATGATTTGTCCTCAGGGATGACTTGCCATAAAAGAAAATTCCAAAATAATTTTTCAAGAAAGAGCAGCAAAGGAGGCATGAAATTATGTGCAATAAACTTCTTTATTGTGAAGCTTTTTAGTACTTTTGTTCCTAGAATGACGTTCTGATGAGGCCAGTAATCAATAGCAGAAAATGGGAGACCTCATGTCCAGATATGAACTTTGATTAAAGAGAAGCAAGATGCTGCTGGAAATGCAGTATCATTTTTGGGGGAGAAGATGATGTTGCCACAAGGATTCTGACAAGAACGTCTGACATGAGTCTCTGTTTATCTAAACAGTATTCACTCATCCTGCCTATGCTGCCTGGTGGGGGTTGTTGGTTATTGGGGTGGGATTGCTGGGGACAAGTGGTTTTTCAGTATGGGCAGTAAAGCTGAAAGGCACAAGGAGTTTCAAAAAACACTCTCAAGTACCTACAAATAGGCATTTTATTATACTGATTGAAGCATGCAGCAACGCAGTTCTAACTTGTTATTAACAGAAGATAAAGATGTATTAACGAACTTGAGATCATATAAACAATTCTAATGTCACCATTAGATAGCTATGCATCTTGCTGACTGAAGTAACTACTTATTTTAACCAAATTATTTCTTCATACTTTTTAACACATAGCCTGACTGCAAGTCAAAAGAAAAAACAGAGGATGAAAAAGAAGGCAACAAATATTCATTTATGATAAATGGCAGTGTGTTTCTAACAGCTGAGGCCAGAGTGTCAAAAGTTTTCCTTACTGAAGACAGTGTATATCCTTCTGAGGTCAAGCGCTATTCAGGCATCCAGACACAGGTTTCCCAGATCTTGGCAAACTTTCTCCAAGTGTCTGTCCAGAGCTCAGTAAGAAAGCAAGGCTATCTTGAAGCTATTAAGATGAAAAGGGATTGCTTTTAAAGCAGGACTCACATAACGATGAAAGCCAGCAGGGGATATTTAATTCCATTGAACTAATCTCTCAGCAAACAAGAAATAGGAAGGACAATATGCTGAAACAAAACAGCTCTATAGCTGGTGAATCAAACTTGAATCTCTTTCTAGAATTCACATTTTTTCTGGAAGACATCATTATTTCTTTTTTTCTGGAAGACATATTGTTAGGCCTTCTAGAATTCCTTTGAGACCAAATTTCAGTCAAGTTCAGTACTTAAAAAACTTTAAAACAACAAGAATTTTCTCTGATATGCTAGTTTTCTTATTGTTGCTTTAGCTAAATGATTCAGACATTTCTCTCTCTCAAGTGTATGGTTATATCATAAAGAAGTTTTCTTCTCTGTGCCTGTATAAAGGTCAGTACATCTTACTGCCTTTGCCTGCATGGTGAATAATAGCAACAGTGCAGGTCTCAGAATAAACACATCCTACTATGCCAGATTTTCCTAAAGAGTTTAGATAGAGCTGCCACTGCCAAACAGATAAGTGATACAATTCTGGAGAGTAAACTCCTGTTTGCTGCTCATATCAGTGAAACACAAAAAAAAACAACCCCCAAAACCCAAAAAACCCAAAACAACCAAGCAAACAAAAAAGCCAAACCAGAACACCCCCTCTACCTCCAAAAAAAACCCCAAACAACCAAAACAAAAAAAAAACCAAACAGTAACCAACTAACCAAAAATCCCAAAACACCCAACCAAAGCAGAGCAAAACAAAAAATTATTCCAGGAGTCTGGAAGCACAAAATCTAAACTGGGAATGCAGGAACCTACAAGAATGACACTGCCAGAAATAGTGCGGTGGCTATGTTGTTGGCTCCATGCACAATTCTCAGGTGCAAGAAGCACATAGGTTCTGGTTTAGCGGCACAGAGACATGAATATGTTAACATTACAGACCTAGTTATAAGAGAAATCTTTTGCTATCATGGCAAAGAAGATATTCCTTTAAAAGGAGTATCACAAGTGTCATGTTCTGAGCTGGTCTTGGTGCAGATAAAACATATACAACAATTCTTTATAAAAAAGTAGAGGAAAAAGTTGTAAAATATTATGTATGACTTTCATTAAACTTTGTGAATGAGATATCTATCAGATGTGTTTGAACCTAACTCAAAGAGCTCATTTTGCTTCTGTGAAATTTCAGATCAAGAGGGCATATCTATACAGTTTTTAGAAGAAAAATGTGGGAATTTAGAATTCAAGAGATATAAAAACATATCTATATATATGTTTTTATATATGCACACATATATAAAATACTTATATTTTAAGCAACCTAAAACATCACTTAGCTACTTTTGGACATTTGGTAGTTTGGGGTTTGTGCTGGATGGAGAAATGAAACCAAGCCCTAGTCAGTGGTTTCAGGTGTAGTGCACAGAGCTGTAAGACTCAAACCTGAGCCAAAGCTTAACCCAAAATTGTATAAAGTCAAAGCTCCAAAAATTGGTCACAGCCTCCACATGTGCTCTAGTGCAGCTCTTTTCAGTGGTGTGAGTGGCAGCTGGAGCTTTACAAGTAAGAAACCACACAGCCTTATTTAGAGAGGGACACACTTTCGTTTAAGAAACGCCAAAGACAGATTATGAGGAAAGCTACAGAAGTGCAGCATCAGACATTGTTTATACAGTGATGTTTACACATCAGGCTCAGGAATCTCCATGTCAGCCAAATTTTCCCCAATTACTACCCATCCTGCAATAATAGCCTGTAAACTCAGAGCTGAATTTCCAGAGGTAAAATCATCCCACCTGTGAAATGAATTCCTGGCATTCTTTGCTGAAGCACAATGAGCTATTTAAGCTTTCAGGAGTCTCTTTACCACAGATCTCCTTTCAAAGAGCTTTCTTGACCAGAGCCCTTTGAAAGGATTTCAGAGGGGACCTATAAAAGTTTTAATATGAGCTGCACTCCTGTAAAGAGAATGAAAACCAGAATTAATTTGATTTGATGACTGCAGATTCAAAACAGCCACTGCTTTCTATCCTGCTCAACACCTGGTATGAACATTAGACAGGATAAAACCAGCTCTGCTGCACTCCTGAAAAATGAAGGAGCTAGAATAGAAATCTGCATTAGGTTCTATTAATATTTTGAAAGGTTTTGTTCAAAAGATTTTCATATTTTCCAGTTCAGTGTTGCCTTGTTAGCAACTAGCTGTTTTTCTCCATAGCTTAAAAACTCCAGCAGTTTCAATCCTAATCAGCAGCTAACGTTAACATACAACAACAAGAAATAAATCTCTCAAAACCACAGTTGATGGACACATCCTATTAGTTTCAGTGCCAAGATGTGAATTGGGCATACTGGAGATATGTACATAAATGCCTCTATGTCTTAACAGTTTCACTTTTAGCACAGAATGGGTCATACGCTAGAACAATGGTGGGCACAAAAGGACGTAGAAATGCTGCAGAGAAAGATATGCACTCCCTTTTCCTGTCTAGTTTTTAACATAGTATTTTTCATTTCCCACCAGATCACCTTGCCACGTAATGACAGAGACTGCTGAAACAAACTCCTCTCCCTGGCCTTCAAATTGTTCTTAGAGAAAAAAAAAAAAAAAAAAAGAAAAAAGAAGTCAGAGCTTTGGAAATAAATTTATGTAAGCCTGGATCCTTGTTAGCATTTCTGGAATTGCAAGTTTTATATTTCTTTTCTAGGAAATCATTCACTAGGATGCTTTAAAGAATGTATGCATCTGTGATGAGTTAATTTGGTTTTGCTGAGGTTTATGAAATCCAACACAGCAGATGATGTTTCTGACAGACTACAGTAGAGACAGAGCCTGAAAGATCATGCTGGTCTCTTTTACACTAGTCATGTTCCTTAATTACTTTCTTTTGGGAAATCAGTCACATCCGTCTCATCAATTAGACCAAGAAGTCAAGAGCTAATTGCTCTGATATGCTCCTAAAAGGCTGAGTGATATTTAGACAGAAAATCTGAGGCTAATCAGACAAATACCCAAAGATATTTTAAAGAACAGAAAAAGTTCTTGTGAACCTGAGGAAGGTGATAAGATGCCAGTGGTCAGTACCCTGCTACACCAAAACTGGGGCACCTAACCCTACAGCCTCCAGAGGTGAGATTCCCTCCCAGGTTTGCAGGCATACAGGGCTTTGATTTTTCCTGACAGAGGTACACAGAAAGTTTTGTTTCACTTCCTCACTGGGTGGGAGGTCAAGGAAAGTTCCTGTTTCTTTGCAGAGAGAAAGGTACCTGTCATCCATAGTCTGCAAGTGCTGGGCCTGTTGCTTGAAGCCCGAATCTGTCTGAGCCTGGTGGAGATCTATTATGCAGAGGACTGATGTCCTGTCAGATGGAACAGTAAGAGAAAAACAGTGCTTGCTCTTCAATTAGCTCCTTAGTAAACTGAAGAACCAGCTACCAGAAACTCTATTCAGTGGCAATCAAATAGTGTGATAAACTCCATAATAACGATCTTTTATTAACATAGCTGTTACCAGCTATGTAATTTTGTGGTTAATTTATCATTTATTAAACAAACTGCCATTAGTTGCCATTACTAATTTACAAAATCCACATAGTCATTTTTATGAAGTCTTCTTTCCACGGAACTGATGGACAGGGGTAGAGCAGTTGATGTCATCTACCTGGACTTGTGTAAAGCCTTTGACACTGTCTCACATGACATCCTTCTCTCTAAGTTGGAGAGACATCAATTTGATAGGCGGACCATTCGGTGGATAAAGAAGTGGCTGGATGGCCGTGCGCAAAGAGTAGTGCTCAGTGGCTCAATGTCCAGCTGGAGACCAGTAACGAGTGGTGTCCCCCAGGGATCGGTGTTGGGACCGGTCTTGTTCAACATCTTTGTGGGTGACATGGACAGTGGGATTGAGTGCGCCCTCAGCAAGTTTGCCAATGACACCAAGCTGTATGGTTCAGTTGATACATTGGAGGGAAGGAATGCTATCCAGAGGGACCTAGACACACTTGTGAGGTGGGCTGATGCCAACCTGATGAAGTTTAACCATACCAAGTGCAAGGTCCTACACCTGGGTTGGAGCAATGCCAGGCACAGCTACAGGTTGGGCAGGGAGGAGATTGAGAGCAGCCCTGCGGAGAAGGACTTGGGGGTGTTGGTCGATGAAAGAATGAACATGAGCCGGCAGTGTGCGCTTGCAGCACAGAAAGCCAACCGTATCCTGGGCTGCATCAAAAGGAGTGTGACCAGCAGGTTGAGGGAGGTGCTCCTGCCCCTTTACTCTGCTCTCGTGAGACCTCACTTGGAGTATTGTGTGCAGTTCTGGTGTCCTCAACATAAAAAGGACATGGTACTGTTGGAACAAGTGCAGAGGAGGGCCACGAGGATGATCAGGGGACTGGAGCACCTCTCGTATGAAGATAGGCTGAGAAAGTTGGGGCTGTTCAGCCTGGAGAAGAGAAGGCTGCGTGGAGACCTCATAGAAGGGGGCCTATAGGGATGCTGGGGAGGGACTCTTCATGAGGGACTGTGGTGAGAGGACAAGGGGTAACGGGTTCAAACTTAGACAGGGGAAGTTTAGATTGGATCTGAGGAAGAAATTCTTTACTATGAGGGTGGTGAGGCCCTGGAATGGGTTGCCCAGGGAAGTCGTGAATGCTTCATCCCTGGCGACGTTCAAGGTGGGGTTGGACATAGCCTTGGATGGCATGGTTTAGTGGAAGGTGTCCTTGCCCATGGCAGGGGGGTTGGAACTAGATGGTCTTAAGGTCCTTTCCAGCCCTAACTATTCTGTGATTCTATGATTCCAAGAATCTGAGCTTGCGTTGCTCAGTGAGGCAGAACAGTGAAGTTATACACCATTCCTACCACCAAACCAAAGGGAATCACTGGAATCACTGACAAGTGGTGGTTCTTCTTGTCACCAGCTAAGAGCTTCTGCTAGCAGCAATTCATGCCTGGGTATGCAGGATTTCCACATCTACCACTGTTGTATTTCAGAGCAATTCAGGCTGTTTGCTTTTTTTTAGTATGAAAACTAGGAAAGATCACACCTAAACAGACTTCATTGCTCAGTCCTGATCTCTAAGTAGCTGTAATGAGTTAAAATTATATGCTCGCTCTGCCAGTGCATTTATCAAAATATCCGAAAGTATTTAAGTTAAAAAACCCAATCTTCTTGACAAGAAGATTACTGAAGTAATTCCCGTGGTACATACACAGGTATCAAACATTCTTGTAAAAGTTACAGAGCTTCTAATTGCTTTCTCATCATAGACTTAGAAATCACTAATCGATTATTTTTGGTCTGCAGACTTTAATTATACCTCCTCAAAAGATACACCTTTCCCTGCCGTGACTCGGATTTGAACCGAGGTTGCTGCGGCCACAACGCAGAGTACTAACCACTATACGATCACGGCAAGCTATCCGAAATCTCGAAATTAGAGACAGCTTTTTTCGCCAGTGCCCTTCAAAATTCTGTACAAATGGTGCCACCTGCAGTTTACACAGAGCTTCAGCAGCAGCTGGTTATAAACGTCCTCAGAACTAATTACATATTACTGCCCTCTCAAAATTGCTTCCAGACTTACTTTTTCTTTCTCTTAATAATTCATGCTTATCAGGATTCCCTAAAAACAGGCTCAGGAGAGTTATAATAACCCCTCTCATGTCCCCCAGACCTTTTCAAAGAGAATGTTTTTTTCCTATTTTATTAGTGGTGGGGAAGGTGAAGCCACAACAGTAAAGTCTGGCTGTGCGCTGTAAGGACATATTTAAGCAAATGAACAAAATCTACTTAATTTAAAACTGCATTTGATAAGTTGAACCAGGCATGATTCATTCTAATGAATCATATGTATGCTTGCACATATAGACACCCTCTTCCTTAACCCTGAAATGAGCAGAGAACATTAAGCTCCTCATCTTTTCCACAATTTACATTATCTGCTGTGGAGGGAGGTTCTCAGATACCACATATAATGTCTGAGGGGAGTGAGCATATTGCTTCTATCAAGACCATCATTTGCTGTTATACTGAAGCATCTGCTGAAAAGCACATGCCCTTTGTCAGATGTTCATACACAAAAAGACTGAACAACATTCAAGTAGGCACAACAGCAGAAACTTGTTAGTTCTCTCAAATGAAAGCTCTAACAGAGATCAAGCTAGGCAACATGAGCAAAGATCATCATGGGGAAAGAGAACAATGCAGCAAGCGCTGGGGCCCTCAAGCCTTGCTCTGAAAACACGGCCTGTTTTCCTCATGCTCACCCTCCCCATAGTTAAATTCATTTTTTAATTAAAACACCTTGACTCACTGATAGATCTGGAGATCACAGCAATACCACAGTGCCACATTGAGTCTCTGAAGAAGGAGGAAGACATACAAAGAGACTTATTCTTCTGTCATACCTGAGACCATTAATGTGTCTTCAGCGTGTCTTCAGCACGTCTTCAACACACTAAGATGTGGCTTTACTCTGGAAGAAGGTCTGCACAGTGGGGACTAATACATAACCAGACTGTGTAAAAGAAACATCAGACTGGGACTTTAAAAGGCAAACATTGTAAATAGACTCTGCTCTGCCTCATGCTCTTCAGACTTGCACTGCCTCTGTCATAGAGAAAAGCAGAGGTATATCCTGGAAGGATGGGTCCTCCCTGCCACTGGAGCTGCAGGAGGGAAGGATAAAGTCTCTTGGTCTTTCTGGTGTCTGCTGGACATGGAGCAACCATCTTACAGTGGTTTGTACTGCTGTACCTCACCTTAGAGCCTTGCCTGGTGGCTTGGTGTGACCAGAACAGCATTTTGCGGAAGGGTCAGCGTCCCCTGCCACAGGACTGGACAGCTGCTGGTTCCCTGATCTCCAATCCTGCCAGGCACAGCTTAGCCCTGTGTTTAGGGACTACATTGCTGTCACAAGCTTGAAAGAAAGGAAAACAGGAACAGGCGTAATAAACTTAGGCTTGCTGTTGCCTTACAAAGCCATTACACTTAGCAGAAATTAAGCATAACTGCGTAAATAAGCCACAACAACAACTGTCTTTCAGTTCTTACGCTACAGCTGTCTGGAAAGCAGGTGTCAGCAGAATAAGCTGCTGAATCTTTGGGCAAGAAAAAGGGACTGGAAAAAGCAATCCCCTCTACCACTGCACATGTATGTTGTCAGCTGTAAGCACTCGCAGTATGGGAAGGCTTTTTTCCTTTTCCCTTACCAGCCTCCAAGCCCTTTGAACAAAAAGTTCCCTGAAAAGCAGGACTATGATTGTCAGCTCTGGGTGGAAGCTTTGGTGTGATACTCCCCCAGTACTCCAAGGACCTTGATTAAACAAGACAAAGAAACTGGGTACAAGCATTTGATAGCCACTGTCAGGCCAGTGTATAAAGTGCTCTTCATTACTGCAAATTTTCCTTTTTTTTTTTTTTTTTTTTTAATGTATTAATGAAAAACTGTGGTTTAGAAAGAATAGTGGTGGATAAGGGCTGAAATTAGGTCTTGCCCGTGAACAGGACTGTACCATCAGCTAGTCACCTGCATGTGAGCAAGAATGCATTTGAAAGATGGCATTGCCTAGCATCATGCATGCCTGGGCAGGTAAAACAAACCTGGAACAAAAATATTCAGTCATAACTTCTCTGAGGTTCCTTGCTATTGTAGACCAGCAGAAATAAAGCTCTTAAAAGATTTGCTTCATTTGCATACCTAGGACCTTAAACAACCTTAGTTGTTGCTTGGTTTTTGTTTTTTTAGTGTTGGATCTTGTTATTACTGTTTACCAGACCTGAAGGAACAACAGCAATTTCAGTTTTGTTTGAGTTTCTTATAAGTTCCAGATTTCCCCTAGAGACAGAAGTCTCGTAAATACAGGTACAGGTTTCTGTCCATGGCATCCCCGCTCAAAGTAAAGAGGTTAAGCTAAAATTACTGTAGGACTCCTTGAGGTGCTTTATAGCACAAGACTCAGCAAATGAAGGAGCTTTTAAATGTGTTTTGTCTCACAAATCATCAATAAAATATTTGCAGCTATGATGAGACAGGCTCCTTGCAAGCTCCTGCTCATATTAACCTGTATCAATCTATACCGTGTCACCTCCCATAGCAGTTATAGGGGTGCCTTACTTTTTTGCAGCAGTGAAACAGGTTTGCTAGATTTCCATAAAAAAATTTCATATAATTGTTTTAAGTCTGGGTCTCAGATAAACAAAAATGCACTTCTAGTTCCATCTTGTTGTACAGAGCTTACAATGTCATCTAATGCATGTTTTGCTAAGTCGAGTCACTTATATACTGTGTTTATTTCAGACCTATATACACATGAGAATAAAACACCGTTTATAAAAAATAAATGTCATTAATTACATCTATAAGCCTTTAGGATCAGTACACAAATCATTGAGGTGATATAACAAGCACTAATCGCTGGGTGATAATCCTTTCATTAGTTGTACTACATTTTACAACTTTCCACCTGGTCTCTATGCATCTTGCCAGTTTTTGCATGTTTTCTTTTTTTCTCATTTCTATTAGTAAAAGTTAATACTGTCTCTTCTTTTGTTTTCCCCAGGGAAAGGTTAGCGAACATGAGATGCCTTGTGCAGTATTTGTACAGCCATGTGATTCTCTGCCCCAGAGCCCAACATTACCACCATTACTTGGGCTCACAGAACAGCTATACAGTTTTCACCCACATACATGAGAAGACATTCTAAATATTTGCAGAGTCCTTTTTTGAATTTTGTCATTGCCATTGTTGTTTGTTTTTTTTTTTTGTCTAAAAATAATCTTTCAAAGCAATGACTTTTTCTTTTGAGATGTTAGTTTTGGACAGAAACTGTTCAGTATTGAATCTCAAGTCAAAAGAAAAAAGAGTAATCAGAAAATACTCCCCTTTTTTCCCCCACTTTGTAGGTAGCAAATAGGTATATGGGTACATGGGTAAGTCTGGAAGAAGGAGGACTTGAAGCATATACAAACAGTAACTCTCTTCTTTCTCATTTCCCAAGAAGATTCTTTACTTAACAGATTATTAATTAATTAAAGGTGAATCTCTCCTAGTGTTTTGGGTGTGATCTCTACCAGTTACTGTTAGCATAAGCAAGCACTAATGGGACTAGCTTCCAGGCTACCCACCTGTGTTTTAGCTGAGTGTATCCAGCATCAGGCCATGGAGTTTATGGTTTTTGCCTTTGCAATGAGTTAGCTGTGCAAAGGTAATGCTTGACAGAGAAACCATATCCACAGCCAAGTAGCCCAAGACATCAGCATAGGGAATAGGAGACCTTGATCTGGTCTCTCCTCTGCCTATTTCTATTTCTGAGAAGAATTTCTCATTCTGTTTGATGCCTGCCTGTGCCAGAAAGGATGTGTTTCTTCCAGTCTTAGAGATGGGAGACACAATCCCTCTATTTAGTTTTGAGTGACAATCTTAATACCTGTGATGGCCAGCTGAACATAAACCAGGTTGTGCCCAGGCAGCCAAGGCGGCCAACAGCATCCTGGCCTGTATCAGAAATAGCATAGCCAGCAGAGCCAGAGCACTGAGCATCCCCTTGCACTCGGCACTGGTGAGGCTGCACCTTGAATCCTGTGTTCAGTTCTGGGCCCCTCACTACAAGAGAGACATTGAGGTGCTGAAGCGGCTCCAGAGAAGGGCAGTGAAGCTGGTGAAGGGTCTGGAGAGCAAGTGTGAAGAGGAACAGCCGAGGGAACTGGAGGTGTTTAGTCTGGAGGAGAGAAGGCTCAGGTGGGACCTTATTGCTCTCTATAGGTACCTGAAAGGAGGTTGAAGTGAGATGAGGGTCAGTCGTTTCTCCCAGGTAGCAAGTGATAGATAAGAGATAACGGCCTCAAGCTGCACCAGGAGAGGTTTAGAATCATAGAATCATAGAATCGTAGAATAGTTAGGGCTGGAAAGGACCTCCAGATCATCGAGTTCCAACCCCCCTGCCATGGGCAGGGACACCTTCCACTAAACCATGCCATCCAAGGCTATGTCCAACCCCACCTTGAACGCCGCCAGGGATGAAGCATCCACAACCTCCCTGGGCAGCCCATTCCAGGGCCTCACCACCCTCACAGTAAAGAATTTCTTCCTCATATTCAATCTAAACTTCCCCTGTTTAAGTTTAAACCCATTACCCCTTGTCCTCTCACCACAGTCCCTAATGAAGAGTCCCTCCCAGCATCCCTATAGGCCCCCTTCAGATATTGGAAGGCTGCTATGAGGTCTCCACGCAGCCTTCTCTTCTCCAGGATGAACAGCTCCAATTTTCTCAGCCTATCTTCATACGGGAGGTGCTCCAGTCCCCTGATCATCCTCGTGGCCCTCCTCTGCACTTGTTCCAACAGTACCATGTCCTTTTTATGTTGAGGACACCAGAACTGCACACAATACTCTAAGTGAGGTCTCACGAGAGCAGAGTAAAGGGGCAGGAGCACCTCCCTCGACCTGCTGGTCACACTCCTTTTGATGCAGCCCAGGATACCGTTGGCTTTCCATGCTGCAAGCGCACACTGCCGGCTCATGTTCATTTTTTCATCAACCAGCGCCCCCAAGTCCTTCTCCACAGGGCTGCTCTCAATCTCCTCCCCGCCCAACCTGTAGCTGTGCCTGGCATTGCTCCGACCCAGGTGGAGGACTTTGCACTTAGCATGGTTAAACTTCATCAGGTTGGCATCAGCCCACCTCACAAGCGTGTCAAGGTCCCTCTGGATGGCATTCCTTCCCTCCAATGTATCAACCGAACCACACAGCTTGGTGTCATCGGCAAACTTGCTGAGGGCACACTCAATTCCACTGTCCATGTCACCAACAAAGATGTTGAACAAGACCGGTCCCAACACCGATCCCTGGGGGACACCACTCGTTACTGGTCTCCAGCTGGACACTGAGCCACTGAGCACTACTCTTTGTGTGTGGCCATCCAGCCACTTCTTTATCCACCGAGTGGTCCACCTATCAAATTGATGTCTCTCCAACTTAGAGAGAAGGATGTCATGTGAGACAGTGTCAAAGGCTTTACACAAGTCCAGGTAGATGACATCAACTGCTCTGCCCCCGTCCATCAGTTCCGTAGCCCCTTCATAGAAGGTCACCAGATTGGTCAGGCAGGATTTCCCCTTAGTGAAGCCATGCTGGGTGTCACCAAGCACCTTGTTGGTTTTCATGTGCCTTAGCATGCCTTCCAGGAGAATCCGCTCCAAGATTTTGGCAGGCACAGAGGTGAGACTGACTGGTCTGTAACTCCCCACCTCATCCATTTTTCCCTTCTTAAAAATGGGGGTTATATTTCCCTTTTTCCAGTCATCGGGAACTTCACCTGACTGCCATGATTTTTCAAATATGATGGACAGTGGCTTAGCAATTTCATTTGCCAGCTCCTTCAGGACTCGCGGATGGATTTCATCCGGTCCCATGGACTTGTATACATTCAGGTTCCTAACTAAAAGCATAGCCAGGCATTGGAACAGGCTTCCCAGGGAAGTGGCAGAATCACTGTCCCTGGAAGCGTCCAAAGTTTTGTGGATGAGGCTCTCAGTGACATGGTTTAGTGGTGGACTTGGCATTGCTGGGGTTATAGTTGGACTTGATCTTAAAGTTCTTTTCCAGCCTAGCTGATTCCATGATTCTATGACTCTCATAGTAAATTCATGCAGTTCTAATGTCTATTCTGACCACATGATAGGAAAGACTTGGGTGCTAGGTCAAAGCTCAAAACTGGCTTCATACTCTCTTTAAACTGCTTAGTTTTTGTCACCAGTTCGCAGAACGATCTTGAATAAACTTTTTTTAATGGTTATCTCAATTTGTACTCTATGCAGTTGTTCACATCAAAACAGTTTGGGATGTACAAGTGAAAGTCTCTTTCACCACTGTTTTTTTACTACTAGAAACTGAATTTTTCTGACATTTTCTGTGTTTGGTTTTTTGTTCCTGGATGCCTTCAAGCAAGAAAGCCCATTCCTATGCACATGCACATTGGTAATTCGTCTCAGCAAAAATAAACCAGAATTTATTACAGGCTTAGAAAGTCTGGCTTCTGGCTCTTTGCTATTGAAAATATAACAGATTAAAGAGTTTTTGATACAAAAATAGTAAGGGCATTCAGTGAAAGTTAGTATTTGTATGAAGCACAATCATCACACAGACCACAGAAGCTGCTTTGAAGAAATAATGCACAACTGAAGTTCTGATGCTGTCTAGATAGCAACATCCAGCATGCTTGTAGGGAAAGGTGAACACCATGGTATATCCGCTTGTTAGTTTTCATTACAGAGTTAGCTCATTATAGAATCATAGAATAGTTAGGGTTGGAAAGGACCTTAAGATCATCTAGTTCCAACCCCTCTGCCATGGGCAGGGACACCTCGCACTAATCCATGTCACCCAACACTTTGTCCAGCCTGGCCTTGGACACCACCAGCGATGGAGCATTCACAACTTCCTTGGGCAACCCATTCCAGTAAGTTAAGCTGAAGTTCAGTTAAGTAAGTTAAGTTATTAAAGTTAAATAAATTTAACAGCATTTACTGTTCCCACCTTCTCTGATTGTATTTCTAATGAACAGGCGTCATGGTTTAAGCCCTGTCAGGCATGCAATCGCCCTCTCAATTCCTCCCCCTTCCTCCCCCCTCTCCCAGAGGGATGGGGAGGAGAATCGAAAGAATGTAACTCCCACAGGTTGAGATGAGAGCAGTCCAGTAACTAAGGTATAACACAAACCACTGCTGCTACCAACAATAATAATAATGATAAGGGAAATAACAAGGGAAGAGAATACAACTGCTCACCACCCACCCACCGATACCCAGCCCGGCTGAGTAGCAATCTAACCCTTCCAGGTAACTGCCTCCAGTTTATACAGTGGGCATGACGTGCTGTGGTATGGAATACCCTTTGGTTAGTTTGGGTCAGGTGTCCTGTCTCTGCTTCCTCCTGGCTTCCCCTCCTCCCTGGCAGAGCACGAGACTCAGAAAGTCCTTGGCCAAAGTAAACATTACTGAGCAACAACTGAAAACATTGGTGTTATCAGCACTGTTCCCAGGCCGAAGGTCAAAAACAGCCCTGCACCAACTACTGAGAAGGAGAAAAATGACTGCTATTGCTGAACCCAGAACAACAGGAAGGAGGGGGAGAGATGACCTTACGTTCAAGTGTTATAAACCATTCAGGCCAGCACATGAAGGCCTTCTCTGCTCCTTTGGACTGGTGTCATCGTTTGCACAGTCTGAAGTCCTGATGTGATGTATATAGACAATTCTAATTAGGCAATATTTTACAATTGCAAGGCATTGGGTTTTTTACTGCTACATACATGCAGGACATTCAAACAGCTTCTAATGAAATGGTTGCTGACTGCCTTTGATTCACCATTTTCACTACTCCATGTGGACATAGCAGCTCTATGGACCAAGAGCCACCTGACTTCCCAAAGGCCGGATGTCCTCCCTTTCTCTGACCTGCAAGTAACACTCCCCACTTCTGTATGAGCCTTGCAGAGCCCTTTGTATATCATGAATGAGTCACCCAGCAGATCTTCCACCTCCTGTCTTGTGGGGACCTTTCACCAGAATTCAGCTTTCACTCCCCAATAAAGACTGAACATTAAAGCCGTGGAAGGGTGCACAGGGAGGGTAAGTGAATGTCATGTATAGCTGCAGAAAAGAGAACCTACTCCTCTTTCTGCTTAAAAGGCTGTCATTCTACCGAGCCTTTGGTACAGAGACAGTGCACTGAGGCAACTTAGGCTTTCATTATAACTGGACTGTAGAGAAATCAGGGTTTTCTCTGTTGGGCATGTGCTTGCCCCTTGGCTACGTCACCTTTCTCAGGCAGATTCTACACTGAACTTCATTTTAATCTGTATATAGGTGGAAAATGCGATTAATGCTCATTAGAAATAAAGCCTGGGTTGGAAAGGCTCTTCAGGAATTCACTAGACAGCTCTGCCAACAGCATGTAGTTTTTCCTTTTCTGTTAATATTACTCCTAGTAATATGGAAACCTCTCTTATTTTTTGTGTGATCTCCTACGCAGATTCCTAGACAAGAAAAGTCACCTTGGGATTCCTATTTTTCTTTGCATTTAAATACATCCATGCTACGATGCTTTTGTTTTATGCCTCCCCATAATCAGTCATGATCAACTATGCAAATGTCTAGTATTTTCCCTTAACCAATATCACATAACTTTTCTTCATGAACAAATTTCTCCCTGTGCTAAGGGTTTTATTCTTCTTTTCGGTTGTTTTTTTCACTTCCTGCTCCTGATTTCAAGTTTTTTCTGGTAGTCAGAGAGCTAGAATGAATGAAACACTTCAGACATTTTTCTGCCAGAACTCTCCACCTATTTACAGGAACAGCAATATCTCAAAGCTAACAGGGCCACATCAGCAACCATGAATGTCTAAATATAAATATTTATAGCACAAAGTGAGCAAGTGACACAGCTAAAATCTTCAAAGTAACAAAATCCCGTACCATCAGCACTACTTACATCCAATCATGGCTAAGTAATAGGTCTTACAACACAACTTCTGTGTTGATGAAGAGAAGATTGTAGATTGCAGTCATTCACCTCACTTTGCAGAAGTTTCACACAGAGGAGCACTCAGGTCAGCATTCAAACAAAGTAGATGCAACTATCCTCACAAAATTCCAAATTCTATGTAGTAAATATATAGTATATTTCCTACCCTGTTATCCAATGCTTCTGATATGCAGCCCAAACTTGCACTGGCATTCCTTTCTGCCAGTCTGTGGTACAAGTGAATGTGGCGCCTGTTGTTCCTTTTTTTTTTAACTTTATCCTTGTGCAAAATTCCCCATCTCACTGAATGCTCATGCAAGCAGTATTCCTATAGCTGAAGATGCTTCTTGTTGGGGTCTTTAATTCTCGCTCTTTAAAAGTTTTGAGTATTGTACTGAGAATAAAGAAAGTCTCAGGATGTTCTGTTACTGTCAGACACATGTTCTTCTCAACTGTAAACAGCACATAAGCACAACTTCCTATTTAACATTCTGCTGTTAGTGAATTAGTTGAGGTGCATCCAAGGGAAGGATTTTTGTATATAGAATGTTCCTAAAATACTCATTTTTTTTACAGTAACACAATAGTACACTTTCACCAAAAGCCACATGTCCAAACAGTTGCAAAACACGTGACTTAGAGGACGGCTGTTAGGCAGTTTTGGCGTTCGCTCAGCACCATGGTTTCTCTTCCAATAAACAAAAGAGGAAACACCTTTTTAAAAACCAGGATTTGCCATTCCTTGCCACTATGCTGCATTTTAACTTGCTCTTGGTGGTTGCTTCATCTTTCTATGTGGCAGCATTTTCTGTGAGTTTATCATTGCACGGTAGGCAAGTCTGCAGAAAACACCGTTTTGCAAAGAGGTAAACTGTACCTCATATTCAGCTGAATGACTTGTAAGCATCAAAGGAGAACTGAAACTCCCCATGAAAAGATAATAATGAGCAAGGGAGTCAAACTGAGAAAACTGAATTAGGGTGTGATAACCTTTGAACATATTAACTGTTGTTAGACCAAACATGTTTTGATAGCAGTTTTCAACTACACATTCATTAACAAAGCATGTATTGGACCAGTCTATGTTTATTGTGAGTCCTTTCTAGAAGTGCTGAAAGAAAAGCATTAAGGAAATAAAACATTAGGCTTGATGTACTCCTGTGAGAGCAGAACTGATGCAGTTCATACCTTCCTGTCAGTCTGGGAGGTCATGCCTTCAGCTTTTAAATCCCAGGAGCTATTCCAGGGAAAAGCTTCACAAGCTTTGAGATATACAGATCATTATAGCTCTAATCTCACCCACCCCATCAAAGGAGGGTGAGCATTATCCTCCATACACCTCTCTGGCAGAACAATTTGCCCCATGTTTCCACAAATGGAAGGGATGGAGCCACAGGGTTATGCATGTTCAGATGTAAGCAGTTGTAAATCCTAGCTTGCCAGACTTTCATGGTGTCATCAGTGCTGAGGATCACTACATGGCACCCCCAAGACTTCCACATATACCCGTCTCATAGATCTTTTTGTTATTATAAACAAAGCTGTTTCGTATTTCTTTCATCATGAGGCATAAGGAAATCTGTTTGCGCCTTTTGTGAGGGGGGCAGGGTACAGTAGGGCACAGGATAGCACTGGAGCAAATTATCCTGAAACCTGGGGGGGGGGTATTTCCAGCCTAAATTTACAGGCTGAGTTGGGTTTTAGATTGTAGAGCCACAGAATCCCTGTCCTGAAAGTAGCGCTGACGGTGTGTGAGCAGGTGTTGCCGGCAAGGCGAGGTAGAGCTGGGAACAGCACCAAGGCAGCCTGCAGCTCCAGCCACATCATCAGAAAATAGTAGCTGCTGGTTCTACTACAACCTGCTGTGAGAGTGAGAGCCATAGCATTACAGCAAAAGAGAGGAAACACCAAAATTGAAGGCTGGCTAAGGACAGAAGACGCAAAAGCCGTCAAGGACAAATTCAAATAAGTAAGTTGCTAGAAATGAAAGCTTAAGTCAAGCAGTTCCCACTCATGAAACTGGAATATAATGGGATACTTTTTTCAATGAAAACAGGGAGAGGATGTCCCCACTTTTGAGATACACCCCTTTGGTTAGGGAATACCTAACCTTTAGTTTGATACGTCTTCATCATTCCTGTGCATTACAATAGGAGCGTACATCTTATATCTAAAATAAATATGCATTTTCTGAAGTTATGAAACAAGCAAATTCCTAAGGTTCAGTTTTGTTGATGAAGATCAGCTCCTCTTGCTGTCAAGGGGTATGGAATAGTTGCCCTGATTCGTCTGCCTTTTCCATATCTCAGGAAATGCGAGTTCATGCATTACTACTCACTCTCTCATTTTCCCTCTCCCCATTACTCTCTCTTTCCCCATTAGCCTAATTATTTCATGTACTTATTTCATCCTGTACACCAGTACGTATTCAGAGGATTACTCAAAATGAGACGGTCTGTAAGGAAGCATATTCACATTATTGTACCAATTTACCTCATTTCATTATTGCAGCAGATTTTTATAGTATTTATTTACTTGTGCATATGTATCCAAATGAGACAGATGGAGGCAGGATTTATGCAGGGGTTTGCTCTGACACAGCTGAGGAGCACAATCTTAGCCTAGGTCCTGTACCAGGCCCTAGCAAACACATGAACACAGGGAGCTGAAAGGAGGATAAAAAGGGCTTCTTTTTTTGATAGGGTAAATGGTGAAATGTTTCTTGGTCTGTCTATGAACCAGTTGTCTGAATCTCTGGTCCTGTGTCCATGATACACAGGTGTGTAATCCTTGTGGCTGGATGAACACCACTATGACTAGTCTGCAAAGGATCTGTGAGCTGTGAGTTCATTTGGACTCTTCGAATTAGGTCCAAAACATAGACGCCTGAGTTTGATATGGTGGATCAGTATTTGTTTCCTCCTACAGCTAATATAAACAGTCTGAGGCCTCAACTCTGCATTGCATGCTATGGCTAACTTGAGAAAACCGTGTTTGACTTCTAAGCTGGATCATGAAGATGTCATTGTCAAGTGATCTAGGGGCACACATGACTGTATCTCCAGAACAGCAAGGCGACAGTGATGCTGTGGTCTGTGTATCACTACATTGCCAAGGACTGGGACAGAGACAGCTGTTTCTGGTTGCACTCACCACTCACCTGCATCCTAACAGAAGTGGGGTTAAAAGAACGGAGAACAGGCTCCCAAGTACTGTGACAACAGAGACTTCTTTGACTTTTTGCCTTACTTAAATATGATAGTTGTGTTGTTTTCAGCTGAATCAGAGATCCCTTACTGACTTCTGCTTAATAAACAAGAACTTCAGAAAAGGGAAGAAGAAATCACATTGCTCATGCACAAGGAAGAATGTGCTTCTCCAACAGAGCTCATTTCAAAAAGTGTTTCTTAAGTTGATGCCTTTTTCACATGTAGTTATGTCCTAAATTCCTTTGCTTTTACTACAGCCTGCAAGCATATTTCCTATTCCCCTTCTCCATTACAGCAGTGTGTATGATAGTGGTGAGCTTACCATCTTCTCCAGGGTTTTTGTTATTTTTATTAAAAATTGTATAAAATAGTATTAAAGTATGATTTCAAGGTTATTCATATATTCACTTTCTTCTACTATTTTTATTATAAGTCTTGAAGCAAAAGACATCACTTGGAAAATAAATTTACAGTGTCCTGGGTCACACACAGAATTAAATTATGCCAAAAAAAAACAGTCCCCCAAAATAGCAATTTTTCCTTTCACTATTTATTATTTAGTGAAAAATCAGACAATAATTCTTTCCACTTAACACAAGGATTTTATTATTTTTTTTTTCACTCACTATACAATTTGCTCTGCTTTGCCGATGAGAAATAAAATAAAATAGAGTCACAGAATTATGGAAAATGTTAGTTACCAGGCCAAGGAATGAATGAATAAAGTTCTTTGGACTTGCTTATTATTCTTGACATGTTTTACTGACTAAAGTAAAAAGCACACTTTTCAGTTCTAAAAGATAGTGTCTTGTGTTCTTCCTCATGTTATTTCTGTTCCCAGCGATGGGTTCTCATATTTGAGCTTCCCAATCTCTCAAAAAGCCGTTAAAATTTATTTTCACATGACATATCCTGGAGCTTTACTTATGCAACATTCAACTTTGAACATTTCAGCTAGTTTTTAATGTTGTTTGAAGATGAAACAAGGTTTAACCAATCAGTACTAGATATAGAGGATTTATCTGCAACAATACTATGCTGTTCCTTTAATACCTTTCAGCAACATAAGTGCTTACATCCTAATAGGTTTTTAGCTTAAGATCTAATCATCCACTCTTGAATTAAGATGCTTGAATGAAGCCAACTCATTTGGAACTAAGCACTTTAATGTCAACAGAGACATATGGTATTGAGACTGAATTACAAAGGATCTCTTCTGAGCCATCTATTACAGAAGCAAGACTAAGACCCCAGCATTATTATTAGTTTACTCATTTATTTGCTAGCAAATAATTGAGAGTAAGATCTTCTTAAGAAAGTGGAAATGGTCTAATAATTGCAGTCTGGTGGTATAGTACATTCCCGTGTGCACTGATTAAATCTCCCCCATCCATACTTTATGGCTGTATGCTCATCTGTAAAATCCCCTATTGAAACTGAAAGAAACAAACAAAATGTACAGTGCAACAACTCTAACCTAGTGATTAAAATACTGAGTCATCAGCAGTAATGCCCTCTAACATTCATTCGAACTCTAGACATTTCCTTGCCCTGTCTTATTCTCCAACAAAATATTTAACAAAGTGTTTATGGCAAAAATTACAGCAACAAATAACAGTGTCCATCAAATATCAAAGTAAGATCAGAGGATCCATTTTGTTCTGAAGCTGCTTCACTCTAGACTCAACATGCTGCTGAGATAAATATGCTAGAGTCCTCTCCTGCGGTATCAGTTGGAAAAACATGAGGGCATCCACATGTTTTTGTTTCTGGAACAAAAAGAGCAGAACCAAAAGAAAAAAAAAAAAAAGGCAATAAAAAGTGAACCTGAAAATACATTTTCCGAGACAATAAGGCTTTTGCTGCAAAGAAGTTATGTTTAAATGTCATTGTGTGCCTGAGATTTAACGCAAAGTTTTCTTATAATGCTAACAACAGCTTCTGCTTACATCTGTAAGGAAGATATGGTTAGATAATAAGGTTGTATTATCTTTTTAAGTCATGCACTACTAAAGGCTTCCGCAGACAGTGATTATCTCTCTGAAGTAAGTGCTATCTATCGCATAAATGCCTTCCTACTCAGTATAACTGTAATATGGACTGTCATTGGAGTCCAAGTGCTTTTCCACTTCAAAGGCACATTTGATCCGAAAGACAGAATTGCCTCCTTGGTACCACTGCAATAAACACCTGGCAAACATGATTATAGAGGTAAAAAGATGCAGTGCAGTTCCAACAGAAAGATCAGCCGCTTGGATCCTGTGAAGGGCTGGACATGATTTTCTTTCCTCCCTGTACAGCAGGCTGTACAGAAGAACCATGTGAATTGAATATCCTGATCATGCATTAGATATTTATTTTATTTTATTAAGAAGACTTTTCAATGTTGCAAGTTTAAGAGACTTCTTGTCTTTCTGATTATAAAGAACTTCCTGTAAAGGTTTGTTGACATGGACAGAATTGCTTAAAATCAGCTTTATTTTTGCTAAATAAATACATGTATATCTATATATGTATATATAAATATATGTATATATATGTGTATATATATACATATATTAATGTATACTGTTTTGCTGATAGCCGTAGAGTTCCATCTTTTATATTGGAATGTGTGTCATTAACTACCTGGGAAGCATACAAAGCAGTTAAAAAATCACATTTACTCCCAAAAGCGCTGCAAAGCTTTTGGACAAAACAGGACAGTTTTCTGTTGCAAAGCAGAAAGGTTCATGTAATTGTGTAAATGCAGCCATTATGAAAGCAACTTTAAGATTAATCTGCATTGCAGTAAAGCACAGATTATTAAAGCCCACCTGAAAAACTCCCTTTGTATTTCTCCCTGCATACACACTGTTCTGGTTTTGTTTTGGCTTAATTGTTTTGGTTTGGCTTGCTTTTTATCATTTCCAAAGCATATATTTAAGATGGATCATGAGCTGTCAGCTAAGTCTCACTGAGGTCACACCAGCTGCCTGGCTGCAATTAGATGCTGCATGAGCCAAACCACGAAGCCTGGTCCTCTTCTCCGTTTGTATTCAGAGCAAGTAGCATACAGACATGCATCCCAGAGGGAAATGTGGCCTTTGGCATGCGCCGATTTGGCAAAGCTGATACTTTTGCCAAGAGAGGGGCAAGGGATGCAGAATGCAGTGGAAGAAGGGAGAGTTTGTTTTCCTGAGCTGCTCCACAAAGAACTTCGGGAATTTTGTGCAGCTTCAGCCAGAAGAGATCATTTTCTATTCTCATTTCTGTCTTCTGTAGGTAGATTACAACATTGAAGTGTACTATACCTAGCATGCCTATATTTAAAAATGAACCATGGAGACAGCTGACATTATGAGTGATTTCTCTCAAGTGACAAACTATATCAGGGCCACTTGGAAGTTTTTCTTTCAAGGATCAGAAACAAAAACTTTAGTGAATGAAAGCAATATGAATAACATGGTTTTATCAATTCTGATACAACTGTATTCTGTTACTGAATTCATGCATAAAAGCTTCATAATATGTGGTGCGCAAATGAAGGCAAGGAGTTTGTAAGGGTGCAGGAGAAATCTGTGTTTCTGTGTTTCTGATTCTCTCTTTGAAGAGCAACGTGGATTTCTGCACAGTCTAATTTTTGTGCACTAATTATTTGAGAGGTTATGGGTGAGATTAATGCTAAAATAAGGAGGAGGGAGAGAACAGACTTGAGGGGATGAATAGCAGCTGTGGTGAAGAAATCTACCAGACGGTAATTGCACAAGTCCTTAAATATCCAGAACTTAATCTGAAACCCTCTCTGGTGTAGAAAGGCATGTGACAGAAAGGCATGGTTTCAGCATCACCAGGCAGTCTTTTGTTCATTTGCACACAGTGGCAGTCACTCAGAAGCACACATGAAGGACACCAGCTTTCAACTACAAAGAAGGTAATGGCACATGGTGGTAAGAAGCCAATATGGACAAACTGGAAGCATGGCAAAACAAAAATGCATTACTCCTTGGACTGGGTTCCCACCAAGATCCACCTGCTAGCTTTTATGCAGGAAAAAAATACAGTGTGCTATCCTTCGAAGATCTCAGGCAACAATGAAAATACAAAAGGACAACTTTTGGGCACAGTTCAGATTTAGAAAATTCTGGTTTTAGTAGAAGATTCACTAAGAGAAACACCATGAAGTCTCAAAAAATCAACTTGTTTTGTGAACCTTGTGCGAAAATGGACACAAGTTAGTTGTTAGTTTTAAAGGAAGAGGACCATGTGGCCCCTTTTTAACTTATTCTGAAACACAGATTAATTGTAAAGATAAACCTAGGTACTTCCATTTAAGATTTTAGAGTGTAACATACTACCACTAGCAAACAAAACCAGACCTTAACTTCTGAAATCAGAATACAACCTCTGAAGGAGGAATGAGTAACTTCACACAGTAAAAGACTAACTATGACAGTATTTAAAATAAATAGAAAATACATTCCTTAGCAAACACCCATGATTTTGGACTTTGTTGGTTTTTTTTCGTTGCCAGTCCTTACATGAAAAATATTTTGCTCACTGCAAAAGCTTGTACTCCTTTCAGAGCTTCAAGAAGCTTTCTGTATTTTGCTGCAGTTCTCATGAGTCACCACTTGAGGGACTCTAAGATTCTTCTGCCTCAAAATAGCGAATCAGATTTATGCTCACATGGGAGCTATTGCTTACGTTAAAAAGAAAACTTTAGGAAAAATATCTGTGTACTTGTTACGAGTAAGAAGTGGTTATAGCATCTACATAAGACCTTGCTGCAGCAAATAAAACCCATCTGTTTATATTTTGAGAAGGTCTAACTAGGGGGTGGTAACTTACAGAGCAAAAATTAACAAAATGGAAATTCATTTTTTTTAAGTAAAAAAATTCACAGTGATGAAAATCACCATTTTTTTTCCTTGTTTAGGACGAGGAAACTTTCATTCTGCTGTTTCATTATCTGCACAGTAGAATCATAGAATCATAGGATAGTTAGGGCTGGAAAGGACCTTAAGATTATCTAGTTCCAACCCCCTTGCCATGGGCAGGGACACCTCACACTAAACCATGCCACCCAAGGTTCTGTCCAACCTGGCCTTAAACACTGCCAGCAATGGAACATTCACAACTTCCCTGGGCAACCCATTCCAGTGCCTCACCACCCTCACTACAGTCCCTAATGAAGAGTCCCTCCCCAGCATTCCTATAGGCCCCCTTCAAATATTGGGAGGCTGCTAGGAGGTCTCCACGCAGCCTTCTCTTCTCCAGGCTGAACAGCCCCAACTTTCTCAGCCTATCTTCATATGGGAGGTGCTCCAGTCCCCTGATCATCCTCGCGGCCCTCCTCTGGACTTGTTCCAACAGTTTCATGTCCTTTTCATGTTGAGGACACCAGAACTGCACACAATACTCCAAGTGAGGTCTCAACAGAGTAGAGGGGCAGGATCACCTTCCTCGACCTGCTGATCACGTTCCTTTTGATGCAGCCCAGGATACCGTTGGCTTTCTGTGCTGCAAGCGCACACTGCCGGCTCATGTTCATTTTTTCATCGACCAGCGCCCCCAAGTCTTGTTCTTCAGAGGGCTGCTCTGAATCTCCTCCCCGCCCAACCTGTAGCTGCACCTGGGATTGCTCCGACCCAGGTGGAGGACCTTGCACTTCTTGATGTGCCTCTAAAGCACAGATTCCATTTGTCCTACACACAGAACTGCTCTGGACAGCAAGAGAAATAAGAGCAAATATATGCATCATCAATGAGACGCGACAATCTTACCCATATCTTTTGCTGATCTAGGATCAAATAAAATCATACTTGTAGTGCTTACAACCTACTCCCTACTGCAGCTCTGAGCAAGCTCTGGAAAAGTTATCATTTTCCTACTTGGTACCACTGCAAATCAGACTGAGGAAATTAAACACAAGCAAGCTGCAGGCAGATTAACCCTTTTTTTCAGAGTAAAATTATAGACAATAGATGTGTAATAACAATTCCAAGGTCATGTGGGAATGCTAGCTTTGTTTTCAGAGCATAACAGCAGTGTTAGCCAGGCACAATGACATTCTGATGAAGTAATTTGGCTTCCCAGTTCAATGAAAACTGAGGAATTACTGCACTGTATTGCATTATATGGCAAGGGAATGCTATTTCTTCCAAGTGTGTGCTCAGACAACTGATGCTGTCTTTTAAAAGGCATGTACTTATTTTCTCTTCCAAATACTGACTGAAGTAAAAGCCTTTTGAAAGTTGAAATTGTTTAGTTGAAGAGTGAGATACAAGTCAAAGGACTCAAAAGTAGAGCGAAATTGAATCATAAGCCAAACCAACTGGAAAATGGAAAAGAACAAGCACTCGCACAAACCTACATCTTTATCTTGATGAAATATGTTTTTATATAAATATACACATAAGTTATCACATAAACAAACAGAAGGACTTACAAGTCCCACAGTCCTTTTGCACAACGGAGAGTGCTCCAAAGGAAAAGCCCCTGTGACACCCCATAAAAACTGTGCTTTTTAGTTTTTTCTACTACTAAGCTGTTGCCTCATTGCATAGCCAATGTGTTGCATGAATAGCAGGGAGCAAATGCATGTAGAGAGAGCTCAACCGTCTGCTTTCTCATAGAAAAATGAGAAAAAAATAGATAAACCTAGAGCATTCTCTTTTTGTAGAGTTCCTATGGTCCACAACCCTTTGCTTATGTTGTCTGCTTACACTCTTTGCAATGCAGAAACTGTTACTC
Source organism: Amazona ochrocephala (assembly GCA_039720435.1). Taxonomy (NCBI): domain Eukaryota; kingdom Metazoa; phylum Chordata; class Aves; order Psittaciformes; family Psittacidae; genus Amazona; species Amazona ochrocephala. The sequence goes on along the minus strand of CM077909.1, from coordinate 81,703,111 downwards.
AAACACAGCACCTCGCACCAGGAAATTATGCTCAGCTGGCATGTGTGTGCTACGTAATATAAGCACTTTTGTATTAGTAAGACTTTCATTGTTCGTAGAAAATAAGTACCCAAAAGGCAGAAGGGTTGTGTTATTTCCTAATCCCAAGAAATCTTAACTTCTTAGTCATGAGGACATAAGATATGTTGTATCTATTGCCCAAACACAAGTTTGGAAATCCATTGAACTGTAGATAGAACTTGCCAACAGTTAACCATATTACGCTTTGGTCAGGGCTCTTTTATATTTCCAGGTACTAAAATGGAGTATATTGTGCTGTTAAGACCAAAACCTGATATTAGAGCTCAGCAGGTGCTGAAAATGATCTGCTAGCTCAGATTTGCTTAAAAAAAGCTGGTATTCATCCACTGTGGAAAGGGAAGTGCCATCTTGGGAATGCATGTGTGCATGTGTGTGCACATTTTAATGAGGAAAGGCCATGAAAAATTGATAAAATCAGACACAAACAGAAACATTTATCTTGCATTCTCTTGGGATATCTACCTGGGCAAATATCTAATCAGCATTATAAATAAAGCACTGCAGATGCTGTGCAGACACATGCTTCTTCAAGTGTTGGCAGACCTGTACTTACAACAGAATGCTAAAGTACAGGAGAAGCAAAATCAGATGTGGGGTTTGACATTACTTTTTAATTATTTACTTGTTTTGATCCATCTGTCTTTCCTTATTCAGCCAGTAAAGATTTGGCAACAAGTCTGAACCACCCATGTATCTGCTCAGTCCGTAGCTTTCAGAAGCACTATTTTAACATTCTCGTTTGACTATGTAGCCATTTGACCTCTCTACTGTTAAATATTTGCTGATTATTTTGTGGCTTGATAAGTGATGCTGAATGCTTCACAGTCAATCTTTTGCAGAATCAGCTCATTCCTTTGTTCTGTGGTAAGAAAAAATGTTCAGTCCCAAATTCACTGTTTGAGGAATCTTATTGTACTTCAACATCTCCTCTGCTGAACATGAAACATCATATTTTCCATTTTTATATTCTTTTCAGGATAGACAACTCCCTCTCCTGCTAGGTTGAGTGTTTCTCTGAGAAGCCTAAGGATCGTATCCTCAGAGTAATATTGTGCTTTCAAATAAATTAAAGCAATATCATTTATGTTGACATTTTGCTGGAGAAGTTGAAAGTCCTTCTAGTCCTTTCATATTTTGTAAAAAACAGAATTATCCTTCTATTTCAGGTTGTTTTTTTTTCAAATTCTTCCATCTTCTGAAATGTTCTTCATAGCCTCTTCATGAACAGAAATTAGATTTATACCCTCTCCAGCAATGACAATCATTCAGGGAGATAACTTTAATATCCATAGGACCAAATATATCTCCTTTTTGCCTGAAAATTATCTGATCCAGAGAATTCTATTAATGTTCACATACAGTTTAGGTTAAAGTCTCACTTTCTTCTGCCAAGCTTTATGCTGAGCAACTGCAAAATGCGAGCTTTGCTTGTCCTTGCAAAACTTTGAGTTTTTTACCAAATCTTTGCAATGCCTCTCTTAAATATTCTGTTTTACCTACCAGAACATTCTAAACAACATTGCTGCTAGATGACATCTCCTTATGTTTCTTCCAGTTTATCTCCACCAGCTTACCTGTCAGAGAAACAACCATATACCCATTAATTTTCACTGATGCTACAGTTGCACAGCACTCTAAGTGAAGACCAAAACATGGGGCTTTAAGGCTTCTTCCCAGAGAGGGTGTTATGTTTTCCTTCCAACCTTCTCAGCTCCCCACACAGATGACTAGAGAAGTATCCTGACGGTTCCCATTTATTGAACTGTTAGACATGGTAGGTACAACACAGGCGAGCTGCGTCAAACAGAAGACTTTTTTCTAGGGTAGGAAAGACTGTCAGCTTTATTTTGTTTCTTCTATTGAAAGATCAGTGTATGCCTGTTTTCTCTTCTTACCACAGTTATCATCCTTCCTAAAACACAATCTGTCCTGTTACTTTTACTTGCAGAATGCTAATGCTTTATTTCTTGCTTCCCATTCCTCTGGTGGAAGACACCACTCAGTGGAACTACAATTATATAGACTCAGAGAATCATAGAGTAGTTAGGGTTGGAGAGGACCTTAACATTATCTAGTTCCAACCCCCTTGCCATGGGCAGGGACACCTCACACTAAACCATGCCACCCAAGGTTTTGTCCAACCTGGCTTTAAGCACCGCTAGCAATGGAACATTCACAACTTCCCTGGGCAACCCATTCCAGTGCCTCACCACCCTCACTACAGTCCCTAATGAAGAGTCCCTACCAGCATCCCTGTCGGTCCCCTTCAGATATTGGGAGGCTGCTAGGAGGTCTCAATGCAGCCTTCTCTTCTCCAGGATGAACAGCCCCAACTTTCTCAGCCTATCTTCATATGGGAGGTGCTCCAGTCCCCTGATCATCCTCGTGGTCCTCCTTTGGACTTGCTCCAAAGGTTTCATGTCCTTTTTCATTGAGGACACCAGAACTGCACACAATATTCCAAGTGAGGTCTCAGGAGAGCAGAGTAGAGGGGCAGGATCACCTCCCTCGACCTGCTGGTCACGCTCCTTTTGATGCAGCCCAGGATACGGTTGGCTTTCTGTGCTGCAAGCGCACACTGCCGGCTCATGTTCATTTTCTCATCGACCAACACCCCCAAGTCTTGTTGTTCTTGGTTACACCAAAATCTAAATTGCCTATCATTTTCTTGATGTTTTGGCTTCTTCCCTGTCCAAAAAAACTCCAAACCAAACCATACAAACAAAGATGTGAAATTTGTGTATACATGTGTTCAGGAATAATAAAAAATCTCTGTTTGCCTTCAGTCACTGATTCATTCATGATCTCTTTTCAATTCATCCTTTGCCCTTAGGATCACACTTAAATCACCTTAAAGACCTTGCTTGGAGCATGAGACTCATGATACAGACAAGTTGGTGCCAAGGCAAACACAGACAAAGAATAAGGGCTTGGAAGGAAATGCTCAAAGGAATAATCTCTGGACAAGATAAACAAAAAGATGAAGGAGGGAAATACCTAGGAAATGGCAGACAGATCAAAAGAGGAAAACTGCATCCTCATTTTCAGAGACCTCTGAATCTGCCTAAAGTTTCTAGCTGTATGAAACTACAGAACTTAATCTTGTGCATTAGGTCCTGAAAGATCTCTAACTAACTTCTTGTTCCATATTAATTCTTTAGTGCTTAGAAGAAGGCAAGGTTTGAGGAAATGCTAACAAACATATGAACATGAAACAAAGATGGCAGAAAAAAGGAGCAACATAACACTTCAGCATGTTAAACATTTTTTTTAAAGCATATGCGAGGAGTTAAGCAGAATGAAGATAAGGTCATGATTTCAGTAGATGGTCCGTGTCTGGTTTTGGTTTCACGGTAGAGGAAGAATGCCCACAAATAGGCGCAGTAATGCCACCGACATGGGTGGGGCCCTTGCCCTGTGAGGAGAGGCTGCAGGACCAAAGCTGGTTCAGCTGGGAGAAGGGATGGCTTTGGGGCACCCAACAGCATTGCTGGCACTGATGGGGGTAGATGGAGGACATGCAACCAGGCTTTTCACAGTGGTATGTGGTGGGAGGCCAAGAGGCAGCTGCACAAGCTGAAGCATAAGAGGGTCTGGCTGGAGATGAGGAGAAGTCTTTTCCCCGTGAGATCAACCCAGCAGCAGGGCTAGGGCCCAGGTAGGCTGGGCTGTCTCCTGCACTGGGGGGGTTTCTCGTTCTGACTGGGTGAAGCCCCGAGCAGCCTGGTCTGAGCCCATGGCCAAGCCTGCCTTCAGGGACCCACTGTCCCTTCCAGCCTCCCTCAATCTGCCATTCTGTGATATATTCCTGGAAAACACAGGTGGGGTACCTGGATGTCTCCAGTTCCAGGTTCCTCCTTACCCCCTCATCTGTTTACGCAAGTTCTGAAAACAAAAACCGAATGAAAAACCATGGAGGTTATTAGTTATTCTTTTCTTAATGAGACTTAGATGACAAGAAACAAATCACCTGGACTCATTAAAGCAAATGCACAGTAATTGCACTAGGAAGCAACAGTTGCAAGAATACTTAATTATCATCCTTCGTGGATCTCACTTAGCAAGCAAAACTTTCACAAGGTGTATGGCAAGGATCAGAAATCTCCATTTCGTGGCATGTAAAAAACTCTGAGACCTGACTATTACAAGCAGTAGACAGAGGAGGGTGCCTCCAAACAGAGCATAATGCACAAAGGCAAGCTCTGCTTCTTCATTCACACTGTGTTGTACACCATTATGAAACTTCAAGGGTCAACACAAGGCTGCTCAGGGCTTCACCCAGTCAGAGTGTGAAATCCCCCCAGTGACTTTTAGTCAGAAATGCATGATTTCAGAAATCTAAGCGCTTCCTCTCTCTCATGTAGGCTGAGAAAATTGGGGCTGTTCAGCCTGCAGAAGAGAAGGCTGCGTGGAGACCTCATAGCAGCCTTTCAATACCTGAAGGGGGCCTATAGGGATGCTGGGGAGGGACTCTTCATTAGGGACTGTGGTGAGAGGACAAGGGGTAATGGGTTTAAACTTAAACAGGCGAAGTTTAGATTGGATCTGAGGAAGAAATTCTTTACTGTGAGGGTGGTGAGGCCCTGGAATGGGTTGCCCGGGGAAGTTGGGAATGCTTCATGCCTGACGGCGTTCAAGTTGGGGTTGGACATAGCCTTGGATGGCATGGTTTAGTGGGAGGTGTCCCTGCCCATGGCAGGGGAGTTGGAACTCGATGATCTTGAGGTCCTTTCCAACCCTAACTATTCTATGATTCTATGATTCTATGCGTAGGTGCATGTGTATGGGCATAGACATACTTATGCATCCATGTATGTATGAATACACATATATATACATTCATGTATGTATGCATACAGATATGTACACATACCTACATGTATACCTGTATTTGTATATGTAAATATATATCATTATATTAAATATGCTTATTATTATATATTTAATATAAATATACATTAAAAATAAATATGCACATACATATACACATGCACATACATATTGGTCATTCCAGGGGGAGATAAATAATAACAACTCTGTAAATACAGCTCTTAGATGATCTAGATGTTCAAATGCTCATTCTGGACCTCAGCTCAGATTTGCATACAGTAGCTGCTGAGCCTTAGGAAGGGGTGAAAAGGACTTTTCACTTGTATGAATTATGCCTAAATTCTCAGGTGCCTATGATTTCACAGGGCAAGTTGGCTGCTCAGAGCTGCAGGACAGGGGAGTACTCATCTGCCACAAGCACCTTCAGAAAACCCCTCATTGCTGGGGATTGGAAAGAATTGTAGTAAAGGTATTAGAGCACCTGCCCTGAATCATGGTGAGATTTTACTGAATCCTCCAGTAGATAGTTAAGACAGTGATATAACTGCTGTGCACTTTCTAATTGAATGTGTTCACAACGCATGTATATAAGTAACTAATAATACATGGTATTACTTGCATGAAGATGGCATGGCTGAGGCTACCTTATGCCACCACCCCATCAGGCAAGACAAGGGGTACTGAGAATAACTGGTGTAACCTTGAACAGCCTTAAGCCTGCCACATAAGAAATTAAAGATATAACCACCAGGTAGCTGGATTACCTTTTCACTAAAGTGTCTTAAGTCCACTCTGGCATCTTTCTACTCTGAGCTGACTGAAGTGTATTTTGTTACAGCCTAAGATCTTCAGGTGCTATAAAACCTCACAAGAGGAACAATTGTTCCTTTTTAATTTTCTTAACATTTCATTATAAATAAACCACACTGAAACCTGTGCTAGATCTCACAACACCTGTCTTCTTGTATAGAGATGTACCTGGTGATCTGCAATCCTACGCCAAAAGGATGGAGAAAAATCCCTAATCCCCTAAGGTTTTGATATGATTTTACATACAGTTATATAGAGACATATGTTTATATGCATTTGTGCTCACTTCCGTGTGTTTGTGTATACACATACAGGTATGCATACATATTCAGCCAGCATAGAACAGTCTTAGCTGTGTTTAGAAAGATGTGTAAGCCCACAACCTGTAGGGATACAAGCCCTGGTGAGCATCCCATTGTAAAGTGAAGAAGGGCCTATTGCATCTACAGGCATGTGTGCCTCTCCTCCTGACAGCCTGCCCATCCCCTGCAGAGGCCTCAGCTGTGCACCAGCTTTGGGAACAACAATCTGTTACAACCACAAACTGAGAAACATCCGAGCCTTGGCTCTAATTTTCATCTAGCAGTTTGATGCATTGGTTGTAAGAAAGATGGGAATCGATAGTTTAATCTATTGATATAGCAAGATTGTACCAATGAGACAGTTAAACAGAATTGCCCATGAAGTGATTTCAGAAAGGTCCAGAGCAGTTGATAGGAGCCTGAAATAGCAAAGTGATTTCCAAGCAAGATGACTGACCACTAGGCAGAAGGGAAACAAAAGCAAATTAAGTCCAAGCTTTACTTGTTTGCAGTTTAACACACAACGTGTTCAAGTGCCTGCAGATTCACATTTGCATGTGACTGAGCAGGTAACAAATGACTTCTGTGAAAGAGTCAACGGATTTATTGCTACAGCAAAAAATGATCTGATACACCATAAGTATTGCAGCGTCATCGTAGTTCTTACAGATACCACCATCTCAAGTCAAGGATATATTCCTAATGTTTGCTACTTATTAGTTGGAGGTTTGGGGTGTTTTTTTATATGAAACACAAAGCGGCTTTTTTTGAATAGTTGTGTTTCTTTGCACTCCTAAATTCAGATCAGTTTCTAGGAGTAAACCTTTGAAAAGAAGATCACTAAGATAACAATGACAACCCTGAAACAATATTTCTGGTTCACTACTTGCAAAAACCTGCTTGTCAGGTTTTCCCCAAATGAATTTTTTTAAATGCATTATGAAAGATGTAGCCTAATAATAAGAAAGCCGTATCAACTCTTTTACTCTGACAAATCCCATAGCATTCTACTGTTGTTAATTCTCTGGTCTTCCAGGACAGACACAGAAGCATGACTATTCACATAAACACAGATTATTCACAAATGTGGACTGGAATAATATTTCCAGAAGTGGCCCATATTTTGCAGCCATCTTGGCATTTTATAGCAGATATTATGCACACAGGGCCACTAAACTGGACTTAGCTGGTGACTTGAGAAGTTCTGTGAGGTATGGAAAAAAAATCCTTTCAATTTTGAGTAATAGCAGGAAAGTTTTAACATTTACACAGAACTGACTATACCAGAAATAGTAGGCTTTACTATTTAAAATGGAAACTTTTTTGCTTTCCTCGGATACCTTCTTTCCTACAGTTCAACCACAGAATAATTTTTGAGCTGTATTATAAATGCCTGACAATTGTGGTTGGAAACAGGGACTGTTCTGTAACTAGCACAGGAGGGCTGGATACAACCATAGCTGTGAAGAATTCCTCTGAGAAACAGAATAGTGGGAAGCCAAAGCAAATTACAAAGGGATACAGCTGGAGAACACCTTCAGACAGAATCTATGGTGTTCTTCATTTTCTTTTTGTCTAACAGCAGGAAAATTATGTTGTTGCCATCTTTGGTTAAGTTGGCAGGAGCTTACTTTATTATCTTGCTCTCTGTGTCAGCCAAAAAACAGGCATTTGTTCTTATAGAAAGAAAGAAGAAACTTTTACTTCTGATTCTGTCTCAGTGGAAAAATAACCTAGAAATTCAGCTGCCACATATGGGGTACAAAGGCTGTGAGCAAAAAAAAAAGTATGTTTGTAGCCTTAACTTGTGAGCTTTTACAGCAAAATAGCCAAGAGACCCATTTATCCCGTTCTCCTTCCCTCACAGCTTAGTTCATACACTCCGCACAAATATTTTCTCCAGCTTTCTGGCCAAAATTTTTCCAACTTTTCTAAAGGCTTTTGGACCCTGAGCATTCTTTAATGTCTTGATCCTGTCTTGAATCAGTCCCAAGTAGCCCACCAAGTAAACTTCACTGATTCCTCACTGTTTAGCAGATGGAATGTACCTGCCGGCTTGTACTTTCATTGTAATTGCAAAAAAGGTGCTAAATATTTCTTACGAATTTCAGCCTTATACTTTCTAATATGAAGTTTTCTGCTTGTCCTATATAGCCTCAGCTTCATATTACCAGCTATACATCTAAGCAACAACTCTTCTGCATAGAAGAATTGCCTCTATTTTCTGTTGGTTTTGGTATGGCTGAAGCACAGCTGTGCTAAGAAAAGAGAACAGCCATATTGTGTACGGATTTCTTGAGGGTAACCTGGATACAGTATAATGACTTACAGCAGAAAGAGATAGAAGGAAGGACCCTGGCCACAGCAGGCTAGGAAATGGGAACCAGGAAAAGAGAGCACGAGTTCATCAGTGTGGGATCTGAACACAAAAGAGACAAGAAATGGGAGAAATCTTGGCAGCAGAAAACAGAATAAGAAGTAGCAGGGAAATGTCCCCCGCAGCACTGAGATAATACGGATGGGGGATGGAAAGAAACATAGGACAGACGGAGGGTGAGGTCAAGGTCTGCCTGACGACATGGAAAAAGGCATGAAGTGGGAAGTATGATACAGGATATGGTACTAACAATGGAGCTGTGGTTTTGCAGGTGTGTTAAACGCAGCTAAACAAACAAACATGAAGAAAATACCTCATAATGTGGCTTTCTGGAGTCTTGTAATTTTTCTGAAGTCAATATTGCAAGTTTATCATGGGCCCTGAGACTAGAGACTCTCAGGCAATCACCTAACTAATTTGTACTGAGGGAAGATGTGGTCTCTGTGTGCATTGTCATGGGTGACTCTAACTCCTAATTACAATGTATAGATCCTGGCTTACGTTTTATAGAAATGAATTAGAAACAAGACATGAAGGACAGTATGGCAAGTAGTCAGCAGCTTGTAATTTTACATAATATTTCTATACTCTTGATGTGACATTGAAGTTTCTACCTTTTTTCAACCAGTGGTGCATTTTATCATGCTAGAGCAAGAGCTGAGGGCTGCACTTCCTAGCTTTGTCAGATGCAAGTGTATGTTGTCACTTTGGCCGATATTAACTACAAATCTGGAAATCTACATTATTTCTAGAAGTTGTTGCTGCCTTAAGCTTGAAAAAATTTCCTTGCTCCTGTAGGGCAGAAAATACCAAACAAATATATTTGTAGCTTAGTGGTGTTTTCTCAGCTCTAAGTATAAGTCATCCCCTGAAGATCACAGATTATGAATGCTAACTTGGGTGTTTCAACACAAAGGAATTTTTCTAATTTGACATTCAGTCTGAATGCAGAGTTTTTGGAAGGCCCTGTTTCTGTGCTCCTCTGCCAGAATCACAAGGGCAATGGTTTGTATTTCACAGAGGTTTGCAAAGAATGAAGTTCTTTCTTTATGTTTGCTAACTAGAATTAGTAGCTATATAACATCACTCAGCTCCTGCTACTGGATGAGAACCTCCCTGTATTTCACCTACAACAAACAAACAAGCTTACCGTTAAACAGAGTATATTGATCCCCTCCTTGGAGGGGGATAGATCACTGAGTATAATCTCATCAGCAGAGAAACAAACAAGAAGATGAGTGAGGAACATATTGCTGCTTCCCTGAAACTCTGGGCAGTACTACTTAAACATGTATTCATTTGGGTTGAAAAAGAGGGTAGCTGCAGAAAGATTACTAGGAAAAGAGGACTGAGAAGCTTCCTGGGCCGTTGACCTTGGCTTTCTCCTGATATGGATCTTCTTTCATCCTCAAGCCGCACTTGTTCCTCATATCACCATAGGCATTGCAGCAAGTTTTTCTCTGGCTTTGCCTTGGAGGAATTGCTTCCTCTGTCTGTAGGATTTCTAATAGTTTTCTATGGATGTACCTCAGAGGCAAGTGGCTTTTACATACCTCTTCTGACTGTTGATGCTTTAGGTCAAGATGGCTTCAGAGTCACAGTGAAGTTGAAACTGACCGCCTCAGCGCCCAGATGCCCAGAGACATTCAAAATGAGTGAATAGGAAGCAAACGTAATCCACCTTCACTGATGGCTGTAACTCATTTAGAGAAGACCCTGAAAGCTCACTACAAGTCTTAGCATAATGGTACTACATCAGAAATTGGTTGGCAGCTCTACTGTAAAGGAATGAACTATGAGATTATGCTTTCTGAATCAGCGGGAGCTCTGAGAAATGAGAGTTGAGAAATGTTGCCAAACTGCTATGTGACTTCTGTTACTTTTACCTAACCTGTATCTCCTCTATAGATAAAAAAGTTACATGACACTAGCCGTGCAAACATATTTTTTTTCCTTAATCAAAGTAGTTGATGTCAATAGTCAATAACAGCCTATTTGCTTAGTCTTCTTCAGTCATGTTCCAAAAACTCTGCTATGCCCTCCACATTATTTACAAAAAAGAGTATGTGAAACAAGATGTGGGGTTTGTTTATATGTGACGGATTTAAGTTGTCCCTTTGCTACTTCGTAGCAAAGAGACACATGCGGAGTCATCCCTAGTGTTTGAGAAAACAGTTCTTTCACCTGCATGTACATGGTAACAAAGAGAAAACAGTTCTTTCACGTGCGTGTGCACAGTAACAATATGCTTGCGCTGTTGTGCAGAGAAAAGAGACAAGATAATTATAACCTATCTAGAATGCTGATATAAAATACTAGTAATAGTTGAATCCTCTGAAATTTCTTTGTATTTAATAAAAAAATTCCTTTATAATTTTTATTCTTGAGGAAAGGCAGAAGTTACAAAACTGGAATTCCTCTGTGAATATAGAATCATAGAATAGTTAGGGTTGGAAAAAACCTTAAGATCATCTAGTTCCTACCCCCCTGACCTGGGCAGGGACACCTCCCACTAAACCATGCCATCCAAGGCTATGTCCAACCCCACCTTGAACACCGCCAGCAACGGAGCATTCACAACTTCCTGTGGCAACCCATTCCAGGGCCTCGCCACCCTCACAGTAAAGAATTTCTTCCTCAGATCCAGTCTAAACTTCCCCTGTCTAAGTTTGAATCCATTACCCCTTGTCCTCTCACTACAGTCCCTAATGAAGAGTCCTTTCTCAGCATCCCTATAGGCCCCCTTCAGATATTGGAAGGCTGCTATGAGGTCTCCACGCAGCCTTCTCTTCTCCAGGCTGAACAGCCCCAATTTTCTCATCCTATCTTCATACGAGAGGTGCTCCAGTCCCCTGATCATCCTTGTGGCTCTCCTCTGGACTTGTTCCAACAGTTCCATGTCATTTTTATGTTGAGGACACCAGATGACATCAACCGCTCTGCCCCTGTCCATCAGTTCCATAGCCCCATCATAGAAGGCCACCAGACTGGTCAGGAAGGATTTCCCTTTAGTGAAGCCATGCTGGCTGTCACCAAGCACCTTGTTGTTTTTCATGTGCCCCAAGCCTTCCCTTTGAGATGGGAATAATAATATTTCCTTTTTTCACATGCAATTAGATATTAGAATAATAGTGCCCATATTAATTATCTGGATTAGTCAGGAAATTGCCCAGTGCACATAAAAAGCAAGAGAAGAAAGAAAAATGATTTAAGACAAAATGCCTCTTTCCATGTGTAAGGGACTGGGACTGTGGAATTCCACAGTGTAACCCAAATCTCAATTTTATTGAATCTATCCATGAACAAGTACCAAAGGGAGCAATTGCTCAGACAAGAGAACTCTAGGAAAATAAGACTAATACAAATGAAATGCAGAAGCACTCTGACAGCAGATGTGACCAGTCCTGCTGCTCAGCTGACAGAGCACACCAGTGCAGATGCTGCAAACACTGAGTAGCTGGTAGGTAGCACCTCCAGCCTAATTTTAATGCCAGCCCCAGGGCAGTGTTCTTAAATGTCACCTACACCCCTTTTGTGATACTGTGACCAAAATGTACTGTCTGTATCAAACCATTGGGAAGAAATATCTGCCATTCCACCTTAAGTCATGCAGGCTGCAAAGAAACAAGTCCAAGCCTCTGCTTCTCATAAAACTGTAAGAAACTGTATGGTGACAGTGTGCCTGTGCGCTTCTGTCCTTGCTGAAGTGATGGTCTCATCAGCTTGTTTGAGGATGGCAGCAAGGTCCAAATGTAACTTCAGTTGTATACGTAGTACAAAACTCACAGATAAGAGCATAAATTAGAAGAAAATGATGTTTTGTTCACATCAGAGGAACACAACGCAGTCAGTACCCTGTTTTTCATAGTTTGTGTTCTAGTTTTTCAGCTTTCTCCAGTCTGTACTGTATCCAGCCACGCAGTCCACTTCTCTCCCCATGAAAATGGTAGATACAAATTTCTTACTTAAAAAACACAAGGCGCAGACATGTTAGATTTTATTTTTTTTTTTTTTATTTTTTTTTTTTTTTTTTGGTAGCAGAGGAGGTTTGCAACAGAACAGAACATGGCACTTTGAGCTTCTGGGTCTCATTCTGCTTCTTTGGAGCCTACAGGACCGTTTTTCCTCAGGGCACAGCATCCTGAAACTCTGCATCCCTGACATACATTGGTGCAGTATGTTTTGATAATAAGAGGTGGGTTTAGTTCTCCTGAAGACATTGGATCCAATATAACTATACTGGTTTAATCAGATTTACTTCTGAATGATGTCGGCTTTGAATTGTGAGGTAGTTTAGGTTTGATTAGCTGCAATATAAAATCTTTCTTTTTTTTTTTTTTTTTTTTTTTTTTGTTTTAGCTTTTAACGTAAGACCTCCAACTTTCTCTTTTTCAAGTTTTTAGTGGTTTTTGTCTGTTTTTTTTCTTATCTATTTAGGCTTCAGAGAAAGGTCCCTCTCTTTCATTCACTAGTTGAAGGGTGAGAGAACTCTTAGTGTCAATCTAGCTAGCAAAAAAAATTAGAAAAAAAGAGGGGAACATGGCCACTTGTTACCTACAAAGCAAAATTTAGAAAATGAGAATTGCCAGAGTGGACCAGAAAAACAAAGGATAAGTGTAATATCCATTTGCAAGATGAGCCTCTCTCTACCTATTACACAGTTTCACAGAATTATAGCGTAGATCAACTGCGTGATAATATGAAGAAACTTTTCTGAACTGAAGGCTTACTACTCATTCTTAATCCTACTGCCTATTTCACTGCTAAACCCAACAAGCTCATTAAGCTGTGAATATTTGTCAAATAATATTCTGCAATAATAGTTCTATCAGTTAATCGCATAGCATGTCAAATACTACTTGTGTGTATCTCTCATAAATGTCTCTCATCTCACTGAGTGCCATTTTAGTTCCGCATGACAGAATAGACCTACAATGGTCATCTACTCTGGATGCCAGTAAGCATAAGACAATTGCTTTCTTTACAGCTTGGAACATTTACATTCCTGTTACATACTGTCTCACTCATCTGGCTGCCAACCTAAGTAATCCTAGTACTTTTAATCTCTTCTTTTAACAGACATACTCTCCTGCGGCTGCTATGGGTACAGAGGGAAAGCAGCAGCCAGTGTTTCTCTGACCAAAGCAGCTCCTGCTTTCCTCTCTGTAGACTTAGACACTTAGAGGTTTAGCTGCTTTCCTCTCTGTAGACTTAGACACTTAGAGGTTTAGGGAGAGGAAAAAAGAAAAAAAGGAAATCCTCCTTAGCACCAGTCAAGAGATGACTATGAACAGCTCTGGCTGTGACTGAGTGCTAAGAATAACCAGAGACAATTCCAACAGGACTCCTAAGGGCTTTTGGTGCACAGAGCACCAAGGTACCTGTTTTCATTCAAAAAGCGTTTTTAAAGAGATATGAAAAGTTGCCAATTTGAAAGTGCTTTTCCAGAAAACTATCACCTCTCTGGAATAGTGCGTGGGACTGCATGTGTTCAACTGCCCATCCTCTGTAAAGTCCTTTATAAGTATCAAAAGAAGGAGAGCTTCTAATCTTATTCTAACCGCAAATAAGCAAATAGGCTGTATTACAAAGTATGTAAAGCAGCAAAAATTCTTGGTTATGATTGGTAACTTGGTGGGCAAAGAGTTTTGTTCTTGCTGGATCCAGTTTCAATAGGTGGTAATGAAGATTAGCTAAATAATGTTATTGCCTTTTTAAAAAATGCTTGTATAACCAATGTGTGTGCTAGCTTTGGTCACCGCAGAACTAGGAAGTCATCTCAAGCAATAACAGAACACGCTGGCCACACTTTCATCTTTTTTTCTCTTTTTTTAAAGGAAATACTTGAAGAGAGTTTCTGCTCTGGAAGAGGCACAAACAACTGCCCTCCAAAATGAGGGGATATTCTATGACTACACCAAAAGGCAGAAGAGTCCAGGCTAAAATGGCAGGAGACAGAGGAAATCAAATTAATATCACATTTCAATTAGATTTTTGACACCTAAACTGTCATTACTATTAACACAGATAATTACAAATTTAACTTCCAGGCAGAGGCTGTACAGGATGATAAAGCAGATTCTGAATTTTCCTTACTAAGTACCAGGGATTACTGTTGCAATGCCCTTGGAAGCCATACAAATATATCTGTTTCCAGGGAGCACCTAAAAGTATTTATTTACCTTAGAATCACTATACTACTACACAGTAGGAAGCCAGCTGTTCTTGGCATTTTGTGGCCTTATCAAGAAACATCACTGGCAAATCTAGTTATCAAATCCAGGTAACTAGTAAGTACCATGTGATACAGAGCTTCTTCAGCATCTCATTTTCATTTCAAATACTTTTTTTACTTATTTGACATTTTCTCTGTTGAAAAGCCACAAGTTTGGATTGGAAATCGTTCATCATCACTTGCTGATGCAAGTCAAAGCTCACAAGTCTCATGCTGGGCTGGTGAGTATCTCTTCATGTTACAGAAATATTTTTTCCCACGTTATGATTATTGAACATTGAATAGTGGCCTTCAGAAATGTTTCTTTTGAGATAGACACAGGATTTTTTGTTAAACGTGAATTTAATTATTCTTTTTTTTAAGATATGTCAAAGAAGCTAAGACACAGAGCCTATATCTTATCACTTTCCTATAGCCTGGGCCAGCCATTAAAAAGCTTCAAAGGTGTTCAGGATGTCCTGTTGACAAAATTTACTGCACAGTAGGTCTTGTTCTGCTTTATTTGGGGCTCCGTGTGAATATTCTCCACTTTTTCTTCATTGTTTAGCTACCCATAAAAATCTTTAGCGTATTTGCCCCCTTACATGATAATTGTTATTCTCCAAAGCTGTGATTTAGAATGGCCTTGTATGCCTTTCCCTGACCTCTGAGTAGTGCAGAATTTTTGAGAGGACATTAAATCCTAATTGTCTGTTAGTGCATCTTGGCCAGTGAAGCTCTGCCCTAGAATTTCACTCAATATAAACTTTTTTTTAGTTCAATGCATCTTACCTCCAAGGGACCAATAACGTCAGGTGAGATTCACAGAAAAAGAATAAGAAACTCTGTAACATTAAGCGCCATTAAAAACCAAAACCAAAAACAACCCAGGCCTGCAAAATAATGTATTTTTATTTATATTCTAAGAACTCAATGGCAATTTCACAATATTGAGGAAAACCTCTTATTTTTCATTTCTCCTGATGCCCTGTGCATGAGCTAGAAATTGAGAGCAAACTGCCTCTGACTTTGAAACATATGCTACTTCTCACCTGGTTGTTTTTTCAAGTTTCAGATTAATTAGAAGGGTAAGTTACTGAAGTACCTCAGAAAAATATTTTTCCCTACAGGAAGTCTTTCGTTCCCTGTTTGGTGAAAGCAAACTGGCTTATAGGCAGTTCAAAGTGGTGTATTGCACTAAGGTCTCAAGTTTCTTGCAAAACTGAATTCCCCAAGTCTGTTGTGTAATACACTAGCACAGTTATAAAGTGCTCTTTTTCACGTATGCCTCAGCTTGGTACAAAACAGAACATTGTAAGAACGTACAACACCGGTAGTGAAACAGCTGTAATCTAACATAAGACATGACTAAAAAACATCATTCAGATTTATAGGTAAGTAGAAATATGGCTGTTCATGAATCTTTAACAAAAACTAGTGGAGACAAAGACTAGTTTGTTCCCTTATACAAGCATTCCTAAAGGCAAAATCACTTACTTTCTATAAAAACCTTTCTTAGTGCAATGCCCATATAAATTGCTCAGCAGTCAGCTCAGTAAGTTGATTTCTTTAGAATACATTCACAGCAAGAAGAAAATGGACATTAATTTAAAGGCACTCAGATATTTCTGAGGAAATTTTACCAAATTTAGAAAGCAGTCTTTCCAGATTGCCAGCAAAAGTGATATGAAATGACTCTAAAACCAATGGTAGCTTCACTGAGGAAAAGGACAACTCCTTAACCAGTTAAACAGCAGTAAAGACAACTTCACAGCTAGCCAGCTTCAGGTGTCTACTAAAAAGAGAAATCCCTCCCTAAACTCCACTGATCAAGTAGCAATTAGCTATACAGGGAATATGTTGCCACTTGCTCAGATGTGGACATCTACGCCATAGGAAACTTTTTCCATTAGGTAACTCCCCCCCAGTGTGTTGCTGTGAATGAGTTAAAGCAAGGCCTTGGAGCAGCTTTGGGTCTGGGCTGTCTCCAGGAAGAATTGTCAGGTGAAGTTGTAGGAGCTGCAGTGATTCCTATTATCAGATTACCCCTGTGGAATTCACCTCCCATGTTCATTTATAGACGTGGATTATTGCTCCATCCCTGGTGGTGTTCAAGGCCAGGTTGGACAGAGCCTTGGGTGGTGTGGTTTAGTGTGAAGTGCCCCTGCTCATGGCAGGGGGGTTGGAACTAGATGACCTTAAGGTCCTTTCCAACCCTAACTATTCTATGATTCTATGACTCTGTGATTCTATTTCAGGTATGGGAATGGCAGAGCAGGGAATTTCGCCTTTGTAATATATTTTCCTGGCTATGATCCTAACATACAAGTTACTGTCCACTTAACACAGTTACATCTGTGAGCTATCTTCTTGCTGCCGCCCTGCTCTTTCCTCCTCTCCCTTTGCAGTACTAAGGAGTAAATTAACAAAAAATGGAAAAATTTCAATTTTTCACTGATGTGAAGTAGAAAATATTTGGATCTTGGGATATTTAGATGAAAAAAACAATTTGCTATCCACATATCCAAAATTACTTGCAAAATCTATATACTGATACTTTTTTGGAAGTAAGCATTTCACAATTGTTAACCACTATGTTTTCCAGTGTTTGTTTCCTGTCTGCTTAGCACAGCAAAACCAAAGATAGGGATGTAGATCTCCTAAGAACACCACCTTGGAATGCTGCTGAGCTTTCTTTCCTTAGAGCACATGTCCTTTCTACTCAGTGTAAGGGTTGGTATAAAACATCCAGTGCTTCTTACTGTGAAGTTTTATCCACAGAACATCGACATTAAAGTTCGCTTAAAGCAAATTTCCTATCTTATTCTTTTTGGAGTATTTGAGGAACTCAGACCTCCTCTCCTTCCTCAGCTGCTTTTTATACATAATTTCATTAGTTGGAGAAGCTTTCATAATTGTTGTTCTATGTGCATTTATTAGTTAAGGAAAGATGTTTTATGACACTTTTCCTGCCTGGCAGGAGGATTCAGCACAAAGTAGGACTGCTAATAAATTGAGATTCAGCAGCAGCGCCCAGGTTTCTTGGCTGGAGTGCATCTGCTTGTGCTTCAGCCATGAAGTGCATAGTACCACACACTACAACAACGGGCAGAAGGATACACTCCATTAAGCTGGTCAAAGAAATATTAGTACAACAGAGAGAGCTCATCATCATTAACCTGCTACTTATTCCATGATGTCTTGATTGTGTTCAAAGCTTTTTTTACTGTGGTGCCATGCATATTGTGGCTCTTCCTGTAGTGACTACTTCAGGCAATTTTCATAGATGTACTTAAAGGTGTGGATTTCTTTCCTGTTTTCTCTTATGGAAGAATTGTCTTTTCTTTTTTCAGCAAAGAGCTTAGAAGATGCACTCCTTCCCTTAAATAGCAGGTTGTTATCCCTCATTTTGTTGAAATGAATATTCCTTGAATATTTGCCCTCATCAGTACTTTGAAAACCAATATGTTTGGGCTGTATGTTGGAACAGGTAGATTGCCATATACAAACCCTACTGCTATATGACATTATTAAAAATGCCTATCCTTTCTTTTTTCAGTTGTGCTTTGGGGAAATATTTATGTGTTGAATTTTATGAGACATCATTCAATTTCTCTAATATGGGAGGTCATCATACAATGGATGATTCATCTGAAGTTAAATGCGACGATATCAAGATATGCTTTGTCTAAAAAGCAAAAAAAAAGTGTTTATAGCCACTGAATGTTTGAGCACCTGCAGTACTTACAAGCACATCTACAGATGACTGAGTAGGCTGATGTTAGATTTCTCATGAGGCACTGTTTGGAAGGCAAAACTAACCTACAACAGTTTACGCTATTTAAGCTTGAGAAGCAGCTGCTTTGAGAAAATGAAAATGTTTTCAGAATGTATCCCAAACACTTTCTCAGCAACGTGAGATCTTATTAAACTAATTTTACTGCTTTTCATCAAGTATTCAGATCACCCTGAAGGTTGTTCTGCTTTGATGCTGTCTCATGGCCTGACACCTGAGAAGGCTGAAAGATCTCTCAAGCTGTGGGGTTGCTCTTGTTAACCTCGCATTTTTATCTCATGGAACACATCTATGCAGAAGTTCAAATCAATGACAGAGGCACCGTCTGTTCAGACCCTACTACAAAAATACTGAAAATCCTCACAGGCTTTTTTGAGAAAGATTGGAATGATTTCTGTCCTACCTCCACAAGATGATGTTTTGTGCCTGTTTTTCATCCTTCCCTCTTTGCACACATTTGCAAACTCATTTTCTCCAAGGAGAGAAAAGCGTGATAGCATATCAATAAAAGTTTTTAATGCCTGATGACATGAAAGGTCACAAATGAAACACAAGTTCAAAAATCTAGGCAGTGGTGAGGTCGATTTAAATTTTAGATTATGTTTCCAAATGAAAAGATGTCATAATTACTGGTCCTATATGAACAAGCAATGTATGTGAGGAATACACAAAACACTGCCCCATTATATAATATCCCTACACACTTCCAAATTAGATCAGCTACTACATATAGTAAAATCAGGTTTATTTTCATTTCAGTGATTAACAAGGCACTGCTTTGAAATTGCACTAAGAAGTCTTTGGCGCTACTGAAGAAATGGTGTACCATGGTAATACTTACTACAGCATGATATTACAGTAATAAATAGAGATAATTAGCATACAAGGAAGTCTTGAAAATATTTGTAGGCTAAGGCGTACATGGTAGAGTTTTTTACTAATCTAATATTTAAAATAGCCTTAAAGCCTCTTTCCAAAGCCTTAAGTAACCAGAGCAATATATGGAAAAGAGCTGTTGTATAACTGGATCATGGCTTTAAAATAGAGCTCTCCTTAGAGTGTGTTTGTTACATAGTCTAAAGCATAGATATTGAATATTTTTTTCCAAAGAAATCACTCAGATAACCTAGAAATACTGTAATTATTAAGAAAGCAGCTGATCAAATGCTAAAACATTGAGGGTCAATCACATTTTAAGCCCAGCATGTATGTTCAAAGGTAATATTTCTACCCACCTAGAGCAATTTTATTAGTAATATCATGGACATATTCATACAACATTTGATTTTCTTTCAGCATAAAATAAGCCTAATTTGGAAAAAAAAAAATCCTTATATTGTCTCTACTGCGTAGTGCATTAGTCACCCTATCCTTTACAGATTAAGCTCTTTGGCATTATAGGAGAAATCATCTGCTACATACTGGCATCAAGCAGAAGCAGATTCATAAACTCTGCCCTTAATCTCTCTTTCAGTTTTCTTCCAATTAGAAACAATCTTTTGCTGATACTCTAATTAATACTTGCACATTTAAATATTAGACATTATAGCAGAAATCATCTGTTATATTCTTGCATAAAGCAAAACAAGGTTTGTAAGCCCTTGCCCTTAATCTTTCTTTCAATTTTCTTCCATTTAAAAACAATCTTTCCCCAATACTCTAATTAATGCAAATGATATTCATGATTAGTTAGTATTATGCTAATCTGAGCCCCAAATTTACCTAAATCTACATGGTGTTGTCTGAGTACCAGATTGCTTTGGGTTTCTAAGTAAAATTACATTAGCCTGCCAGCTGTACAAAACACCATGATAGAATAGAAATCCAAGCAAATCATCAAGATTACATTAGTTTTCTTTCTTAATGAACAACTGTTTGCACTAGGGATTACAGACAAATTATGATTTTCCTCTCTGTACCCAGGCAGCCAGGCATCTGTTGATAAGTTTCATTTTTTTTCCTGACTGTCCCTAAATAGATTGAGGAGCTCTAAGGCAGAGAGACAGCTCTAATATTCAACATAATTGAATTTTTTCCATTACAAAACAATCACCACTCTGGGGTTCACTGCTAACCTTGAATTTCACTCTTCCAGTGCTTCCTGAAATGGAGGAGGAACCTGAGTGGGGTATTTTTAGAGAGCTTTCAGTCACCCAGCTTCTTCTCTCCTCCTACAGAAGCAGATTACATACCTTAGAGCCACAACTGCTTGTCGTTACACTTCAAGCCAATTTCTAAAACTGTGTTGTTGCAATTTCTGCTGCTCTGATATAAACAGTGTGTCATCAAAAAGCATCATATGTGGAAAACAGATATACGGGCTTACGCTTCATAGTCTGCATTAGCAGTGCATGCAGGGAAACTAAGCTATGCAAAGTTGGGAGATAATCAACATGATACCAGAAAGACAGCTAATCTTTAAAGTGTAACGATGAAGCACAGTTTTGTGTACATACACTATTTAGCAGCCTGTTCAAGTTTGTCCCTGTTTCGTGTCAAACTGCTGTAACATGCTTGTTATTATGTTCTGCTTGATTTAATTATGCTTCTAGTGTACAGGTTTACTCATTCTTCCATGCACTAATCTCATCTCCATAACTCACACTGTGACAGCTCATTATTGTTGGCAAAAATGTAGGACGCTGATAGGAAAAGAAAGGCTCTGATGCATACATCATTGTACATCAAGACCTTCTGATTACAAGATAGAAGTAATGAGTTAATTGTGGATCAATCTGTACAGTGCAGGACAGCAAAGGGCAGGTAAATAACCATCCATATCTTGAATGACAATGCCGAGGAACAGCAAAATAATTCTGGACAATTTCTTTCCTTGTGTCAAACTGTGCTGGTATTTCAGCTCCCTCTTAACCTATCTGGAGCATCAGTTGTATAAAAAGTGCATCAAAGAGCACTGCTACTGTTGTGAAATCTAGTAAGAAATGCTAATGTACCTGAATATCCTCCAGAATGCAACCCCCCTTTCACTTTGTTCAAATGGTCAGTTTTAATAGCTGATTTTTTAATTAGTTTTAGCAGCAACTTCTGAAGCACAAAAAAAATCCCCCCAAAATAACCATGAGAGATCTTTTCTATATATAGTGAATAATGCACATTCCAAGATTTTTTCTGTACCCTTCCAAGTTTCTTATTGCAAACTACTTCAGAAAAAGACCACCCTAAATCTGATTTTATATGATGAAAAAATTGAACAGATCTATAAACATCTACATATGAAGTCTACATCAAATGTTAGTAATTCTATCATAAAACTCATTTGAGAATGTAAGGCAAAGTCTGAGTGACTTTAAAATGTTTTGGAAAAAATATTTATTATGATACCTGTTTCTGTCTGAAACAGGTGAGCTGCAGTTCTGTCTTCACTGGGTCTTATTAAAGGTAGCAGCTCTAATTGAAACAAGATGAAATCAGGCTTTCTAGTAGGAAGGTTGCCTGAGAACTAACACAAATGAGTCTTTTCCCCTCCATGTTTGTCATATTTGGTAGTCTGTGTAGATATTTTTTTGCTGTTGAAAATATATACAGAAAATTAAAATAGCCACTAAAATTAGGTAAGGAGGCGACAACCTTCACAATAAAGTGAAAATTTTTAATTGTGCATCAGTATCATTTGAGATATAGAAATTTACAAATACTGTATCAAAAACCCCTGGCATTATACCATGCAAATTGAATTATTCACTCCAAGAACAAATAAGATGTTTCAGAGTTTAAAGCCCCCTACAATTTTTGCTTACAATGTGGGAAGACACATTGATAAAACTGAATTAGATGGGCTGAAAATCTGAATTATTATATACTATTCAGTGTAGACTTTCTGTCAGTTACTGATACATCAGTTTGCTTATTGATTTGTGAAAGACCACTAACAATTAATTATATTCCGACCAATTAATTATATGCTCTATCACTTGTCAGTAAGGTATCTTGAAATAATTCTAGTAGCACAATGGAATAACACACCTGAATGAAGTAGCCGGAGGATTACTGTACTACATTAACTTTGGCTAAGAGTTTTTAGTAATTCAGAACTGATGTGTCATTTCTATTAACACATTCACTTTGTCCTAATCTAAGTTTCGCACCAATCATTTGGGCAGCAGTGTTAATCATAATGCAATTTACTTGAGCAAGAATAAAAGTACACATTCTCCTTTCATTAACAAAAACTCTAAGGTGGTCCCAGCCTTAGATGAAACTCAGCATGTTTTCCTCCCTGGAATAATTTCCAGGTTCATAACTAGTTTGGTTGAAAAGAACAGACTCTTATGACAAGTCACAAAATGAAATTGCAGTCAGCTGCATCACTGATAGGATTGAAGTGAAAACCACACTGTCACCAAGGTGCTGCTGGTGGGAATCGATTGAAATGACTCCTAAAGAATTTAATAATAATTTAAATGAAGCAAATGGCAAATTGAGTTCAAATTCTGTCTCCTGAGTCCTCACCTGTCACTTGAACTTGATAATTATCAGTACCAAGGACAGAAAATTCATGGGGTTTAGGTGTGCGCTGTATCTCTGTAGAACTGGAGCCCAAGCCTGGGCGTAAAATGAAAGCCAGTGCTGCTGCTGCTGCTGCTGCATTTGCCATGGGTTCTGGGTGGATAGATGTCAGCCTTCAGGTCAAATACATCTAATATCTCCTTCTAATATTGGGCCCATGAAAACACACCCCCAAAAAAATTGATTAATGGGCCAAATAACCTCATGATATGTTCATACAGAGTTATGCAGACTGTGTTCTCGTTTCCTAGTGTGGCACTGCTCAAGCCAGGGAGAAGACTGCTCTGTGACAGCAATGACTGATGAAATAAGAAACTGTAGTGGTATCGTAGGTGTCAGACAAACAAATGAACCAACAGCACCAGCAGCTTCCCAGTGTCCTCCAAGATGCAACAGGGAAATCCTTGTTTCGTAAGGAACAATATGCAGGAATGATACTGTGGCTTGGAAGCTGAGACAGTGAGCTCTGCTTAAGAAACTTGTCTGCATTGACATTATGCAGAGATGTCTGCAAAGATATGCTGACAGGTAAAAGCCTTATCAGCCTTCCAGGGTAGTGCAACAGATCTCAGTGGTTTCTGAAACTATGTTAACTTTTACTGTGAAGTAATGCAGTGATGCTTTCATATACAGAATCAAGTTATTTATTTCCAGTGACAGACTGTTGTAGAATATCCTCTTGTGGTTAGCAAACAGCTATTTTTAAAGGTGGTATAAAAGCGTAGCTCCTCAAAAGCTGAAAAAGCTAGTAAGAACAGGCATGGTTCTGCCAGAGCAAGTGGAATACAGCTGGTTAAATAGGAAAATTTGGCAGTGCCACAAAATGAAGGTGAAGCATTTCAAATATTAAACTGGTTTAGTTTAAAAGCCCAGCATGAAAGGATTCAGTTTGATCCTCTATTAGTTTTTAAGGGGAACAGATCTGCTATATTTTAACCGCAATTCTCAAGACCAGTAGGTTTTGGTGACTGTTTTCTTTTACAGATTGCTTTTCCTAAGAGGAAGACCATGTAACTTCATTGGATCAGATTCATTACATGCAAGAAATTGAAAGCCCTTTTTATATGAAAGAAATAAAAATCCCTCTGTCACATTTTCTTGAGCATTGGGAAATATTACATCTAGTCTAACCTCTCTGGGTGCAGTCTTTCCTTGACTTAGAATTCACTTCACTTCCACTGGAAGCTTATGCTCTTTGAGATCCCCTGAGAAGCAAGTCATCGTTTAAAAGGGTGCTACACAGAAAATCTCTCCCACCTATCATTGCTTTGACAAACTGACATTTCACAATGACAATGTGAGATTTGACATTTGACATTGAATCAAAATAGATTTATCCCTGCACATTCAGGCTAGTTCAAGGACAGGACTTAAATGTAGATGAAATTGTAAGGTACCAGACCTGTTAGATCAATTGATTGTGTGATTTTGTCTAGAATTCTGAATATCTATAGTCAAATTTTGAAGACATTTAATGATATCACTGTATAACCACACACAGTGGTGAAGTTGCTAGTAGCAGCCAATAAAGAGGTAAAATTTACTTCCCAATCACATTGTGTTTGTAAGTTTGAAAGAGCTGATTTTATTTGTTCTCAGTGTAGTTTTTACTTCTTTAAGCTGTTCTGAAGATATTATCTGAGACATGCTATTTCAATTGTAGCTAATACCTACTCATCTCTTATTTCTAGAAAGTGCTAACAGTGTGACTTTCTTATCTTTTTTGTTTCACTAGTAAATTTTATTTCTAATTTAAATTGCAAAAAGATATTGCAGAAACCATTGCCTATCTGTCTTTACTTTAGGTCTTCCATTTCTTTACTGAAGTTGCTTTATTCAGAACTGTAAATCTAATGTCGTACACTAGGAGCCTGAAAATATTTCTTAAAGAGTAAGTGTTTCCAGTTATGGTAGAATTTTCAATACATCAATATTGGAATGTAGAAAATTCAGCTTTATTTCTTCAGAATTTTGACTCAACGATCATCAGACAACATCAGAGGTCAACTACAGTAAATTCCAGCTAGAAAACTACATTTTTTGCATATTGAAAATTTGATGCAAATTAAAAAAGTATCCAGAAAAAAACAGGAAAGTGAAAGAACAGACTGATAACTTCAGAACAGAAAAAGCAACTTTATTATGAGTTGCATGAGATTTCTGTAGATCCTACAGAATATTCAGCTACAGCAAGGTGCCACAGCTTGCTTCATGCATACATTTCCTCAATCATAGTTCAAGTTCAGGTAAGTTACAAAGGAAAACTTGTTGAGCAGGTACATGAAACTCTGATGTTAATTACATCTTGAATATGACAGCAGTATACACTACAGATGTGTTGTATAAAGTACAACTGCATTTTACATGCTGTAGAAGCATGCTTTAGACCTAAATGCTTGCTTTCTCCTGGTTTTCAGCGCGCTTTGGATCATGTCTTAAGCCAGCACAGTGCACACATATTTAGTGATGTAGTTATATGCATACCTACACAAAAACATATGTTTATGGTATTGTTGATGTACAGCTTTCTCCATATGAAAACTGTTGATGCTAGCAGAATGAGCAGACAAAAGGAGGCACTGTGAGACTCCTAGCGTGGAGCTTGTGCTAGGTACAAGTATGAAAAAGTTATTTCATTTCACTCAGAAGGTCATAAACACCTCATGGCAGCAAATCTAACTGGAAATTCATAATTAACATGCAAGGGACTGGAAGGAAAAAGGCACAGAAGAATTAGAAAAATCTGTGCCTGTGAATAAGCACAAGTATTCTTGGTTAAAAGGACACATTGTTTAAAAACCTGCGATGATCAAGTGTTAAACATCAGTGACAGCACCCTCATTCTACACTAGCGTATACTGTTAGGGTTTAAATTCCCTGCCTCTTCTAGGTTTTTACTTTATAAAGGAAGATTATTTGCCCTGTTCTATAATTTAAAAAATCCCAGAAAACTTTAGAAACAAACATGCATTCAGGTTTTACAGTTCTCCAGACAGATCTTTCTGAGCTTAAACAATCTAATTCTGAGACCTACTGAGTATCTATAGTGCCCAAGATGGATATAGACTGAAATGTAACAGTTCTGAACAAAACCTAAAACCAAAATACTTATAGTGTATCATAAGCATAGACAGTGGGTCTTAAAAGAAGACATTTTTTGGCTAATCATTCAGACTAACCATCACATAGCTAATAAAGTATCTTGTATTAAGTTATGTACACTGTTTGCATTTTTATTTAAGGAAAACTGAACAACAGTTTACAAATATAACCTTTAGCTAACCATTCCTTTTATACCCACTTCTCCCCCTGAAATTTATAGAATTAAGGTATTGTGTTCTATGTCCATGAATAAGCACAGCATGTTTAATATGTCCATGGTTATACTGATATTTGTGTCTAAGTCATTTAATTAAAAGTCATTATTGAGAATAAAGGATTCATTAGCAAGATGTACATCTGAAAAACTGATGGAGTTATAGTGTTATGAATATCATTTTAATCCAAATTAGAAAACTGCACAGATGTGCTGCTGCAAAATGCTGACATACTGAAACTCCCTTGGAATGTGATTAACATTTTTGTTACACCAAAAAGTACATTAAATTAAAATTTAGGATTGGAAAAATTCTTTCAATGCTGAAATATAGCATCTAAATTGTTATTATTTTTACCACCATTTGGAATCATATGGCTTTTTAATCAGCTTTAATATTATTTGATATGTAATACTTTTTAAAAATATTTCTTTCTGAAGGCAAAAATACGAAGTAAAATAGGAAAGTGATGAACTTTGTATCAACAACCATTTTGTTCCAAGATTTCATTATGATGTGTTTTATTGTAAGATCAAGCCATTAAGCAAAAGGAAATGTGCTATATTTTCAACAAAATAGTACTTGCTATTGGCTTCTAGATTATTCTTGCCATTAATGAAGAGACATTAAAAAATATCTAGTGTTTCTATGGGTATCATCCTCTCAATCACCTTTATAATCATTCCTCCTCACTTTGCAAATGGAGTTTTTTCAATTTAAAAATTCTGGAGTATTTGCCAGCTGTACTGAGCAGTACTTGATACATAGCTTCTCTCTCTTCACTGAATATGTTCTCTCCCTCACCACAAAGTTAAATGCAAAAATAGTAAGATCATGTGCAACCAAGATGGTCACACTAACTTCATCTAAAAGACTGGAATAATCAATTAACAGCTCCCCATATACTTACTGTTTCTTAATATATTAAAAGTTTACTTTCTTTTTTTGCAGTTGGTTGGTTGTTGCATTCTCAGTAAAACTTTTACTCACTTGCGTTTTACTAAATATGTCCATATTCAAGAGAGCACAGATGAAGAGAGACCACAATTTCTGTTTGTTTGGTATTTCCCTATCAAATTAATTTATTACTATTATAGCTAAATAAAAGAATCTGAATGAAATAGACAGTAAGATAGATAGGAAGTAACAGAGTAGCACTACAATATTATGGGTAGATAACACAGACCTTAATTCCTAAACACACATTCCTCCTGATTTAAAGAGAAAGATAGAATGTTTTTTTCCAGAAAATAGTTTAAATGAAATCACATTTAAAAAAAAAAAAAAAAAAAAAAAAAAGCAGCCATTATTTTAGGAATATTCAAACTCAATGTGATGTTGAACACCTGTGCTACGAAATAAAGTTCATAAACTTATCTATAAAAAAAAGATAACATCTACAATGCAAAACACTAGATTTTGTAATGATGCCTGTCATAATAGCATTTCTTTATGAACTTTTCATAACTATGGGTAATCACCTTAATATATTATTTCCTATTCACCACAAAGCATTTGCAATTGAATGCTTACAATCATTTAGGAAAAGCAGAAGCAGAAAACTAATGAAATCAGCCTTTCTTGCCTTTTTTTTTTTTTTTTTCATTTGAAAGTGTTTATATTTTACTTTCACTGCATATTCCTAATAGGAACTTACTGCAAGTAACTATGCAATAAACTGGCAATATTTTGCACACTTTGGCATTGAAGCATGAGATACTTCTTTGAGAGAAAACAATTGACGCTGCCCAGGGGTTTACCTCAGATTCTACAGCTGCAACTTTATAAACTAGAAATATGATTCATAAGAGATTGCACAGCTAAAATACAATTTTATTTTAACCCATAGTTAACAGTCAAGCATTTTTAAACTCCCTTTCTAAAGTCTGCATGAAATACACACTTGTGACAGTTAACATTTACATTACCTGTACTTTACAGATTACCATTCAGGACAAAATACGGCATGGAGTGAAAGTATTGATTTTCTTTTCCTTTTGGAAGCAATGCCAGCTTACTGAAAGCTATCCTTAGAGAAGCTTTTATTAAACTTAAGCCATGCTCCTTTAAAAAACCAAGCCGTAGTACATGCATTATTAAGGAAATCTGCTATGCAAACATTTCACAACGCTCTGCCAGTCACTTTAACAGCTCTTTTCAATAATGTACACCCTTACAATAAAAAGAGTCTGACTAAAGATATAAACATGAATCTAAACATAATAGTATACAATTTAATTCCCAGTGAAAAAAGCAGGTTCACAAAAACAGCTTATCATCTACATTCCTGCTGTGTTCTTTTTGAAGTTACATTAATGTTCACACTGCAGTAGTTCAACAAGTAGCAAAGACAGAAAAAATCTCCTTCCCCATATTCAAAAACTGCAGAAGCAATCACAAGCAGCAAACATAATTTAAATGAAATACTCCCTTCAGGTGTGACACTCTCACTGAAGGCATGTATCAACATCCACCTTTAGAAAGATAATGAAGTCCTTGCAAAGCCGTGTAGGAACGCAGTACATGTAGGAAAGCTGCCTTCTCTCCAGGCACTTGGAAGTGCTCTCCACTGGTGCTACCCAGACCCACCGCTCAAGAATAAAGTGCGTATTGTCTCAGCACTGTACTAATTGTGAAAAAAGCAGTCCATGCAGTAAGCATAACAATTATGCAGACAAACAAGCAAAGGCAATCAACGAACAAATGAAAAGGGTAAAAATACACCACCAGACAAAGCAACCCAAGAATGAAATTAATATTCATAATGGAATGCTCGCCAGCAGAAGGTCCCTTTCATGGCATGGCTATTGCATACAAGAGACCATTGTCCACACGTAACAAAATCAGTATATGGAGAAAACTTCATGTAGCTCTGCTGAGGAGAAAAGCTTTTCATTCCCAAACACTTGCACTCAGCCCCACTCTTTTCACTAAAGAAAGTTTTGGGCTCCTTTGCCCGGCGATGTTAAAAAAGTTGTCTCTCAGGGTCCACCCTTCCCTGAGTTCAGTAAGGGTTTCTTTCCACCCCCCTGCTTTCATTTGCAGCTGTATAAATATGAACAAAACCACCATGCTCATCCAAACAAAGAAAAAAATGACTGAATATGCATATCCTCATTAACTAAATTTAATTATGACAAGCGGCATATTAATCAGTAGTTGCTCCAGTTACTGCATTCATTGGAAGGGAGGAGGACTCCAAATTAAGGGGAAGCGTGGGAGACAATCGCGTACTGATTAGGAGGCTGCTCACAACATGATACAATACACTTTCTAAATAATTATTAGGAGGAAACAGAATAAAGAGGCAGATTGCTCTGTTTTTAAGACCAGCTCAAGAACAATTAGCCAAGACCGTGATGACAAGGCTGCTTTCTTTTTTCCCGTGACTGCTTCCACCTCCACATTCTCACACCAAGTAGCTTGGCAAGCACTGCAAAATTTGCATTTCACAGGGAAGTGGGAAAAAAAAATGGAAGAAGAAATAAGAAGAAGAAGAAGAAAAAAAGAAGTAAAAATCCCACATTATCCTTGCTGCTGTTTTATAAAGAAGGCCCATGCCACTACAGCAGCAGAGAAATCCTGCCTCGTTGACTATGATGTTTAGAAGCTCTGCAGAGTCACTGGGCTGGAGCTGGAAACTTTGCACGCCCTGAACTTTGCAGCACATGCATTGCAGCAGTGAAGGAGGAGTTCAGAAAGGAAAAAAAAAGGCTTCCAGGCAGGGAAAAAAGAAAGTTATCACACCAACTTACCATCCACCAGGTCCTGGCTGACATGTCATAGCATAATTGCCATTTTATGGAGCTGTCCGACGCTTTCCCTGCCATTATGCTGTCAGCAACCTTCATCAGATGCAGTTCAATGGAAGATAAGACACCTAATCAAGAAAACATCAGCAGTGGCTTGCTGGGCTACATGTAGGCCAATCCTTATCACACTGCATCATGGGAAAAGCTCCTTTATTAGCAAGAACTCCAACCTCACCGATATAAAGACAAGGATCAAGGTTTTTCCCTTCTTTCTTCCCCCCCCCCCCCTCCCCACCCCCCCGTTTGTCTGAAGGGATTGGTGAAACTCGCCAGCGTTCTTTGAGTATCATGTGCACACCAGTTCAGCATCTCGCAAGTGGGCGGCTAGCTGCATTGCTGGGCTATGCGGACTTCAGTTTATTTGTATTCTTCTCGGTTGTGTATTGTTTGACATGGTTCGTGGTCAGCTCTGAGCATAAGAAAGGAGGGGAAAGAAACTGCTCTGAATTAGTGTCTCCCCAGGAAGGACGCACCAGTTGCGTTGACACAGTGGGGGCTTGGTTCCAACTCGGGAGCACACACGTGTGTGTGCACGCACTGCTACATGCTTGCACACACAAACACACGTGTGTGCTGTGCACAGGTGGGTGCCCTGTGGAACGCAAAGGTAGCAGCTGCAGCTGGATCTAACAGGGGTTGCCAAAGGCTACAAACTCTGCTCTGACTCTGGACATATGGAAACAGTTTAACTCTGAAATCAGCTTCTAACAAGGACTGGGAAGGCCGGTAAATCGGCATGAGGAGCAGGAGGGGCTGCGGTTAGAATTGCAGTGCCACAGGCTTTTCCCCCCTCCCTTCCCATGGATGCTCGTGATCTCCCCTGCTCGGGATGATCTAGCTGGTAAGGGGGAGGTGAGGGGCGGGGAACTACTTCAATCACTGCTCCCTCCCACTCCACAGCCTGGGGTCATCTGCCTGTTGCACCTACTGCCCGGAGGGAGAGAAAGAATTCTTCCTGAAAGGTTTTCCCGTGCATGGCTTTTCCCTAATGGAATATTTGCAATTCCCTGAAGGAAGGGCTGGCTTTGAAGAACAAATAATTCTGACTTTAGTTTAAGCTGTGGAAAAGGAAAAGTATATATATAAGTACACAGAGGAAATCAATAAACCCTGGCTCACATTAAAGGAGATATACAGAAAGAACTTTGGCTAGTCCTCACCAAAGCAATCAAAATCAGCTTTACTGCTGTGTTGCACATTCAATGTGTGCTTTAGCTAGAAGCCCCTCTGTAGCACTACCCCCTGCTTTCAGAAATTCTCTTTAAAATTGTAATATTATAGAAACATAGAATCAGCAAGTGAGATATTCACATGCTTAGCATCTCTCTACTTATCATGGTTTCAGTTAATCATCTTCGACATTCTGCTCTGTATTTTATACTTGGGAAGTCTTTGCAATCAACAGGCTCCTTACACGTATTTGCCATGAACTGTAGGTAAGAATCCAGAACTAGTGGCATATGGAGGTACCAATATTATGGCACACCGCCCCTACCAGGACTTCCCATTGCTGCATCTCTTCTTTCTCCTGCATGTGCTTGCCTACTTTTCCACTCTCTCCAGTATTTTTTCTTTCCATGAAAACCACCTCCAGAGTTAATGGCTCATGCAGCAGAAACCCCACCGTAGCTACTGCCACAGCTGTGCAACACTCCTGCTGATGAATAGGGATACCCATGCATGCACCTCACTGCTGCGGGATCGGCAGTAGTTTGTCTAGTGTGGACCTACAGCCCTCAGCTGACTGTCAGGCCTGGCATCCGTGGCCCATTTAGTCAGATCCTGAAACAATGACAGTGCCTAAAAAAATGGCTCTGAGCAAGAGCACAGCTCTGGCAACGGGACAGCTCTGTAGCAACACCAGATGCATCAAAAGACTAAAACTCCTCCCTTCTCCACGTGTGCCATTAAAATCAGATTGCTGCCTCAGTTTCTTGTGTTAAATACATCTATGAGGCCAGCATCAGTGAAGGCAGACATAGAATTAATTACTGGAGAGTCTGGACATCCCAGTCACCTAAATATATATAACTCTTTTTTCTAGAAGAGGTACATGCAATAGATGAGGATGTTTTCTTCTCTTTCAC
Organism: Amazona ochrocephala; assembly: GCA_039720435.1. Taxonomy (NCBI): domain Eukaryota; kingdom Metazoa; phylum Chordata; class Aves; order Psittaciformes; family Psittacidae; genus Amazona; species Amazona ochrocephala. The sequence continues at coordinate 81,670,958 of CM077909.1, read as the reverse complement.
TCCAGCTAGGTCACAGTGATAAATAAGAACATGTGAAGATTTTGGATAAATGGAGGATCTGCCTATGATCAGGTGTTGTATGTTGGCTCAGCACACTTACAGCACACAGGGCGCATCAACTCACTTTGGCTGTGTCCTTACATTGTGGTCAAACATCCTGGCTATGTGATAAACATTGTAATGTATAGAGTGCACCAGCAGCAGAGTTTTATGCAGCTGTCAATAGGCAGTGAACAATCAAATGTCCTAAATGGTCCCAGGATGAATCTCTCCTGTCACCATCACTAACAGGCTCACCACCATGGTGGGACTGCACACAGCAGTCAGCTGCAGGCGTGATGTAAACCTTGGACAAGAAAATGGATTCTACCACTTGCTTTCACACATAAGTGCTAGTCTCAGGTAACAAACGTACTTCCCAGTGGAAAGAAACCTGAGACTAATGTGGAGTTTTCTACTCACTGAAGTTTGATCACAGATGAAGAATCCAACTGCTTCAGCCTCTAATCTGTTTTACTGTGGCAATCCACAAATCCTCAGCAGTGCTGTGATGGCTGGGAGTGGAAGCCCACTGTCCTGGGTTCAGCAGCAGCAGTCATTTTTCTCCCTCTTGGTAGCTGGTGCAGTGCTGTGTTTTTGATTTTGGGCCTGGGAACAGCGCTGATAACACCAGTGTTTTCAGTTACTGCTTGGTGATGTTTAGGCTGGCCAAGGACTTTGTGAGTCTCATGCTCTGCCAGGGAGAAGGGGAAGCCGGGGGGAAGCAGGGACAGGGCACCTGACCCAGACTAACCAAAGAGATTATTCCATACCACAGCACGTCATGTCCAGGATGTAAAGATGGAGAGCAGAGACCTGGACGGGTGGTGAGGGTGCACGGTGGGGGGTGCACTGCTTGATACTGGGTGGTGAGCAATTGTATCCTTCCCTTGTATTTGCCTTGTCATTATTGTTACTGGTGGGGGTGCACTGGGTGGTCGGGCTTGATATTTCATGGTGAGCTATTGTATTCTCCTTTTCCTTGTATCTGCCTTGTCATTATTATTATTGGTGGTAGCAGTAGTGGTTTGTGTTATACCTTAGTTGCTAAACTGTTCTTATCTCAACCTGTGGGAGTTGCATTCTTTCGATTCTCCTTCCCATCCCTCCAGGAGCAGAGGGAAGAAAGAGAGGGAAGTGAGTGAGAGAGCGACTGTATGGGTTTATAAGCTTAAACCACGGCACCCACACTTTAGGTAATCATGAGCCAGTTCACAGTGTTTAAAAGAGGATAAAAGCTTTATCACACTATAGCTACCTGAGAGGTCTTAGGCTCCGAAATACCCAGCCCACAGCAGATGCCATCTCTCAGCATTCTCTTCTACCAAGCCCGCTGTGACCAGTGGAGCTGCTCCATTCCAGAGGAACACAACTCCTGAAGCTGCAGGAAGAGCAATTCTGTAGGCACAAACACCACATGGATGTCCACTTTTGTGCACCCAGGAAAGATAGAGTTAATGATGAGCTTCCCTTCTGTTGCTGCCAGTTTCCTTGCTTTAGCTGAGGGCAGAATGGGGATTTCTAGCACCCAGAAATATAGTGCCTGCAGAGCTTGTCAGTGCATGCTTCCCATACATGTGCTGCTCCCATGCCTTCTCCTGCCTGCTGGGTGGCCTGCCTTTCCCCCAGCCACTTCTGGTTTGCAGATGAGAATTTTAAAATGCTGTGTCATGTAGAAGAGGTCTCATTTCCTACACTTGCTTGAAGATACAGTTATAGGTACAGTTATACACAGCATGGGGACACATATGTAATTGGACAATATTTTTCAGGTTATCTTTCTATTCCTTTCAGGAAAAGACAGGATTATGACGAAAGCAATCAGTATTGCTTGTTACAAAATGACAATGCATTTCAACATTGTTCAGACTTCATTTCCATAAAAGGGTGGTGGGATTTTAACTGGAGTAACTTAAATTTTTCAAGCGAGCTGGAATTTTTTAAGTGAATTTTTCAAGTGAATTTTCCTGACCCCATTTTTTCCATTCATTTATTTGCTTGTTTAGGTTTTGGTTTGGTTTGGTTTGGTTTTTCCCTCTCCTAGATAAACACATTCCCCACATTTTCAAAGGAGCAAAAGAAGACATTAAAATATAGAATTAAGTACAACAAAAATCTGTTTCTTATTTAAGTGAAGCAAGATGCAAGCAAGTTCATCCTGTTGCAGATACCTGTCTTCCTAGCACAGTAAGAGGGTGATTGCCAGCATGACTTTTCGTCAAGGGTTTTGTAATTTTTTTTAATATTCGTTTTCTGCAGGCTGGCTCAGCTTTCGACTCTACCCAAGGGGACTCATATCATATCCAAGAGGGACCTAATGAAGAACACCACTCATAATGAGCCCTCAGGAATCTGCTAATTTCTTTTCAGAAGATCCCAGCACCTACTAATAGAGAGGCTCAAACAAAAAAGTCAAAGTAAGCTGCTCTGGAGGATTTGCAGTGCTGGCACAGAGAGACCCAAACAGGTATTGTAGATTAAGGTAATTACAGAAACCAAGATCAATGTCCAGATTTTTTGATGATCTTGAAACCTTGGTTTTCTTCTGCCTACTGCTAGAAATTGCCTTGATTTTCTATGCAGAGGAATAAAACCCCAGCAACTCTGAAAAACTCCTCTCATTATTTTAAGTCTAGAGCAGCACCTTTTTTTCACTAGTGGATAGACTATCCTAGTGTCCTGAGGCTATCTATGTTAGGTAGGGATCCTTCCAGTGTTGGTAATTCCCTTTTCATGATAATTAATAGGCTTCTGGACAGATGCTGGTCACAGATCATATTTCTTAGGAAACTTTTTATTAGCCCAGCCATTACCATGGCCAAACCATTTATATTAGTATAGCAGACAGCTAAGCACAGGCCACATTCATGTACTGCCTCCCACAGTTCTTACTCATATGCCTGAGCATCCGGGGTTCAGCAGTAGCAGTCATTTTTTCTACTTTTTAGTAGCTGGTGCAGTGCTGTGGTTTTGACCTTCGGCCTCGGAACAGCGCTGATAACACCGACGTTTTTAGTTGCTGCTCAGTAATGTTTACTCTGGCCAAGGACTTTCTCGGTCTCATGCTCTGCCAGGGAGGAGGGGAAGCCGGGAGGAAGCAGAAACAGGACACCTGACCCAAACTAACCAAGGGGTATTCCATACCACAGCACATCATACCCAGTATATAAACTGGGGCAGTTACCTGGAAGGGTTAGATCACTGCTCAGGTCGGGCTGGGTATCAGTCGGCGGGTGGTGAGTGGTTGTATCCTCTTCCCCTGTTATTTCCCTCATTATTACTATTGGTGGTAGCAGCAGTGGTTTGTGTTACACCTTAGTTATGGACTGTTCTTATCTCAACCCGTGGGAGTTACATTCTTTAGATTCTCCTCCCCATCCCTCTGGGAGCAGGGGAGAGGAAAGGGCACGAGATTGAGCTAACAACTGCGTGAGTTACAGCTGGGCTTAAACCATGACACTGGACATACTTACACACACTCATCACTGCTGGGCTGAAGCTGGGAAATCAGCCCCAGCCATTTCCTCAGATGTGTGATGCTGCAGTCACACACCAGAGGCTTTTAGGTACGTGCCTGGAAAGCCCTCCAAACTTGTTTCATCAGATGCACACACAACCCTGCCTCAGTCCTCCATGAGAATACAAAAGGACTGCTGGTCTCCAAACTCCAACAGCTCTTGGGAGGTTTTCATATGCTGCGCCTCAGGATGCACTTTTCCTCTTTCCCAGCTATTTTCTGGTAAATATCTTCCATTCATAGTCATTGGCACCTTCAGAACCCATTCACAGAGAGAGGTCCTTTATGGCAACAAGATTTTAAATTCCTATTAAGGGAGCAGTATGTGGCTACAGAAGCCTGACAGCCCACTGCTCTCAGCTGAGTCATGTCCTCTGGAAAACATATATCTGATGATTCCTTCATGTTGTGGCTGCGGTAATTGGGACAATAATTACTCTTACCTTTGCCTAGCCTTTCTAATTTTTGCTATTTGACATTAGTAAAGGGACAAATAAGGGTTAATAATAAGATTAATAATAAAAGAGTTGCAGTCAACTGTTCAATGTCCAGCTGGAGACTGGTAATGAGTGGCGTCCCTCAGAAGTCTGTGTTGGGACCAATCCTGTTCAACATCTTTGTTGGTGACATGCACATGGGGATTGAGTGCACCCTCAGCAAGTTTGCAGATGACACCAAGCTGTGTGATTTGGTTGATCGCTTGAAGGAAGGGATGCTATCCAAGAAACATCTTTACTGACTGCCAGAGTGATGAAAGCCAGCATTTTACAACCAGGCTCTTCCACCTCAGCACTTTCTTTCTTGTGGGTAGACATACTCCCTCCCTTCTGGAGCTCCAGTGTACATGAGAATTGCCAAGGTGCCACCAGAAACGTGCAGAGCTCCACAGTTAATTCGCGAACAGTCCTGACTAAGAGGAGGCAGCAACAGCAGCAGCAGCAGCTTCACTGAAAGTAATAAAGAAATCTGATGTGGAGGCTCACTAGTAGGGTGTTTCCAACACCCCTGCTTTTGCTCCTATTACAACTGCCTGGTAGCCCTCCAGGGGGAGAGCAGCACCTCTGGGGGCAGAAAGAAAATGGAGGATGGCAGGTGGACAAGGTCTCTAAAGCCTAGAGACGCAGTTCACAGACTGATGACAGTCATGAAAGATACAATGCTAAACTGTTGTCTGCAAGTAACTTATTGAAGTAATAAATGCTGAGTGACAACTAGCAAAGCAGATGTGGCAAAACAGTGCAGTGAGAACTTCTGGTTCTAAAAGTACGCATCAGTCAAACTCAGAGGCAAATGGGATGGCTTACTTGGAAAGCTAATTATGATATAATTTCAAGATGTCCACAGAAGTGCTGCTGCTTAGCATATGCTTGTGTGCTGTGATAACTTGCAACTTAGTCAGGACACAGCCAGCGGTGGAGACATGCCCAAAACTGGAGGGTTCAACTGTACATTCTAAATGAGCCTCATAAAATGTTTCATTTGCATCATTTCCATTCAAGTAATTCATGCACAATAATGAAGCCAATGTTCTATAAGTGAAAACGCTGAAATTCTAGCATTCTCTGAAATTACTTAAAAAATAACTTTACCAAATGCAGTATTTGGCATTTCTCACTTCTAAAAAACTTCCTCCCAAAAAAAAACATTATTCAAAGATCGAGGTGAAGTTACACTTGCTATTGTCAAGAAAATACTGCTTGATATTTAAGAACTGCGTGTCTCACACAAGTGTTCTTTATTCAGTAAATACCCTGTTTCATGACGAGGGTGGCTGTTATTGTTCAGTACAGGAAAATACTCTAATAATAATCCATCTCATTTGTGGCTTGGACTTCATCCCTATAAGCTATTTGAGAATCATAGAAATCTGAAGTGTGTCCCCTGAGATTCAGTGCTAAGAAGCCCAGCAAGTCATTATGCCGCTTGTTCACAATTTCCTTAGAAGAAGGAATGGATTCTTTTTGTCTGCTCTTGGAAGAGAGGGGCATACTGATATGTTTCATCAAATACACTGCACTTTTATAACTGGATGTCGAGCAAGCACTTTGCATGCAGTACATCTTGAGTCTGGGACCTGATGAAACAGTCATATCTGCCAGGACCAAAACACCTGCTTTGTGCTCACCATGCATTGGCATGAACAATAGTACAGTGCAGAGGGCTCTAGGGAAATCACTGCCCTTCCCCCAGGCTCATGTGTTCGAACACTAGCTTCAGGCTCTGACAGCAGATGCTCAATGCCCCCAAGGCAGAAAGAGTGGGCATGACAGGTGGCCTGGTTTGAGTGCTGGCCAGGGACTGCAGAGGGCAAGCTGGAGCAAGGAGGATGGTCTCCACCAGTTTTACTTGGTGAAACAAAGCTCCTCAGAAAACAAAAGGAAGAGAAGGGAGAAGACACTGTTCTAGCTGGCTTCTTCCAATAATATTTGTATTTAGTTTCTACATTTCATTCTAATGTTTTTGCTGAAATTACAGAAAATGGGTTTGTTATTAGCTAGACATGAAGCACAGGTAATAGTGCCCTTGGGTTTGGGGGCCCCGTGTAACTGTGCTGCTCAGAATAACCCAGGAGTATCACTAACTACTGGCTCATGTTTCAGTAAGACCTATGATTATCCTTGTTCCACCTGGCTGCTTGGGTAGTAGTGGTTAATGATTTCCCCATATCAGCATTTTCATGCTCTTTCACACCTTTCTGTATTTCACAGTCCAAAGCTTGTTTTGCTTGTAAATAGTAAAAAAAACAGAGGCAGGGTTAAGCTGTATGTAGTGTTTGGCACTGTTGCATGGCTACAATTGATTTCACCCAGTTGTATTACATAAGAGAGGCAAGAAAAGGGGGAAAATAGGCGTGGGGTAAAGAACATCTCATACATGAAAGATCTAGAAGCTCGATTTCCTTTTAACTGCTGGATTGATTGGTATACGATTTAAGTACTCTGAATGAGTATGTGCTGAATGTTAGCAATGCCCAGGACTATATTACCGTGATTTGAAGAAAGTTTGGCCTGCTTGTTTTCTTTTTTCATTTTCCTGTGTTTCTGAGTCTTCCTTTTGCCCAGTTTTACCAGATACAGATAAGCGCACTGTGGGCAGAGCACGAAGTAATCCAAGAAACTGACAAATCCTCTGCTGCCACATTAGATACCCCAAACCTGCAGGAAACTGCAAACCTGGTGAATCAGAGGCTCACGGGGAGCTCAGTGACCCAGCATTAGCAGAAGCTAGCCTCATTCTTCCCATTCATTGTCTTCTTTTTGCCTCAGTGGAGCACAGAGCAGCAAGCTGTAACAGAGAACAGCAAGCAATATGTAAATGGAAAGAAGTGTAAAATTTAACTCAGTTCCCACCTGGGAAAATTATTGTCTGCCTGATAATGGCCCTGGCATCTCAACAGAAACTATTTTTTTAAAGCTTGCTCTTGAAAGGCATTCATATAATAATGTAGTTCAATTCATCTACACAATTTATAATTCTAAGGACATTTTAGACAAATTGAATGAATCATTTCAACCATCCAGCCAGCCCCTCTGGGCAGTTATAAACAAAACAAGCTATTTGGTTGATACAGATTCTTACCTTCAAAAGCCAATTGGCTTTTGTGAAATAGATACACAAAAGGTATCGATACAGATAGCATATCCTGAAAAGAATTCACTAAACCAGCAGATCTGCAGTTCCTGTCCTCCTCACAAAGTAATTTTCCAGAGCTTTTTTACCATTTATTTTAAACAATAAATGATTGAGATCATAGAATCATAGAATCATAGAATAGTTAGGGTTGGAAAGGACCTCAAGATCATCTAGTTCCAACCCCCCTGCCATGGGCAGGGACACCTCCCACTAAACCATGCCATCCAAGGCTATGTCCAACCCCACCTTGAACGCCGCCAGGGATGAAGCATTCACAACTTCCCTGGGCAACCCATTCCAGGGCCCCACCACCCTCACAGTAAAGAATTTCTTCCTCAGATCCAGTCTAAACCTCCCCTGTTTAAGTTTAAACCCATTACCCCTTGTCCTCTCACCACAGTCCCTAATGAAGAGTCCCTCCCCAGCATCCCTATAGGCCCCCTTCAGGTATTGGAAGGCTGCTATGAGGTCTCCACGCAGCCTTCTCTTCTGCAGGCTGAACAGCCCCAATTTTCTCATCCTATCTTCATACGGGAGGTGCTCCAGTCCCCTGATCATCCTCGTGGCCCTCCTCTGCACTTGTTCTAACAGTACCATGTCCTTTTTATGTTGAGGACACCAGAACTGCACGCAATACTCCAAGTGAGGTCTCACAAGAGCAGAGTAGAGGGGCAGGAGCACCTCCCTCGACCTGCTGGTCACACTCCTTTTGATGCAGCCCAGGATACGGTTGGCCTTCTGGGCTGCAAGCGCACACTGCCAGCTCATGTTCATTTTTTCATCAACCCACACCCCCAAGTCCTTCTCCACAGGGCTGCTCTCAATCTCCTCCCCACCCAACCTGTAGCTGTGCCTGGCATTGCTCCGACCCAGGTGGAGGACTTTGCACTTAGCATGGTTAAACTTCATTAGGTTGGCATCAGCCCACCTCACAAGCGTGTCAAGGTCCCTCTGGATGGCATTCCTTCCCTCCAATGTATCAACCGAACCACACAGCTTGGTGTCATCGGCAAACTTGCTGAGGGCGCACTCAATCCCACTGTCCATGTCACCCACAAAGATGTTGAACAAGACCGGTCCCAACACCGATCCCTGGGGGACACCACTCGTTACTGGTCTCCAGCTGGACACTGAGCCACTGAGCACTACTCTTTGTGTGTGGCCATCCAGCCACTTCTTTATCCACCGAGTGGTCCACCTATCAAATTGATGTCTCTCCAACTTAGAGAGAAGGATGTCATGGGAGACAGTGTCAAAGGCTTTACACAAGTCCAGGTAGATGACATCAACCGCTCTGCCCTTGTCCATCAGTTCCGTAGCCCCTTCATAGAAGGTCACCAGATTGGTCAGGCAGGATTTCCCCTTAGTGAAGCCATGCTGGCTGTCACCAAGCACCTTGTTGGTTTTCATGTGCCTCAGCATGCCTTCCAGGAGAATCCGCTCCAAGATTTTGCCAGGCACCGAGGTGGGACTGACTGGTCTGTAATTCCCTGGGTCATCCATTTTCCCCTTCTTAAAAATGGGGGTTATATTTCCCTTTTTCCAGTCATCGGGAACTTCACCTGACTGCCATGATTTTTCAAATATGATGGACAGTGGCTTAGCAACTTCATTTGCCAGCTCCTTCAGGACCTGTGGATGGATTTCATCAGGTCCCATGGACTTGTATACATTCAGGTTCCTAAGGTGGTCCCGAACAAGATCCTCCCCCACAGTGGGCCCAGGGCCCCCACCCTCACCGTCCCTGCGTCTGCCTTCCAAGACTTGGGTGGTGTGGTCAGAGCATTTGCCGGTGAAGACTGAGGCAAAGAAGTCATTAAGAACCTCAGCCTTCTCCAAATCCAGGGTAGCCAGTTCTCCCGATAGCTTCTGGACAGGGCCCACGGTCAGACTACATAGGGCTGGTTTTGTACTCAAGTACAACACAGTATAGGCGTTCATATTGAAAACCCTTTAAAATGATAACTGAAAGTCCACTTATGATAGGTTTACCAAACTAGACCTAACAATGACAAGTAGACATGTGGAGTAATAGAACAGCCTTGTTAGCATTCTCCTAGGTGCAATCCTTCCTCTCAGCCTCCTTTTAAGCCATGCATTGTTCACTGCATATCTTTTACAAGAAAGCAAATATCTTTTCCATCCATTCCCATAATTTTTCTCCTAAAATTTGATTAACCAAAACAATACGCCAAAACCCCAATAATTTCTTCCTTGCCTCAGAATCAGCCACACACTGCTACAATAAAATTTGCCATTGTTGAATTTCTCAAACAAAAGAAATGCAATTCTTGAGATAATCTTTTCTACTAAGTACTATTCTGCATTATCAACCTTTCAGCCTCAGTCAAGATCTACTTGGAATAGTAGTGGTTTTGTTCATACTTCTACAAAACTGTGAAAGTGTTCAGAAACATCCATACACGCACAGTAATTTCAATTGCAATGGGTATTTTTTCCTGTATCTTTTTCTAAGCATTTTGAATAGGACATCTAGAGTGACACATCTTGGCTGTAATACGAACCCCTGGCTTTTCAATTGCCTTTGAGTTAATTTTTCAGAAAACAGCAGCTATGACTTTATGAGAAGACTCTATGAAGTCTACAGATACCAATTTGGCTTGCGTACACATTCAAAGAATGATTTTGCTGCTCTGAAAAAGGCATGCAGGTGGGAAATCTGATCAATTGGACATGACTGTGCCTGAAGGTCAACAATTCCATCAATGCTCCATTTTCTTCTTTTAAGTATCTGCAGTTCTATTAGACTTGAAATGTTTAGCTTCTGTAAAGTCAGCTCTCGCTAATCTGCAGGAAGACTTAGGAAGAGTGGACTGTGTCCCAGCATGATGCACCCATTTATAACTCAGCAATTTCACAGGGAAGCTCCAAGAACAAAAGCATCTGAACTGACGATAGCAGAAGGGATAAGGAGACTAATTTTCACACGCAGGCTTGCTAACAGTAGCACTGCTCCCTGCATCTCTTTACCACTTCGAACCAGAAACATTTTGACATTGGAAGGAATTCAGAGTCACCTTGGGGCAACAACCCTTTTCATCTCATTCAGGAGAGCTAAATCAAACTAGATGTGTATCTTCAGCCCTCCCATGTTTCTAATTGCCTGTCCACACTTACTTTTATGTTTCTTATGAATATACAGCCAGCCCGCACATCTTTCTGCCAGCTTTTAGGAAGGATTTATCACAACTTTTTCTGTAATGATGCACTTTTCTTACATACTACAGGGAGCAGTTCAAGAGCTAACATCAGGGACAGAATGTTTCTGGTAATATGCTTTCCCCCAGTAGAAAATACATTTCAGAATTCTTGTTTCAAGTGCCAAAATCAAACTGAGATGGACATTTCACATTTTGAAATCTCTCTTTGCCAATTCTTAAGGTTTAGGCAGGTAATTTCAAGCAATTCTGCTATGATGGATTAAACATTTGTTACTTGCTTCCCTACCTGACTTAGCTGATTGTGATTCTAATCTCGCCTTTGTGTGAAGTAATGACATTCTGCCGGTTTTGGACGTCTCACCACGTTTATGATTATTCTTCATTTCAAATATAAACTGATTTCCACATATAAATAAATTTCTTACTTGAATATATTGTATTATCTTGCTTTATGTTTGACTGATTAGAGGTAAAATGCTACTCCTTTCATAAACTAATGGATTATTCCAAAGGTTAGTGGATACTGATGCATTGTTTTCAATAGCTTTCTTCCTTACAAATAACTGAGTGAATATGAATCTTTTTCAACAAAAATGCTAGTACTTGAAAATGAAGATGAACTTAGTGACAAAATTAGCACTGTTTTACTTATAAACAGTTTTAATACCTTTCATGGTGGCCTGCTGATAACTTGACAAACCTACTCCATGGCACTAAGAACTGACTTCCATGCCCCATGCAATACCACCAGACAGGAAGCATTAATGATAGTGAAGATAAAAGCTTACTGAAACAACACAAGAATAGTTGCAGTGCTGTTGAAAATAATTGATTTTGGCAATTTCATGTCTGTGGGCTGCAAAAATGCAATTTCAGAACCACTTTGCCAAAAGAGATCTTTGTCTAACGTGGTATTTCAAAAAATACACAGCCCAGTCACTTTGAGTGAGAAAATAGAGTAAAATGGCATTGATTCAGAAACGTGAAAAACACTTTGCTGACAACTTCTTTGAAACTAAATATTTTCTTGTAAAAGAAGTCCAATTTATGCTGTCATTTTCTAACAAAGAAGCCTAATGTTTATACTTTCCATCTAAAACTATCAGCACAAAATTAGACGTTCAATAGCATTCTGGTTTCATTGAATAGTCGTAAATAAGGTCTTGAAAAATTCTTTATTTAATTCAGTGAGTGCATCTTCTCGTATTTACTTATTGAGGCTCAGACACATCTTTACCCTGGAAAGCTGCAAGTAAACCTGTGTTTATGCAGCAGATACTCAGAGAGAGACTATCCTGCTGAGATTCCAAAGTAGTTCTAAGTTCTCATTTAAAAGGTGTGCAATGCTAACATGGTCACATTCCTTCTCCTTTGTCTTTTTCTGAGAAGTTATGGAGGCTGTTGAATTGACCCTACTGGAGTTCTTCATCTAGGTGTTCAGTAGAACATGGCAAAACACGTTGAGATTTCATAGTTTGGATTTTATGTGAATCTTCCAGAAAAGCAGCTCTTTTAGAGGGGATTTTACAACCCTTCAGCTACCAGCTCTTGCTTGTCTTTTGATATCTGCCAAGCCACTGCCTAACTGGAACATGACAGAAATGTGGAGTGTTTGAATCCCATTTTACAGAAAGCATTTGTTTCAAGTGCAAAACTTGAGAGTTTTTGAACTTCAAGTTCTTCCCTTCCCTTCCCTTCCCCTACGGTCAAAAAGGGAAGTGTATTATTCATCATCTTATTACAATACACTCAAAACCACCTCCTCTTCATGAAACAACTCATTACTTTTCTAATGAAGTAGAATAAAGGAGGAAATCTATTTTCTGATTTTTCTAACTACTTTATGGCAGAATGAGGGCAGAAAGTAAAATTGTTTTATCATTAGCAGAAATATGGTGACCTGTCTTAACTGAAAATAATCTTAGAAAGTCAATTAAACAGACCAACTTCTTGAATTCATGGCTTCTCCCTCAGTGCAGAAGCATTATTACATAAAACACCAAGTTGGAAATGACATGACAAAGCCTCATCAGACATAAACATACAGGACAATAAATCTCTTTTTCTTCTTTGTCACATGACAAAGTTACCTTCAACACTTGTGATTTTCAGCATAATTCAAAATTATGTCAGAATATTTTGTGGAAATAAAAAAAAAATAAAAATGACAACACCAAACCTCTTATCACCCTTAATGTTATCCTTAGCATAACAGAGGCAGAAAGCACTTGTAGTCCTACTCTGCCATACAGGCAGAAAGAGATGGAGACTGGAAGCAGTAAAACCTGCTACCTGGACCCTAGAAAAGGATGCTACAGCTGTGAATACTGGAGTTTTGACCTCCAGTGAAGACACCATGGGAGTCAGCACTTTGTGAATGGCAGTTGTGAGCCCCCAGGATGTGCTGGAAATACTCTGAGCTGGGAGGAGCACCAAATACCCCGGGGAACTGCTCTATGTGCAATTCTCTGCCTCAAGATATGCGCAGTCACTTGCTATAGCCGTGATGTAGCAATGGCTGCTGCTGTAGTTGGCAAATCCTATCCATGTGCCCCAGCTGTGTTTGCCTGCATCATTCAAAGGCTTCAGGGAAGGATCCCAGTGTCCTGCAGGCGGGAAGCAAATATGCAGCTCCCCAGGCAGAAGCAGCCTGAGGCAGTGGGGATGCATTGCTCTGGACATCCTGGGAGCTCTGGATCCCACAGGGGATTACAGCCTTGGCTGCTGTGACACAGGATGCAGTGACATGCACAGTAGTGCTCGAGTAAGGGACTGCAGCTTTCACCTTTGGCACTGCACTTCTACCCAACCTCTGCTTGGGACACGAGGTGTCTTCACCAAGCAGCCAGAGGCCACACAGAGAACTGAAGGCAGATCTCCTGAGCCCCATACTTGCAGTCTAACCCAGTGGGATAGCATCCATTAGCTACCAAAACAAATTATCAAATCTCACCTTTGCAGGGCTGGAGTAACTGCATTGTCTGCACTTACACCACTTAGAAACAAAAGAGGAGCCTATCATCCAAATGGCAGCCAACAGACTGTGGAAGCAGGGCTTTTGGCTGCAGCTATAGGGAAGTCCGAGCTTCATGGAATGAAAGAGTGAGATTGTGAAGCATATCCTAAGCAATAAATAATTTTATATTTGGAGATAAATTATTACTTTGGCTTGAAAGAGTTGTTATTCCTCAGCAGCACCTGACCAGCTCATTTTATGTTCAGCTCCGTGTGACTGAAATACAGCTTTTTGGCTTACTGCTTACAAAGCCTATTGCTGCATGTGTCAGATCTTAAAGTAATCCTTCAGAAATGTTTTTGAAAGTGAAAGTCTAATGAGAAAAATATTGTGAAACTAGAGGACATACAAGGAATATGCTGTGATTAATACAAATTCTCTCCTGGCTTTTCTTTTTCAAATTAGCTTAGCTGTATTTTTTTCAGACTAACACATCCTCCATCCTTCCTCAAGCCTGTTTACTCAGCTGGATGTCCACAGGGTCCAATTTTCCCTCCAACTGCCCTTGCACGTTAATGTAATTGCAGCTCATATGGGTAATTGGTCAGCCTACTGCAGTGCTTGTATGCATTTGTTCATCTGCACTACCTGACAGCCTCTTAAAATTAATTTACAAAGTACTGTTGAGTACTTTGTTTTGTTCAGTTTATAAACGAACAAAACACATCAAGAAATATTCCAGGAGCTTTAGGCATTAAAAATACTGCAGACTACACATTAAAATTATTCTTATGGGCAAGTGGGAATAGACTTCTGCTTCCACACATCAAAAAGGAGGCACACATTCATACAAGTCAGTTGTATCTACCTTGTAAATACTAAACTAAATAATTTTTATAGCAGAGATCAATCAGAATCAAAATTATTACATGGGGGAAAGAGGCCCACTGAAATTTCAGACTAAAGAAACTGAAATTGTTGGCAACAGGCAGCACAGCCTTTTCCTGGACTACAAACAGAACACAGGATTTTACAGGTTGGTTTTACACTGTTGTGGAAGGATCAGTATGGAAGTGATTTTTATTACTGTTATTACCAGAATCCAACTCCTGGGTTGAAACAGAAGACGCAAGTCCTGTGCCACAAACTGTCATCGAGTAGTTTGTGCTCCTTTATTCATGAAGTGCCACAACTCAGCTATTTTAATAATTTCCTTTCAGGCATAACCACTGGCTCTTTTCTTCAGCTCACTATTCTTGCAGTCTATCTTCCTAGTGTCTAAAATCTTCCTTTTACCTCTTGTAAGGTTAAGACTACTGCTCATACCATACCCAGCAGTTTCTATTTTATTCCTCTCTCCTACACTTTTCTACGACAATTAATACTTCTGCACTTGTTTTTACATGTCTAAATCCAGTATGTCATTTGAAAGAGACAAAAACGTGTGAAACTTCTCTGCATTGAAATCTGGCATAAATTCACAGGTACACAAAACAGATGATTTGCTGATTCATACCCATGTAACTCTCTCAAAAAGTGTTCCAAGAATGATTATGAATGATCTAATACATTGTATAAAAACGTAAAAGCCAAAGATGAAGAAGGAAAAAACACGGCAACTCATGTAACTTTTAGTTCTTAGCTACATCAGAAGCTCCTACTCTAGTGGGGGTTGTGGAGAACTGTGAACTCTTATCTTGGCATAAATGTGCATGGGTCTCCCGTGCTTGCACCCCTGAGCAGCTTGGTTTAGAGATCTCATTGTTTTACCTTCTATAACAAGTTCACAAGGAAAGAAAAAAAAGGAGGGGGTGGGAGGGTAGGAGGGTTAATTCATCAGTATAACATAAACATGTGCATACACATAATTAAATTATATAGGCAAAAAATTTAACCAATACTGTAACTAGTGTTATTATACCAATAGATACACCTAACAGAGAAAGTTTTCAATGTTTCCACCAACACTCATTTGGTCTCTTAAAAACAACCAAGCTTGGATAATTTCCTCAGTAACTATTCAGTGATTTTTCATGTCAGTTTTCAGAAACAATCATTTGGGATCATAGCTTAATCTAGCACAATAAAAAAAAAGTACTGAGCAATAAGAATAATTTATATGAGAATTAGGAAAAAAAAATTTGGAAAATATTAGCAAAGTATTTATACAACTTTAAACCAATGTAAACAAAATCCAGAGAAGAAAACAAAACTTTGGTTTTCTTTTTTAATTTAAAAATATGATTTCTAAAAAATACAGAACATAAGAAATCTCAGTAGGAATGAAAAAATTATCTGCAACTTAAATCAAACAAAAAAGAAAAACCAGAAATATTAAGTGACTAAAATAAAGAGAAATAAAAGACAATACATTGTTTTTCAGATGTACATACTCTTGCACTTTCATATTTGATTAAAGGAACACCAGAGTAAGTTTCCCTGTTTTGATATTATTCATCCGTTCACTTCATATGCTACCCATTCAGGCATAATCAGTGCTAGATCCTGTAATTTTCAACAAGTACAGTATAAACATTAATCAGTATTTGTTTAAAACAGTCAAGATCAAACAAATTAGTAAAGCTCAACCACACATGTGAGCTACAAAATTCAGAACACTAGTTTCCAAAACTCAGTTATTATCTTGCTACCTGGACCTTAGACTGAAGCTGTTAAGAAGACAGAGTGATAATTTTCTATCTATAAACTACACTGTGATCTACAGTGCATCAGACTTAGGAGTGTGCACAGAAATACCTCTTCACCCAGAAATGCACATAAATTACAATTTAAATTTCATATTTTCTAACTTGAAAAGCACATGTTCAACTGTACATCTGAATTACTTTTACAGTTATACAGACAATATTTAGATGGGCTTGCTGCAACAACTGACTTTCATCGCTCCACCGCAGTTTGGCAAGACACAAGATGCTTAGCCCCTGAGGAAGTAGTAAAAAATCTTTTGAAGAACAATGCTTTCTGAAGCATTCAGTCATGCAGTATGTTGCAGATGAATAGACAATGTATTTTAGAAGCATCAATTCTTCCCAAAAGTAATCGGTAGCACCACTCACCACCACTTAGTTTTAAAGTTGAAACATGTGCAGCCACTACTCATCCAACCTAGTTAATTGCTAACAGAGAGCTATGACATGGCTAGGTGGTATGACTAACAGCAATTTATACTGAGGGCAGAAAAGGAAAATCCTTTCAGAGGGAAATGGTCTGACTGCAAAGGCACAGAGCCTGAAAAGCATATACACTGGGCTTGTGCTATGTATATGCAAACTAAGATTATTTTTCTTGGTCCTGCTGGACAGCTACAATGCTCAGTCAGGTAGCTCCATTAGGTTCAAACCTTTGTCCACAGACTTTAATATCACATACGAACCAGACATGAGATTTTGTGGTAAAACAAAAGCTAGTAATTTCCTGAAAGGCAAAAACCAGAACAGCACCTCTTTCTTCTGACAGTTAAATTTCAGTTGGTTACAAGACTATGAATAGGAATGTATTTCTTGTATACGATGTTAAAAAAAAAAAAAAAAATTCAATTTATTATGTTTGCACATGTAACACAACTGTAGAAATACAGGACTGAATGAGAAGTACTATGTGGTACTAATAAAGATCCACACTGCATTATGAAATTCTTATTCTTCAGAAAGTATACTTACACTTAGTTTTTATTTTAGGAATAGTTCAGAAATGCTAATACAGTATTAGTGATGGCAATATATGTGGAATACATAACAATTTTTGTCTGAAAAGATCAAAACTCCACCATACAAAGGAAACACTTTTAAAGAATGCAATGATATTTTCAGCTGGGATATTGAGAAGACACAGTCAATAATATTCATCTTTGTGACATGGATGTTCCAACAGAGCTACATTGGTTTCTTATTTGTGACCTGTTGAGTGTGTGATGAAGTAAAAGGTGGAGATAGCCAAGTTAAATAATACATCTAGGTGATAGCATCCTCGAATATAGAACGGAAACACTGCAGTAAGTGATGTACTGCTGGCAGGAAGGCTAGACAAATATGCTAAATGGTGCATTACAAAAAAAGTGTTTCATGTTAACTAACAATTTCAGGTTGCCAGAAAATTCATCTTATTACAATCATAGAATAGTTAGGGTTGGAAAGGACCTCAGGATCATCTAGTTCCAACCCCCCTGCCATGGGCAGGGACACCTCACACTAAACCATGCCACCCAAGGTTCTGTCCAACCTCGCCTTGAACACCGCCAGCAATGGAGCATTCACAACTTCCCTGGGCAACCCATTCCAGTGCCTCACCACCCTCACTACAGTCCCTAATGAAGAGTCCCTCCCAGCATCCCTGTAGGCCCCCTTCAGATACTGGAAGGCTGCTATGAGGTCTCAATGCAGCCTTCTCTTCTCCAGGATGAACAGCCCCAACTTTCTCAGCCTATCTTCATACGGGAGGTGCTCCAGTCCCCTGATCATCCTCGTGGTCCTCCTTTGGACTTGCTCCAACGGTTCCATGTCCTTTTTACATTGAGGACACCAGAACTGCACACAATATTCCAAGTGAGGTCTCAGGAGAGCAGAGTAGAGGGGCAGGAGCACCTTCCTTGACCTTCTGGTCATGTTCTATTGATGCAGCCCAGGATATGGTTGGCTTTCTGTGCTGCGAGCGCACACTGCCAGCTCATGTTCAATTTCTCATCGACCAACACCCCTAAGTCCTTCGTCAGAGGGCTGCTCTGAATCTCTTCTCTGCCCAGCCTGGAACTGTGCCTGGCATTGCTCTGACCCAGGTGTAGGACCTTGCACTTGGCACGGTTAAACTTCTTCAGGTTGGCATCAGCCCACCTCACAAGTGTGTCAAGGTCCCTCTGGATACCATTCCTTCCCTCCAACGTATCAACCGAACCACACAGCTTGGTGTCATTGGCAAACTTGCTGAGGGCGCACTCAATCCCACTGTCCATGTCACCGACAAAGATGTTGAACAAGACCGGTCCCAACACTGATCCCTCAGGGACACCACTTGTTACTGGTCTCCAGATGGACATTGAGCCATTGAGCACTACTCTTCGCGTGCGGCCACCCAGCCAGTTCTTTATCCACTGAGTGGTCCACCTTCACACGTTTCATCTGAATGCAAAGTTGATTTTAATTGTATTGTAAAAATCCTGTCTTTGCCACCTACATTCCTTGCATTGGCACATAATGGCCTGCTATAGCACAAAACAAAGCATGAATTTGTAATTTCTGAAAAGTATCATTTACTGCACAAAACTGGACAAATGTAAGATGGACACTGAAAGACATCACATAATGACAGCGTATGTATTCATTTACTGCATAGCTGCCACTCTTCACAATCTCACTTCATTTGGTAAACTTTGGCCATGAATTAGAACAATTCTTTTGGCCTCATCTTCATTTTCTCTGTGCTTCCATGAACATTCCACTCACATTAGCCAATTTTAGATTCAAACCAAAGAGAAAGCTGCCTAATTCAAAATTTATCCTACCACTTGCTTCTTTGACAGTTTTGTGCTCATGAATCCTCCTCAAAACTGAGAATCGCTGCCAACCTCAAGTACTCTACCATCTGCAAATGGAACCTGCCCTGGAAACCAACAGATCAGAGAACAGGTTGGTAAAAGTTATTTAATGCACAATCTTTTATTTTAGACATCAAGATTTTCCAGATGAAATCTCGAATCTCTGGTATTACGAGGAGACAGCAAGGTAGCATTGTTTGGTCCTACAAGGAGCTACCCCATACTGCAAATAAATCAGTCATTTTCCAACATTTTCAGGTTGCTTTTCATTAGTGCTTTGAGATCTCTTTGTACCCCTCAGGAAATAAAATATCATGAAGTTCACAGCTAATATTAACTCTACTCATTAAAGAATGTGTACCTTTGATATTACATTAGGATGAAATATGATTAACAATGACAAGCACTAATTAGCCCTGAGAATGCAATTTCTACTTAAAAAAAAAAAAAAATCGTGAAGGAGAGCCAGAGAGTATTAAGTGGGATTTCAAAGTAAAGATTCAAAGGATTTCGAATGAGATCATAAAAGTCTACCTGATCGTTTCCTGCTGGAATAACTCTTTCTGATAATCAGTTTCAGAAATATTAATAAACTAATAACAAGATGATTTTTTTTTTAGTATTTTTATTGCTTTTATACTTTCAGAAGCCTGTCATTCGAAGATGTAGTTCATTGCCTCCTAAAAATGAAGCCTTGTCAAAATCTCCCTTCTCTCCTGCACATACTCAGAAATGGGGTAAAAAAAAAAAAAGAAGTAGCTGCCTCAATTGCATTGCATACTGATTCCCAATGTTAAGGATGAATAGGAGAATGAGTTTAAAAAAAAAAAAAATTACCCCAAAAATCAAACAATCCGAAAACATTTGAGAAACTGTCAATCTGTGAAATCACCATTTTCATTTGAGAATCGGGCCGGGTTTTCATGTGCATGATTTAGTTAAATGTATGGCTGATACTTCAGTCTCAAGGCTTTTCTTTCTGGCACTCCAGTATGCATCTTATCATTCGGAGGTGCTTATTTGTGGCTATACCCGGTCGTTCCCAAGGGCGGCCGACAGAGGGAGGCAGGGGAGCGAGGTAGGAGGCCCTGCCGCGTAAACTGCGGACGTCTGCGCTTCGTCTCGTTTGGTATCCCCGCGCTTCACAGGGCCGGCACATAACACAACTGCTTTCATTTCCCTGTGTGTTTCATGAAGACTGAACTAGAGAAATTCTGGGGGAAAAAAAGAAAAAAAAACCAACCAACCAACCAACTGAAAAAAAAACCCCAAAAATCCCAACAAAACCCCCCCAAAAACCAAACAAACAAACAAAAAAACCCACAACAAAACACCAAAACAAAAAACAGAGAAAGAGAATACTGCCATTACTTTATAATGTGTATGCACATTCTTCTTAATTTTAAGCACTGCTCCAGCCTTTTCATTCACTTTCCTCAAGCTTCAAGCGATTTTTAAAATGCACTTTTTGGAATTTTCAATAGATCATTAAAATCTGTTAATTCAGTAAGGGGACTCCCAACACTGGCACTGGCTATGTTAGGACTTTCAAAGAGCTGATCTAAAAATTCATTATGAATAATACTCATGACAAATTTAGCCCTTCTTTTTGAATGAACTGTTCATAAACAAGCTATTGTTCTCTCCAAACTCAACCTACATATATCGCATCCTGATTTTTTGCCTTTCATTATCCTGTTGCATGACTGTCATTTAAGGTGGATCCTAGTCCTGTTAGACAACACAGTAAACTGCATAACTGAACAAAAATTCACACCAAAGCTGTGAATTTCTCCAAAAATTCACAGAACTTTCGAAAATCATGTCATGCTGATATTTGTACAGATCCAGAGGGACAGAATAAATTACATAATTTTTCCAGATACAGAAAAGCTGATCCAGTACTCAGGCAACCATCATTTTACCAGATGTAACCTTAAGGATGCTTTCTTTGGTTAACTACTTCTATACTTAAAGGGCCCACAACAAGCTATCTACATTGACACAGCAACCTATTAAATCAGTTAACGTACTTCACTATTCATGTTAGTATCAAATATCTGTATGTATAAATATTCTAAAATATTTTCACATATATTTCCAATATACAAACACTTTGACCAATTCCAGCTAATCATAACTAAACAAAAGTAAATATAAAATTTATAACTTTATTGACAATATACTCTTTTTTATGGTGCATCATGCAAACTAATTAAATCCACATTTTTAGAAAAGTAATCCTTTGAGTATTTGCACCATACAACTTCTTTTATTGAATTATTGCAAAGAAATTCTTGTGATATATGGAAAATATGCTTTCTATCTGCATACTTTACCCTGGAACATATCATCGCCTTTGATGACATAAGGACATGAACATTTTTCACTATGATCATATCTATGCAGAAAGATAACCGTAATGTTTGATTTCTCTATATAAACACATACATTGACATGTATTTTTATAAATCTGCCTGGAGAAGGTTTTGGAAGAAGTCTGCCTCACTTCAAAATGTTACCTTTTATAGTGCAGTGCCACAGGATTACTATTGCATATCATAAATAAATGGCAGTGTCAGTGAATTTTAAATACATGTAGCAGAAAAAAGACATAAATATTATCCAGATAGACCTACAGATAAAAATTCAAGGCAGAATAAGACACTTGGTGGGAAAGCTAACAATCAATGTAAACTTCAGTGTTTTCTACTGAAATTTTAAAAAAAAGCCAGTATGAAACAAATGAGTAAGACTGCATTCCAGTCATTTGGTTTTGGTATTAACCTCAAACACAAAAGAAATCCCCTTGGAAAGCTAATTTGGAAGTAAATATGCCTAAGGTGAAACATACAACTTGTATTAATCTCAGAACAGAATCAAGACCACTATTAAAATAAAGACTGAAGCATGCTGTTGTGCCTACGATTGGTGGGTGGATTTTAATTGACTTGAAGACTGTCATAGTCCTATTATCATAAAACCTGTAATGCACTTCCAGCATGGAGGACCCATCTGTGCCCACCATCCATCTGTTTAGACGTGATTGGCAAAGTGGTAGGGAACTCGCAGTGGTTGCCTCTGCCTGAAAGGAATAAACCACAGGATCTTCCAGTGAGTGCCAAAAACTTCTGAGAAGGTCTGCTGCCATGGCTTTCGGGGCCTCGATCTACAGAAGACAGCATTATTAGTGAAAGACAGCACGCCCATGGTGCACTTCAGTCAGTTGAACAATGCAGGTTGGCTGGGGATCCAGCACTGGACTCTGATGAATTGTGTCCCAGCATCATAAATGCAGCTTTTCTTTCATTACGGCACGCAGCTGAGCCTTAACTTTGGAGAACAGAAACTATCTGTGTCGTCAATCAACTGAAGGCAACTTTGAAGCAGAGGAGAACCTCTGAATCAATTAAATGTATGTCAAGACACAGCAGAAAGTGTCTTTTGATCTTTACTTTTGAAAGAAAATGAAGTTCCACTGGCTTTGGAATGGGACTAATGTGAGGCTACTTTGTGTACAACCAATATTAAAAGATTAGTGAACTGCTGCTAGAGATAGGAAGTACAGAGCACAACACCACACAAAATAATCTTAACGAAGTGCCTTCAATTCCTTTTCTCTTTCACATAGTTAAAAACCCCAGCTACTCCTTTAGCTTTTCAGCAAATAAATGCAGAAATTTTATAGCACTTACATGTCTTCACAACAGTTTGACATTTTCTCTATACTTGTAGTGTCCTGTTGAACAAAACACAATAAAAAAGTATTTATTTTACAATTATTAACTGTTAAAATGTCATTCTGAAAGTAACTACGTTACATATTACTCACACACCAGATTAGTTTTAAACAGCTGTGAGATCATACATGCAAATTTACTCAGTCTACTGAATGTTTTTTACAAACATGATGTGAAACTGTACTGTGTAGTTTTACTACAACAACATGTAGCACAATGTCAACAAAAACATACAGCGTTATTACATTAAAATTAATTCAGATATTATAACTAACGGGACATTTAGATGTAATGTAAGATAGACTCTCGACATACTTTTCACAAGCACAGATTACAGACGTGGAGTAGTCCACTGAGATAACCACAAAAAAATTCAGTAAAATGCACCTGTTAACAGATGTAGTATTTTTGAAAAGCAGGAGATATTAAGAAGCTTTAAAATAGTGATTTTCATGAGTATTACAATGCAAACAGCACCACTAGGAATATACCATCAGTTTCCACAGTCACTACAGGTAAATACCAAATATAAAAATTATTCTCCTAAAATGTAACAAAACCTAAATAATATGCAGAGTGAATGCATCCCGGAAGCAAACAGTAAATTAAATTCATGCTTTTCACAAAGTTTAATAATTAAAAAAAAACAATTTAAGCTTAGATCATCCCCAAATAAAGCTTTTAAAACTACCAACAATAGTACTTTTTCTCACTTTTGCACTATATAATTAACAAAAAAGCCAGCTTTTTTTTTCTTGTTAAATTTCAGCAGTATTAGGATTTTCAATGCACATTCATAGCTCATTCTGTTCAAAAATCTCTCATGAGGTCCGAGATACAATACTTGAAATATTCTCATGGTTCCATCTCCTTTTTACGGCAGCTTGATATTTCCCTTTACTGTTCATTGATTTAGGCATGCACATAATGCACCTGTCAGATTACACTAGCATCTCAATGAAACCAAGAACTAGCCTCCATTGTCCCAGCTATACAGAGACACAAGGGCTGTGGTTTAATTAGGCTGCAACTTCATTGTCATCTGGAAACACTACCTAGCAATAAAACCCTACTGTGTTCCTCGATTGTTCCTGCCATCAGTGTATCCAATTCAGGGCAGGCACTGCTGGGATACTGCCACCATCTTTCATAAAGCTTTGAAGGGGAAGGGTAAAATGTGAGTGGGAACAAAATGTAGAAGCTTCACCAGATATGGGTGGCCTCAACTTCCCTTGACTTTCTAAGTCTGCTTCCCAGCTCTGATGAGTTTTAGAAGAGGATCCCTTACCATATGCTAAATGGCAAAAATCTTAACTGTGTCCATGATCTACCTAGCTGAATTCCAGATGCACTCTGGCAAACACGAGAAGTTCCCTCTTCTCACGCATACCTGTGCATCGTGGTGATGATGCATAGGTTTTTCCCTGTTAGTATAGAGAAGGTACGCTCACAGCAGACTACATAAGCTGTTCTGGCCCCATGATTAGGTAGATTTGGACAACCGCCCCGTAGTGAGAGAGGATAGGACTGGAGACAGCAGGATGTAAATACTGTCTGTTGTTTCAATTCCCACAGATAAACTACTTCTCTCCACTGTATGGGCTTGTCTAGCATATTCCCCCTCACCTGCCACCAGTGGCAGGGAAGCATTACAGGACACAAGCCATTCTCCTTCCTAGGGCAAGACTAGGCTTGCCTTGCCTAAGGGCACACCCGAGGAATATTCTCCTTCCTTGGGCTGGCTGTTTTCCTAACTCTTGCCAGAGCAAATACAGCCTTTTCTGACCACAGAAATCCACATACAGCCTTCTGAACAAAAAGGACTAAGTAAACACAGGTATTGCTTCCACGACATTTCAGGGAGGCTGTAGCATCATCTTCAGGAGATGAACCTTCTGTAACTGCAAAAATATCTCAGCTCTACAAACTATCATCTCTATCAATTCAAAGCTGTCTACTTCTTAGTACAAAATGAAAATAACATTGGTATGTTTGAAAGCAATGACTGCTAATCACGTTTGTACAACAGTAGCATGCTAGTCCAGACTGTAATTGATTTCTAGCTGTCAAAGATTTATGCTATCACTTCACTAAAGGAATCTTAAGGTAGCTTTGGGTGCATAAGTAACACAATAAAACAATACCTTAAATCTGTATTTTTGCCATGTTTCTTCACACTGTTTATTCATTAACATATTCACACAGCTCTCTAAATAATATATTTCGATTTTTTTGAGGAATTCGCAGGTTGAGAAGTGGGGATTGTAATTCTTTTTAATTGTTATCATGGCATGTTATCAAGACCTGGAAGATGCTCATGAGGGTTTGCCCCCCCTCAAAATGTAACCCATTAAATTAACAACCTAAGTGAAAGCACCAAAACAGGAACTGCAGAAAACAATTGAAGAAAAGACTGTCAAGCTTCCACATCTTTAAAACATACTAGGGATATGGAAGTTGGGTAGGAAGTCGAAGGAAATACTTTCCTCTTTTCTTCTCCCCCTTGTTCCCTCCTTCCCTCTTTCACTTTCCCAACATCTACTTTAGAATGCTTTAAAGGAATTGGGACTGAGCAGCAAACCCTTTGATTCTGGGATACTTTTTCAGAAATACAAAAACTTCATAGCCACATTTTAAAAGCCGTGAACTATGGCTGTGAACCAAATTCCCCTCACAGCTTCTCTCCGCCAACACCTGCAGCCGAACAGTTGAGGTCATCTGAAATGTACTTTCATTTGAGAGTGAACCAATTTACCTTTTCATATGAAACTGAAACTTCACAGCACCCAGGAAACTTGGTAGCCCCTCTAGAGACAAGAAAGGAAGGAAAGGGAGAGGACCTCAGTTGAGTTTTGGCCTGTTATTTAAGGCTTTCTTCTCAGACAGACTTTCTTTCAGAGACTGGAAGATTAGAATAATTAGCACTCTTCTGAATGACAAGGTGTTCCTCTGTTCACTAACATAACTCACAATGGCTTTCAACCAGAATACCACCTCTCTTTAATTATGCATTTGATGTGTACCCTGGTTTTGTTACAACATCAGTGTTAACAGCCTAAGAGGCTTTAGCTGTCTGCATCTACTATCATCTTGGATTACTACTAACACAAATAGAACTCTGCTAAGATTCCCACCCTATTCCCTAGTGCTGATGTTAAAATCTTTCGGAGAACCAGCAATCATCCTAAAGTTTAAAATAAATTGCTATGAGCAAACATGGCGTACCTATTGAGTCCCAGTAACCCCTATCTCCAAAAAATACAATAAAATTCACGATTGCATACAAGAAAAAATTGGCTAACCCACAATTGATTAATTTCACACGATGGGTCATGCGGACCCCCAGAGTGATCATCCAGATTGGAAACAACTATTATTCTGGCACCTAGTTATTCAGATACATACCTACTGATAAGCATCTTAAAGCAACTAGGAAAAAAAAATTGTACCTTCGTGAGAAAGGCAAAAGAAATTGAAGGAATTAAACACAGCAATAATTAAAACCACAACACTTTAAAACAAGAGGAAAAGGATACAGGTTTCTGATTCTGCTGAGGGAATGAGGAGCGGCTTTTTGCTTTGAGGACTTACTGCAAGTCTGCAAGAGCATCCTGTTTAAGGGACAACAGCTAAAACTGTTACAACAGGAACAGAAAGACAACATGTAAGAGCACTGACTGCATTCCGCAGGCCAACTTGAGATTCATTTGCAAAAAAATGCACCTGCGTTACCTAACAAGAGGAATATATTTTTCATAGCTATATTTTGAATTAGCATAACCAACTGCCTGAAAAAACAGGCTATTTATAAAGATCAGAAGTACAGTTTAACAAGCTGTGCCATAAGATGGAATTCATCATGAATTAATTTATCATGGAAGAAGCACATGGAAAAAATATTTTCCTCTTACTGATTCATGTTCTCCAAAAGAGAAGCTGTAATTTGTAACTCACAGGACTAACTCTTAAGCATGCAGCCACAATCTTGGGCTCGATTTTTCTTCTGTGTTTGCTTAAAGTGACATGCAATCAATACAGCTCTATTTAATACTTCCAACAGCAGAATGCAAGCATTGTGCCACACTTTCTTAATATAGCATTTTTAAATACTTAGTATATAAGAATCAGCAGGAAAATATGATAAAGTGGAAACAGGAGAAAAACATACAAACAGAATAGTCAAAACTTGCAAGCCTTCCTGGATTTGCAGCTACTGCTTCTATCCTAAAGTGCAAGACAATATATCATCCAGATGAATAATAAGTTTTTTCGCTCCTTCTACCTAACATCCTTCAATTATGTGTATGTAAATGACAGGTGATCAACTGAAGAATATAAAATACTGAAAATCTCATAGAAAGCATACTTCATATTTTCCTTTTTGACATTAATTACTTTCGGATTTCCATTTTGCCACCTTTCAGCACTGTTTCCTTCCATCTAGACAGCTCATATGATTAATTTTATCCCTTACAATTATGTTCAGCCTGAAAATTACTAGTTCAGTTTTAACCTTAAATCCCTAAATCAGAGAACTGTGTGCAAAATGAAAAAGCTAAACTATATTATTTCTAGGAATACTTTTACATTCCTCTGTGCTCTGATGAATTCAGTTGAACAGATTTCCAATGTGTTGATCAGATACTAGAAAACGATCCAACAAAAAGAAAACCTCTGATAGCAAATCAGGAACACATCTGCAAACAGAACTCTTTTTTTTGTTCTATTTCAAATCCGTAGTGTGTCATATGCAGATAGTTGCATGACAGCAAGGCATGTGACAAAATAGACTATTTTTCTTGATACTTACAAATATCTTCTTAACACAAAAATATTAAGAAAAAAAAATGCTTGAGAAGGCTAGGTGTTGATGTTCCTTACACAGAAGCTATTTTAATGGTCTGATGTCTAAATAAGACAAGCAACTTTTAAAGAAAATGTACTCAGCACTCAGAACACTCAAATGTTATTATAGTTATTTTCAACTGGTTAAAGGTACTTCCTTTACTATTTAGAAAATAACTAAATAGACTAAATATTTATTTATAATACATGTATAAAATAACTAGAATTGTAAAAGGACTTCCCCCTTCAGTGATGATCACAGGATATTTTTTGCATTATATTTTGGCTCTCTGCATAATGTAAAATGCCTTTGATTGAATTTTCTAATGCACGTTTTTCCTTAATAATATTGTAAATAATTAATTTCAATAAAAACATTCCCACTTTACCTAAAGTCATGTAATGATTTAAAAAATGAAGATGAGATCTTTTCAGTGTGCCTTGCACTTGAATTTATCCTTAAATTTGAAATAGCTCAGGAAAGAGGTTTCTGAAATTTACTAAAATTGTACTTCAACAGTAAATATGTGTTTAAGACTGTCAGGATACATTTAATAAAATGTTAAGCAAATTGCTACTCTGATTGTGAAGAATAAGGTAAAAATACAAAAGATTTCACACAGTTAAAAAAATCCCATTCAAAGACCAGGACATCATTAATTCCTGACAACTTAATTTACAAGACTTTATGCAGTCTTCTAATAAAAGATTTACCTAAAGGTGGATTAAAGGTAGAGACAGGAAATGGGAAAGGAATAAGAATTATGGGGAAGATACAGACAGGCAACATTAACATGCACTTATTTTCTGTTACATCTCTAATTTCAAATTATTAATTGGGTTTAAGGTTTACATACCTTTTGCTTTCCCTCTACAATTACTTTATATCTTACACTTTATTATAGCCAGGTAAAGAATATGTTTGCCTGGGAATCCTAATTTCTGTACCAATCCTAATTTCTTCTGTGTTAAACTTAATTATGAGGATTAATAGTTCCTTGATTACATTTCTGCCATGTTTGAAAAAAACAGGAAAAACCCTTAGTATATCACTAATCAAAACAGCATTTAATAGATTATCTGATTAAAGATATGATTATGAATAAGTTTAATTATAAGATACTTAAGAGACAAAAAGACATTTTAGTACAACTAGATCACTTGTGCATTCAGTATATTAAAACAGCAATGGATCAACACCATGAAATATTCAAAAAATTAAAAAGCCTTTGATTTTATGACTAGAATAATTGCAGTTAAATTTTCATTATTTTGCATTTCAACCTTTGTAAAAGTTTATCTGACTGATTACATAAAGAATTTTAATTTTTTCACTGGCATTTTTATTCTTTGCACTTCATTTTTGCACTATAGTATTAAAATAAAAAATACTACTAAAGAAAATTGATGGCTTTAAAGTATTCTTTTGCAATAATTATATCTGAAAAATTTTTACAATTTCCATCTTTTAAAAATTTCCTTAAAAGGATTTTTTGTCCTTTTGAGAAGCTTTGCTCAAAATGAATAATGTTCCTTATTACATGCTCACTGTAAGTATCAGTCACACTAACTGAAATAGTTAATATATATGAATTAATAAGTTTAGAACATTCACGTGGAAATGGATTTGTTTAGAACAAAAAATAGCTAGTGAAATATATTTGCTACTTGAAAGTGAAAAGGAGAAACACCGCAACAATAATAAAACATAGCACCCAACAAACACCAAGATTGTAAAACGCTTCTACAGGGAAAAAAATCTCTGTGGTAGGCATCATATTGTGCACAAGACAGATTGTTGAACACCAGCTGCTAAACTATTTTCCCTTACATCTTCCCCAAAGCAAATAATGGGAAATTTCTCTCTGCCACATCCACATAGTAGTGATGTATCAGGATATTGGCATATCACTGCACGCCATTCAAACAGTTAATTAACAGAAAACCCTGGTAGCATTAATTAAATTAATAAAGTCATTGTCCACTTAGTTTATAATGATGCATCCACTATCTTGTACAAAGACCACATGGTATCTATTAAATTTATAAAAGCCCATCCATTACACAGTTCTGACCCAGAGAAACAAGTTAATTACTGAATAATTTTAATGAAAAGTTTTTCTCTGCAATACTAACCACAAAAATCACATAAAATCATATTAGATAGACATAGTGGTAAAATGAAGACAATTTCTTTCATTCCATATAAATACTTTGTTTGAACATACGGAAAAATGAAAACACAAACTGGTTAGGGTTTGAAATAAAAAACAACCAAAGGTAATCCTTTAAAATTAGGGTTCAGATTAGTCTCTGCAAAGGATGATGTTTAACTGAAACATCTGGTAGTGTTATGTCGAGAGACAGGCCTTTTTTAACTTTGGAAATGAGATTAGTAGATCAGTTATTTGTAAGTGTCCAAGTAATTTCTAATTATTTTATCTGGGTCACAGATAATCTGCTTTTACAGGGCTCCCACAATGACATCAGAGGATCACTGCTGAACTGATTATCCTGTTACCTTCCACCATCCATGGGAAGAGAGGATTTTCCTTTTGTACAGAGGAAGAGAAAGAAGTGGCTGATTGCTTCAGACAGGTGTCAGCCAACAAGATAAAGAACACAGATCTTAAGAAAACCTCACATATGGAAAAGGTACCAGCCTTATAAAAGGTCAGCAAACTGAATGCTTCTTCATAGCCTATGGCACAATTTAAAACCTCACTAGAGATGAACAAATATCAAAATAATCAGAAAAGCCATTTTTAAAAAAGTGTGCCATATTCTTTATTATTTGTTCTACAGTAATGCCTTGTAGATGAAATATAACTGATATCAGAATCTTACTGTATAAATATAAAAATTGGCTTTTACCATCATATAACTGTTGAAGTGATGTGAAAGACATCTAGAAGTATTTTCTTAAAGCAGAAATGGAGCATGAGCAAAAAATGAAAGTGCAAGGCTAGTCCTGAACTAACACACACACATGCATCCTGACAGTTACACCTTTTAAAAGGATCCTGAATTGCAGCTCTTTACCGGCTGCAATCATAAACCAGAAACAACCTGTAGTTGATAAAATAAACCTTCGTTAAGCATGAACGAATAAATAGGCTAGTAATGCTTTGTTTTTTTCTTTTTTTTTTTTTTTTTTTTTTTTTAGGTAAATAAGCATCTGTTACATACAAAAATGAGGGAAGACTTCTTAAAAACCATTATGCCAAGAAGATAAGACTTGAGAAAGAAGGTTTCTGGATATCATTTGACTAGCTTCCAATTAATTTTTATTATTTGATATGAGGATAACTACAGAAAAAAAAGTAACTGGAAATAAAACTAAGTAAGACAGGTATGTCTAGGTACATAGACATGTCTACTTTCTTCTAGGTTAAGTGCAGAATATTATTTTCTAGATAAACTTTGCATTTGCATTGAAATACAATACAATTAATAGCTATTTGCTGTCATTGTACAAGACAGTGGATGCCTTGGATTATTTTATTTTGGTTGAAAATTCAAAAACTGTCTGAAATGCAACTATCTCAAGCAAAATTATAATTTATCTATAAATAGTAAGTTTAATACTTCTTACAAACCATCAAATAAAAAAAAAACTCTCTCTACTTTCATGAAGTTTTTCTACACTAGGGTCATCTTGTTATTCTGTAGTGTGTGAGGCAAAAAAGGAATAATTGTTTGTGAGCGTACAAGCAGCTAGAAGTAGTCTGAAGTAATGATTACTAATAATTTGCAAAAAAAGAAAACAAAAAAAACCCCAAAGATATTAGTAGGAGAATGTTTAGTTTTTGTAGGGTGCAACTGGCAAAAATATCTTTTGGGTGGCGATTTTTTGGGTTTTGTTTTGTTGTTTGTTTTTTTTTTTTTTGGGGGGGGGGTTGGTTGGTTTGGTTTTTGCTCTGGATTGTTGTTGCTTTCCTTGGTTTGGGGTTTGGGGTTTTTTTCACTTACTGCTACATGCATAGCTTGCTTTTATTTGTCAAGCATTATCGTTAGAAAATATCATGCTACCCGGGAATGTGAGAATACAGGTTCACTTCCATTTAAGGAATATAAAATTAAAATTTTTCCTACCAGCAGTGGCAGGGAGTAGAGGACTGGTAAAACAAGCATCAAGTATGGAAGATAAACAGGCCTTCAATATAAATGCATTACCATTTTGAAAATTACATTAGACATTGCCTTTTTCTATGGCTGAAGCTGTTTTCTTCTACCCAGCTCTCTAGAAACATGAAACTTGTAAGTAAGAAATTATGTTATTGTTATGCTGAGATTTTAGGAGTATCTTCTAGGATCCTACAGTTCCTAAATTAGGATCTTAAATTTCTCCCTATTTTGGAGACTTATGAACTGGAAACAACTGAAGTACTTCTGTTTCCAAAGTATCCAAACAAAAGTTCCCCAAGAGCAATTTCAGGTACATGCTGGAAGAAGTGTTAAAATTCAGGATGATGATGACCCAAAACAGAGCTTGGGAAAGCAATTGGAGAAGGAGGATGAAAAGAGCTGTGTGCCCCTTCTGCTAGAAGTGTATTTCACATATGCTAGTTTCGAGGGAGAAAGCACTAATCTCATATACAGAGGTTACCTCAGCTGCTCCCCTCTTCATTGGAACAATTCATGTCAAAAGTTCCTCTAAGGACAATTTTTGCCAACCAGCTGTTCTTCTCTCATTGTAGGAAGTCACCTCCCTTGCTCTTTGGCTTCCTGCACCTCCCAGTGTGCTATGAATAGCCTTATGGTAGTGATACCCTAACGGTGATACCAAAATAAGAGAGGTGGTAAATGCACTCAATTACTAGGTTAGGTAACTTGTTCTGCAAATCACCTTCTCAAGCAGTAAGTACAGTCTTAAGAACATTCTCTATGCAAGGGCCAAATTTAGTACATAAGTTACAAAGTTTTCACTTTTACCATAAATCACATTTTTTTACAAGTATCTTGGTATCTGTCAAACACACATGAAATAGGATAACAGCAGATTACATGCACTTTTTTCTTAAAGAACTTATCCAGTAGATACTGTTATAACCTATGCAAGCCATGCAATTCCTAGGCACACAAATCAGTCAACTACACAACACTGAATTATGGAAAGTGTCAGAACACACAGCAGAATGTTTCACTTGTACTTCACAATGTGCTGCTTTGCTTTCCTGTTTTAGCTACTTCCCTGTTCCAGAAAAACCACGCTGAAGTATATTCACTATATCCTTTCTATTGCATGTTCAGTTGGGCAACATTTTTTGACTTCAGAAAAAAATTACTGAAGAGGAGAAAATGCCAGTATTTCCCCTTACAATCCTACAAAAAACTTCTGCTCATTCTTACGCCTCATCAAGCTATCACTTAGATCAATTACAGTAAAGAGCAACTGTGCTTATAAAATGCTGTACACTTAGGTCACTTAATGCAAATTAAATCTATGTATTCAACTTTATCTATCTTCCTGCAGTAGAAAAAGGATAAACTTCCACAAATACGAAGAATCAGCACAAGTGCTGTGACTAGGGTATGCATCACGTTTCACAATGCATGCTACATTCCAATCATTTACATTTCAGCAGAGCCATTCAGACACGGAAATGAACCATAAACAATGAAGCAGGAAGCCACCATTCCAGGTCCCAGTTACTTATTACTCATGATGCTAAAAGAGGACAAACAAGTTTGTGGTTTCTTTATTCCAAGTTGCTTCTGTAAGACTGACAGTAAGTAGAGCACATTCTGTATATGTACTAAAAGACCAAGAACTGAATATTTTTTCTTAACATGCATATCCAGTATTCCTGGGAAAAGTTACCCTTAGCTTTATATTACTTAGCCGGAAAAGAAACTATTGGCATGGTTTTCAGAAATTTATATAATGACATCAAGCAGGTTTACCTTACAGGGAATTGGAATGTTTTGCTACAAAAAGGATCAAAGTTTCATAGGTCCTGAGTTTATTTTTATTTCCAGAAATACAATATTGGCAGCATTTGAAACATAGGTAAATAATGTTAAATCCCTACAACCCTGAACTTGCTGGACATTCAGCAACAGTATGTATCAGTGAAAGTTTAGATCACAGAGATGCAATACTGTCTCTTATTATTCAAAAATCACTTTTATCCAGGAGCCGTGGAACTAATCTTGTCTTCATGTTAAACTGCAAACACAGGCATAAAGCATGAACTAGGAAACTGTTTATTATGTTTGCCTGTAAAAGCACAAGAGCGAGCTGCTCTGCTTCACCTTTTCAAAAGGCCTATGCTCTTGCCCACCTCTCCTGTACACATCTCTGGGCAGCTTTGGCAATCACTGAAACTGTTGCTCTCAAGAATACCTATGGATCAATCAATATAACATGAATGTTTAAACCGCATATCTATGCCTTCAAGTGTTTGAGTTTCTTTTAAATGAACCTCAAGTCTGCAGAATTATACTTCAACAATTGGATTCTGCTGTTAAATGAATTTTGATCTGTATTTATCATAAGTTAGGTTTAATTTCACCATTAATTCATTATTTTAAATAGAGCTCATTTCAGTTACAATTTGCTCAGTTTATGCAGGAAGGTTAGATGTTGAACAATAACTCCAGCACAGTACACGGTAGGAACATCGCTGTCTCTTAGTGATCATGGTTCACTGCTTTCACAGGACTTGAATGTTTTCCACACAGTGTGCTCAGCACTGTGGGTGGGTATACCCAGTTTCTTTGTTTCCCCATTCTGTGCATCATAGGCGTGTCTTTGGGGAGCCTGCAAAGAAACTACTCACTCATCTGCTGCCCTCTCCTCTGCCATTTCCATTGGCTACCCAAAGCTGTTAGTGCTTATGGAGCAAATCCCCACACTACAATGCTGACAATCAAAATCATCTGGACAGAAAGATTTTCTGACATAACTTGCGGGCTAAGCACAACCTCACCAAACAGATTTGGTTTTGTTCAATTGAAGTCTGACTAGTTGTTCCCAAGCAGATTTCCTCAGCATGACTGCATTGTTTATTCTTGCCAATTCTATACCAATGAAGAAAGGACTGAAAAAGAAGATGATTGTGCTGCTAATATGGAAATGCTCTGAGTGTGGGACGCGCTAGATGACCTTTGTTTTTCAATGAGTCAATGCAACAGCATCCACGTGGTCTGAACGAGTTACAGTTTGGAGATCCCAGTAATGGATTT
Source organism: Amazona ochrocephala (assembly GCA_039720435.1). Lineage (NCBI taxonomy): Eukaryota > Metazoa > Chordata > Aves > Psittaciformes > Psittacidae > Amazona > Amazona ochrocephala. The sequence goes on along the minus strand of CM077909.1, from coordinate 81,636,307 downwards.
CTACTTCCCCATCACTTTCCAGCATCTTCCCATACTTTCCAGCATCTGCCTCTCACAGTCCGTTCATATCCACAGTTATTGTGGTTTATTTGCAAAATTCAGCAAAGAGGACAAAACAGAGTATACAGGCACACTGCAGCTCAGCAACCAACAAAATTATGATTTCAGCACATAAAAGGAGGCTGGACTTGAAAATGTAATTAGCCCACATCTGTTCCAGAGTAGTGGCCAGCTTAGTAGGTGCATAGGATGTACTTCACAGTATATAATGCAACTGATATAGAACAAAAGGGCTTTATAGGACTTCATAAGAGTTTGCAGTGGTGGTAGCAGCCTGGCAGTGCTAAGGCTCAGAACAGTGAAAGAACATACTGGGAATGCATGCCTGTTGCAGAGGCAACACAGTTTGCATTCTGTCTCAGAACAGAAATGTCCCAAATTTCAGGTGTATCTGACAGAACTGGGTTCAGTCTGAGAGCTTTTATTTCATATATACTAAGAGTAGCTGAATAAATGCTGATAGCTACTGCCAAGATTCAGTCCAGCTTCTGGCAGCAAACAGAACAAAATGGTAGACTTAGGGATTGTTTCTTGTTTTCTGCAGCATCATTTCTGTGGCTCAGTGTAGTACTGATCACATGGCTTTTTGTTCCTTCTCAAATACCCATTTAACAGAGACTAAAAAAATTCTGTATTTCAGCATCTGAACTCTAAGGCTTCCTGTCTTTCTGCCTCTCACACCACTGGGAGCGAGGCTGAGCAGGATTCAGATGTGCACACCACTTCAGCTAGGCACCCAGCAAGGCACACTATCAGATTAGAGAGAAGTCCCAGCTCTAAAGGACACAAACACGAAGGTTGTGTGCCAGCATTTAAACAGGGAGGTGAGAACCTGTCAGCAAGATCCTGGAACAGAAACCAGGCACACAGTGAAGGGGCACAAAGGCAAATCTGTAGACCTGGGGGTTGACAGAAGTGCAGAAAGCAGTCTGGTAGAGCAGCTGGAAGATGGCAAAAATAACACAGCATAGCTACAGTCACACAAGAGCAGAAGGCAGTAAACTTATGTAAAGGTAATACAATAAAACCAATGAGCAATGTTATTGTTTTATCTAACAGAAGGAAGAACTACGCAGTATTTTTTGTCTTTTATTCTATACAAAAGAATTACATTATATAGGTAGGATGTTGTCCATTATCCACCTACAAAGGTTAATACTATGTAAACTGTCATAATCCCAGAATGAGACCTCAGGCAGATCTCAACCAGTAGTAGTGACAAAGATGCTGTCATCTTGTACGTTACTGTCTCTAAAAAAAAAAAATTGCAGGCCAGATCATACAACCTTTTAGACATACAGATCCAACTACTACCGTACTCTCTCCATTCAACACTGCAGTACCTCAAACACTTGCACAGATTCTCAAGATAATTAAGGAATTCACTGTTAGTGACTAACTTCTAATGTATAGAAAAGGATATTACAGCAACAAACACTTGTTTCTTGTAGATATTTATGACATTACCAAATCCATTTAACTGGAAATTTTTTCCTTGCAGAGGATTTTTTTTCTATACCTTTAAATACAGAATATACATTTGGACTGTAAATTCTACTTGATTCCATTCCACAGTTTGGTGACTGAAGAGATACGAATGTAAGCATATTTATTAAAATACTTGACAGAAAGTCTGCGCTCTTAGAATGTGTGACTTAACAGAGACCCTCACTGTCACAAAGTATAACTGACACCAAGGCACATGAAAGTTTGAAATAAAACCAAAATCAAAACCCACAAATAGATACCTTGTAGACTGCACAACTCCAGGACCATATATGGCTTTTTTTTACTAACATAAATCAGGAAATTACCTTGATAGATGAATTTTATTAGATACTTGTTAGATGGCTTCTTAAGACTTCCTTGGAAACAAGAGTTTTGACAGATCACATACCAAATAGATGCCTCAGAGTACAAGCGGTTTTCTACTCTTGCCTTAAATTCAATATGCTTTTCTGCTTTTTTTAATTTTATTGAAAATAAAACTAATATATACTTCTAAAAATAGATACTTACAGTGAAAATGCCCATAAGCTGAGTGTAAAAGAGTCCACTTATTCCACCTAACATTATTATACCCATGAAGGCAGATATTCTTAGGAGAGCAAGTTCGTGTCTAAATACAAAAACATCCTAGAACAAGACAGAAAGAAGAGAGAGACTTTAGCACATAGAAATTAATTTAAGTCTATGAACCACATAGAAATCCGGGATAAAAGCTGTTCCCAAAGACTTAAAACTAAAGGCAAATACTAGATTTTTGAGCTACATTGCAAATCGATACATTTATGGGCTGAAGTTATAAACCAATAACCTTTTATTTATTGTTGGGGAGGGTTTGTCAAAAACCTCATTTGGGTATTTAAGGTTTGGGAATACAGCGAGCTCAAATGGGTTACTTCTGAATCTTTCATCTCAAACTGTGCCGGACTGCTACAAAAAAAGCTCCAAAATATAAGAACAGCATTCAGCTAAATACTCTGATTTATAAGATTCCTATATCTTGGCTCCAAGCCACAGCATATTTAATTTTAACATCACATCTTTCAGAATAAAAATAACATTCCTAGCTTGACTCTTAAAGATGATACCTACAAAATCTGAGTATTTGTATTGGATTAGTCTCACCATAATGCTATTATCCAACATAAACTTATCTTCATATTTTAAATTTTGGCCTTAAGTGGATTATTTTAACTTTCAATATGGGTGCACAACCAAGTTGCCTCAGGGTATAGGAGAATACAGACTTACTGTATCGCCTGCTCTAGAAAGCCTGCTTTCACCCAGCAGAAAATATGAAAAGTGTAATAGAGTTTTATAGATCTTTTTCAAAAGTTAAAACACCTTATCTTTATAACAAGAAAACATTTGCACATGGCAGTTACTGTAGGTGTACTGCAAGTTCACATCTTGTCTTACCCTTTGATAATGAGTTAACACACCCATTCTCTTATTTGTAAGTTACGATTATGTTCTTAAGGCTCTTTTGAATGTACACATCTGTTTTCCCACTTAGAAAAGCCAGATCACAGCAGGAAACTATTAAAACTTTTCAAGTATACTTTAAATTACAACCACAACACAAAAGTGAACTGAAAGAGAGAAGAGAATGAAAAAAAAAAAAAAACCAAACAAAACACAATTGAAAAACGCGGCTTTTGAACTTCCCTTCTGTAAGTTCTGAGTAATGGTTAAGTGTTTGGGAAGACTGGGGTTTAATTAAACAGAAAATAGTTAAAGCAAGTTATATTTAGTAAAAAAAGTCTGATTTTAGATTTAAATTACTTCCATGAAGGTTCAAAATATAAACCCAGGGGAAAAGTTAATGCAGAAAAAAAGTTTATGCTGTCTACTAAGGCTACGAAGAGAGCTGACGTTTAATGAACAAGAACAAATCACTAGTTAACTAGATAAAACAAAAAGCAAATCCCATCATCTTTTGGGAAATGGTAAGCCAGCTCTTGTTAGTGTTGGCCTTTCTGGCTGCCTGTAGAAAACATATGCTTCATTTCAATTTATTTTTAAACTCTTCTTACCCAGTTAACGAGTTAATTCAAAATTATATCAACTCAAAATAAAAGCATTCATACTAATTTTTGTTCCCCTTTCCAACACCAAGGTAAGATACAAGTTGTACTAGCTGTAAAATTCTTTTCATATCACAGGATCAGCTAAGTTAGGAAAGACCCCTAAGATCATCAGATCCAACTGTCAGCTCAGCACTGCCAAGTCCACCACTAAACCATGTCACTATGTGCCTCAATCACATATTTTTGAACACCTCCAGGGATGGTGATTCCACCACTTCCCTGGGAAGCCTGTTCCAATGCCTGACTGTGCTTTTTGTGGAGAAATTGTTCCTAATACCCAATCTAAATCTCTCCTGGTGCAGCTTGAGGCCATTACCTCTTGCCCTATCACTTGTTACTTGGGAGAAGAGACCAGCCACCTCCTTGTTCCATCCTCCTTTCAGGTAGCTGTAAAGAGCAATAAGGTCCCCCCTGAGCCTTCTCTTCTCCAGGCTAAACAACTCCAGTTCCCTCAGCTGTTCCTCATCAGACTTGTGCTCCAAACCCTTCATGGCCCTTCTCTGGACCTGCTCCAGCACCTCAATGTCCCTCTTGTAGTGAGGGACCCAGAACTGAACACAGGATTCAAGGTGCAACCTCACCAGTGCCCAGTACAGGGGATGATCACTGCCCTGGCCCTGCTGGCTATGCTATTTCTGACACAGGCCAGGATGCCGGTGGCCGCCTTGGCTGTCTGACCACAAGCTGGCTCATGTACAGCAGCCGTCAGTCAGCACCTCCAGGCCCTTTTCTGCTGAGCAGCTTTCCAGCCACCCTTCCCCAAGCCTGTAGTGTTGCATGGCGTTTTGTGGCCCAACTGCAGGACATGGCACTCTGCCTTCTTGAACAAGCTTTATCTTCATTGTTTAATTTACCAGAAAAGTTTTAACATACTCAAACTCATCAGAAAACAGTGAAATGTAAGAGAACAGTTCCAACAGCAAAGTCACATTCTGGACCTAGCACCACACTCCCCATTAGAAAAAAGTCTGTAGCACAGCTCTCAGCATCCCTCCAACACTGTAATTTAGAAGAGTTCCTTCTCTTGAGCATCACCTTCATCGGCAAAAACATAACCACATAACCCAAAATATGAGAACGGAAAATTCTAGTGTAAAGAAGGTAGACTGCATTTTGCTTTTGGCCCTCCTAAGCTACATTAAAACTAGAGGTACAGAAAAGGAAAGATGTTTCATACTGAAGTGAAGACCAAGGAATACTACCTTCTTTTTCTTCATTCTCTCCTTCCCTCCTTTCTTTTTTCTTTCCTTACTTCTCTTCTTCCTCCCATCCTAAAAAATGAAAGCATCTACCAGAAAAGACTGGGAGTTGCTGAAGAGGCATCGTCACCAACGGTTTTCCAGCCATTACACAACCCAAGGGGAATAAAAGTCTCTGAGGCAATGACGACCTGGAAATCAATACTGGGCCCTCACCTAGCAGGCTGTACAGACAGAACAGCATTTTTTCTACAGAAAAGCTAAGTAAATGCAGGAATAGCATCTTTTGGTAATCAGATCTTAATAACAGAGCTCCTTTCACAATTCTGCATTAAAATAGAAATATGTGACTCCACAAAAATAGATGCAGTTGAAAAAAAAAATTAATTCACAGAACAGAAGCTGCATTCTAATAAACCCTTTTGCAGAGATATTTATTATTAATAATAACTGATGTTTATGTAAATCACTTTCTGATTCAGGACTATTTCAGTTTTACTAAATGAGTAATTTTGCAGTCTGATTCATGAATGATTTGGTTTGAAGTGAAAATAGGAATAACACTCTGACTCTAAAAACAATTATCTACATAGATTTCAATCCAAAGTGATAATTCTGAAGTCTTTTCAGGCTAGAACAGATTTTAAGAAAAGGCCATATAATCTTCACATAAAAACAACATTACTAATGTATTTTTAACAAAATATTATCCTCTCAGTTGTTCCTATATTTTTCTGTACAGAATTTGCTTTCTAAACCTAATTCAATATCAATATACTCGTCCTATAATTATACAAGAGGACAGGAGGGTTAGGTTGTTTTTTACAGAACACTGAGAAGGAAAATTTTGACGTGCTTTATTTTTTAAAAATAATTTTCACATCCTGCAGGTCATGTAATGGCCTTAAGAGAGAAAAAGTTTCCTTCAGGCTCTCTTTACAATGTAAATGGACTTTGGATATTACATAAATCCAGATTCTAATTAATATTATAGCTACTACATAACATTGAAAGAAATAGTACTGTAAATAATCTCACAAAGACTAATGAATATTTTCCAACACCATTTATTGGAATTGAGAAAGCTGGGTCCCAAACAGAGCAGGCTGATATTGCTATAATGCTTCTTCAATGATTTTTCCTCCCCCTGTACCAATAGAGCCCAGAACTCTTTAAAAATCAATTAATTTTGTAAAACTAAATCAGAACAAAGAGGTTTAGGTTTTCATAGGTCAGAAGTTTTTTTAAAAAACTCTGTTTTTTAAAAAACTTCTTTTGCTTAAAAGATTGAAAGCCTTCTATAAATCAGGTAAAATACACTGCCAATGCATTTATTTTTGCCTCTACTCAACCAGCTGTGTTTTGAATCCTTGCCAGCACAGCCACAGTAGAGAGCAACTATACATGCAATCATGAGAAGACTAGTATTTATTCTTGTCATCTCACTACCCACAAGATTGAATGCTTCCTAAGATACAAACTTCCTGACCTTGATGTTTTTTAATGAAGATGCAAAATTAAGAGCATTCCAGTTTTAGCCTCTTAAAACCATCAAAGGTAACAGAGGAACTCATATGCTGGTTTATTCATATTACATGTTTTTATTCTGCTAGGATCTCCCATAGACAATTTAATTACCATTTCCTTCACTCCTAGCAGTAATTGTACTCCTCCTGCTGGACAAACAGAGGCAATAACCAAAAACCATCTTTCCGACAATGTATCAATTAGAAGAGCCAAGAATACTATGAAGCAATTTTCTGCTATAAAACCTGAGCTGAAAGATTGTATCTCTATTGACAGGGCTTCCCTTATTAGCTTTAAAGCTATTACCTTTACTTCAGAACATTTAATAAAAAGTGGTTGGGTTTTTCTCACTTAACCCTTCTAAAATAAAACCACAAGTTTACATTCAGAAGGAAATACTAGCATGCATACTGTGACCTTATTTTCATAATGCATTAATCAGTACTGTGATTATTTCACAACAGCCTTAAAAGCAATTTTAACTCTACTGCTTCTGTGTTCTGTACTATTTTACATCCAAAGAAATAAAATTAAGTTGAAGGCACACTGCCAAAAACCTCAGATATATTTTTAATGATCAGGGATAAGCAAATTCCAGATGGCTGTTTAGAAAAAAATATGCAGTTTTTTGAATCTGTGCTAAACACTGGCCCGGCTCAATTCAGAAAATGTAGCCTCTTGGTTACATCCAAAATTTCGACTAAAAGCAGCACTTCCAGGAGAGGTTGAAGGTACTTCAGTCTCTGGAATGCTATGATACTTCAGTATTAGCTGATATACAAAGACTAAATGAATCTTGCAGCATGCTTGCCTAAAAACCTACCTAACAGTAAGCAAATCTTTTCAGTGATCCTGTTCATTTGATATCAAAATTACACAATTCTGACATGTTACTCTGTGACACGAAGTTATATGGCCTCATATCCTTAGCAACACTGTAAAAAACCAGCTTAATGGGGCTCTTATGACATCTTCCCAGCAGATATATTGACTAGACAACTAAATAAATTCAGAGCAGTATCACTGTGAGAGAAGCTTTGGCACTTGAAATCTGCAAACTCTGTACAGGAAGCCTTCAGAATACACAAAACGTAAGATCACTCTGTCCTGAAACACAGCAGGTTTACTTAGTTTAAAAATCAAAAAAGAACTTCACAAATCTACAGAAACTAGAAGCAAAGGCACTTACATTTAGTTACCTTTCAAAAACCTAAGAAATTTTACTTAGATGACAGATTTATCGACTAATAGAGAAACTGCAGTTTCATATCCCTTTTAACTTGGATGCAGCTACAACAAATCCAAATAGCGCATTCGAATCTCACAATGCCTGTAAAACAATATAAATATGAAAAGCCTGTCTGCAACAAACTGGAAACAAAGTGAAAAATGTGAGTACTCCATTGTAATTGATGTGTTTTACAGGTCTGTCTCAGTTTAGAGGCAGTGTCTACGGAAAGATGCTCCAAGAAGGCAGCAAATTCTTCTCTTTTCCTTATTTTTAGAGTTCCTTAAGCCATTTAAAGAGGAAAAGGGAAACACACAGATGGGAACAAAAAAAAAATCCTTTAGAATATAAGGTATTTTAAAAGAGATTTGCAAAAATTCTCAACTTTGGTACTTTCCATATAATAAAAAGTTGGTCTCTGTCAACTTGAATAAAGCACTTTTATCAGTTCGGGATGGTAAAAGCAGTACAGTCTTTGACACACCATCTTCCCATATGCTTTCATGGGAACACCAAATCCACTGTAGACAGATACGGAAGCAAAGAAGACTGGAAGGCTATGCCCCATTCTTTTCCAGAAGTTGAAAGCTGAAAATCAGTTTAATATTCTTACTTCATACCATTTGGAATACAAAATAACATAACTGAAGTTGTTCAACAAAATGGAAAAAGGGGCTTACCTTAGCCATAACCAAAAGCCAGTCTCCAGCAAGCTTGAAAGATGGGTGTGACATCACCAGCAGAGAATATGCTGGGGAGTCACATCAACATGAAACAAAAAAAAATCTAGAGCAATTCAGTCTTTGGAAAAAAACCTCAACAAATTTAGAGTATACTACCAATTTCTGGGATGGTCTCAGACTCTTCGCTTTGGACATCTGGAATGTTATCTTATTTTTAGTATATTTTAAACTTGTTTTCTTGGTTTTTTCTTTAGGGTGCTTGTTTTATTACAGACCAGTACCAATACAAAGTCCATTTCAGATTTTGGGTAGAAGTTTTTATGTTTCTTTATGAGCAAGATCTCATAATATTTGCTGTGCCAGCATTTTCATGCCTTCAGCAATTTTCAAGCAAACATCCATAAGTCCATATTCTCCATGCGTTCAACTGCATTTTACTGATGACAAAATGTTGAAATATGATAACAGCACAGAGTTCAATTAAAAAAAATACCAAACTTCCTTAACCCACATAACCTTTAAAAGCAACACCAAATATTGCTTCAAAACCAATGTAATTTTTACTCCTTTCAGAATAATTGCATGGTTTTTTCATTTTTCTGGCAGTATCAATATTTTTAAATAGGGACTTACAATAGATATATACTTTGCAAAAATGTACTTTGAAGGAAGTAAAAAGATATTTGAATACACATAAGGCAGTTATCTTGCTTCTCCCCATTATTCACTAATCTCTTCTAAAGGAACATAACTGGTTCTGTCCTCCTTTCCCCGATTTCTAAGAAAACTAATGTTGTGTTTTTAACAGAAACCTTATATCCTTTTAGAAAGATATTTTGTTACTTACTGTAAACCAGTTTTCTCATTTAACATATATCTAGTTTAACTCTCTTCACTGTAAATGACTAAGCTAGCAGAAGCATGTGGTAACTAGATACCAAAATAAATTACATTACAGCACAAGCTACTTACTCACTTTGTAGAGAAAACAGGTTCTTACCCAATTTTCTTCTTTCAGAGGTAAAAAGTAGTAGTAATGGCAGAAATCAAGTATGAGCGTGTATGAACTAAGGATCTGAGTGTAGAAACACAGCTGTAAAAACAGCCAATGATTGTCTTCACCAACACAATTATTAATCCTGCAGAGAAATAGAATGCATAAAGACAGAATTATAAAGACTTCAACAGTGCAGTTATGATGTCGTAAGAGAAGTTATGCTCTAACCACACCACCCAAGTCTTGGAAGGCAGGCGCAGGGACGGTGAGAATGAAGACCGTGGGACCACTGTAGGAGAGGATCTGGTTCGAGACCATCTTAGGAACCTGAATGTATACGAGTCCATAGGACCGGATGAAATCCATCTGTGGGCCCTGAAGTAGCTGGCACATGAAGTTGCTAAGCCACTGTCCATCATATTTGAACAATCATGGCAGTCAGGTGAAGTTCCCGATGACTGGAAAAAGGGAAATATAATCCCCATTTTCAAGAAAGGGAAAATGGATGAGCCGGGGAAATACAGACCAGTCAGTCTCACCTCTGTGCCTGGCAAAATCTTGGAGTGGATTCTCCTGGAAGGCATGCTGAGGCACATTAAAAACAACAAGGGGCTTGGTGACAGCCAGCATGGCTTCACTAAGGGGAAATCCTGCCTGACCAATTTGGTGGCCTTCTATGATGGGGCTATGGAACTGATGGACAGGGGTAGAGCAGATGATGTCATCTACCTGGACTTGTGCAAAGTGTTTGACACTGTCTCACATGACATCCTTGTCTCTAAATTGGAGAGACATCAATTTGATGGATGGACCACTCAGTGGATAAAGAATGGGCTGGATGGCCGCAAGCACAATGTTGTGCTCAATGGCTCCATGTCCAGCTGGAGACCAGTAATGAGTGATGTCCCTCAGGGATCGGTGCTGGGACCAGTCTTGTTCAACATCTTTGTTGGTGACATGGACAGTGGGATTGAGTGTGCCCTCAGCAAGTTTGCCGATGACACCAAGCTGTGTGGTTTGGTTGAAACGCTGGGGGGAAGGGATGCCATCCAGAGGGACCTTGACATGCTTGTGAGGTGGGCTGATGCCAACCTGATGAAGTTTAACCATGACAAGTGCAAGGTCCTACACCTGGGTCGGAGCAATCCCAGGTGCAGCTACAGGTTGCGCAGAGAAGAGATTCAGAGCAGCCCTCTGAAGAACAAGACTTGGGGGTGCTGGTTGATGAAAAAATGAACATGAGCTGGCTTCAATGTGCTCTCACAGCCCAGAAAGCCAACAGTATCCTGGGCTGCATCAAAAGGAGCATGACCAGCAGGTCGAAGAAGGTGATCCTGCCCCTCTACTCTGCTCTTGTGAGACCTCACTTGGAGTATTGTGTGCAGTTCTGGTGTCCTCAACATAAAAAGGACATGGAACTGTTGGAACAAGTCCAAAGGAGAGCCACGAGGATGATCAGGGGACTGGAGCACCTCCCGTATGAACATAGGATGAGAAAGTTGGGGCTCCTCAGCCTGGAGAAGAGAAGGTTGTGTGGAGACCTCATAGCAGCATTCCAGCATCTGAAGGGGGGCTACAGGGATGCTGGGGAGGGACTCTTCATGAGGGACTGTAGTGAGAGGACAAGGGGTAACGGGTTCAAACTTTAAGAGGGGAAGTTTAGATTGGATATGAGGAAGAAATTCTTTACTGTAAGGGTGGTGAGGCATGGGAATGGGATGCCCAGGGAAGTTGTGAATGCACCATCGCTGGCAGTGTTCAAGGCTGGGTTGGACAGAGCCTTGGGTGGCATGGTTTAGTGTGAGCTGTCCCTGCCCATGGCAGGGTGGTTGTAACTAGATGATCTTGAGGTCCTTTCCAACCCTAACTATTGTATGATTCTATGGTTCTTTATGGCACAAACATAAGAACTACTGACTAACGACTCCATTCTTAATAAAGATTTTAGAGATGGCAGTTACTATAAGGAGTGGTTTCCTTACACTGCCTCTTAAAGTGTAGATTGTATTACTGATATCACTGCTTAGAACAGAAGACATATTTCTCTGTATCATATGTAACTTCATATAGCAAAGATACTCCCACAACTTTAAGTAATACTCAAGTAACAAAATTGGTCTTTAAAAGTCTGCAAAATTTCACAGTAATATGCATTATCTTCAGCTACTCAAAACACTTGACTGGTTGTGAACTATTTAGAGTTCAAAAACTGGAAATGCAAATAAATGGCTCGAAATAAATGTCATCACAAGATGTCCCAATGACAAGTAAGTGTGACTTGGGAAGGAGCCTAAGACACAGAAGACAGAAGAGGCATCTTTATTCAGAATCTCCTTCTGCAAACTCCTACATAAATGAGTAAAGAAATCACCAAGATTCTAGAAATAAGGATATTCAAAACCTTTGAATTCTAGGTCTAGTCTGCTTCACAGAAGTTACACTGATGCAAAAACCGTGGTCAGGGTGCAGTTTCATACAAACATTCTTGGCACAGTACCAAGCTAAGGCATAATAACAAAAGCACCATATTGGCACAATTTTCTGAAGTAGCAATGGAAAAAAGGGTAGTCTGAAAAATTACTAAATCAACATCGACGGATCCTGATGTCAGTTGTGTCCTCTGCAGTTTTTCATTGTTGTCTTGCTGCAAACAATACCTTAGAACTACTGACAGAAATGTTTCATTTTAAGCTACAATTAGTTTAAATAGAGAACTTTACCCAGATTAGCTTATTTTGACTGGAACTAGTTAGAGAACACTAAAATAAGCAATTTCACTATAAAGTCAGAGCAGTTATGACAAGTAGGGCATGGTACGCATCACTAACATTTTCTACTCAGCGCTGCCATTTGGTAAACTGAAAAAGAAAACCTGTCTGAAACCATCAGCTTTTTCTAGTAATACAAAGAGCATCCTCTCATATTAAAGTTGCAATCTTTCTTTTCAATTCAAGAAACACATTGTTTAATGTCCTACAAAACATTTTTTTTTCTGAGCATCAGAAAAATTGCAACCGCTGAAATAGCCATGTAGAAATTAATTACGCTGAGATCACTTTTAGCAGTACAAAATCCAGTTACTTAAAAAAAAGTATGTTAATTTTCCAAAACTATATGTCATATAACAATTTAACAATGATAAAATGTTACATGCAGTAGTTCTTACTTTCAGTTTTACTTGCAGATATATGAAAAATCCAAAGCTGTTCTTCCCTGCTCTAAATGCCTTAACAAGTAAGCACTACCAAGAAAGAAATATGGCAAATGAGCAATAGTCAAGACCATGAACTTCAAAATGATTCACTAAAACAACAGTAGAGTTTTAGAACAAACATTCTGGTCTTACCATGGACAGTGGTGATCCATCCTCCTCACACAATGTCCACAACGGCTACAGTGGTGTGAACGCTTTGGTCTCATCATATTGCATTTGTTACATAATTCCCAATATTCCCGTTCTGGGTGAAAATGTAAAGACACTTTAGAGAGCTTTAAACTCAGTAAACCACACTCATGATAAAGCTGTAAGCTAGTAACTCAAAGAGAAAAAAAAAAAAAAAATCTTACTATGATCTGAGAAGGGTAAGCAGCATATGAAAAACTTTTCTCCCACTGTCACCTTAATTAAATTGGAAAATATTACTGCCAGTCTGTGCCAGTCTTCCCCAAAATCTTCTCTCCTTCTGTATGTTTCTAGGGAGTAATTATTACAGCACAAAAGCTGTCACTCGAACAAGGAAGACTGTAATTCAATTATTATCTTACACATCTATTGTGAAAAAAATGCATCTGCTAGACAAAACCATCATAAAATCTCCCTGCCATTCCAAAACCTCCTGAGGAAATACTGCTACTCAGATTTGTCAAAGCCAGCTAATTAAAATAAAATACAGAATGAACACTTCAGGAGCATCTTCCACCTCAAAACATTTTCAGACATACACCACACAACATGAAATTTTACACATAAGGCAAACACAGGACAGAGGATAGACTTGTATATAAAAATATACACTGTTTGGATGCCCAATGTGAGATTCTGATCTCCAGAGATAGTGAATAGCTGAAATTATCAGGAGCTACTATTACTCAGCTTATTATTTACCTCAAAATGCACCACCCAAATTAGAGGAAGCCTTTGAAAGTGACAATTCAAATGATATATTAGGAAGTTCATTTTCACAGGGCAAACAAATCACACCAACAATGTAACACTTCCATTCACAAAAGCACATATTTTTTGTCTTTAAGGAAAATAGGTGCATGACGGAGAATCCTAAAATGCTTTGACTGCTTGTTTCTACCTAGATAGAACTTTTTTGATGCAGAGAAATTTCTTGAATCCTGGGGGAGGTGGGAAAGGAATAAGCTTACTTTTTGTAGTAGGACATTTTGAAATTTTACATAAAAAGCACTGTCCCAATATAAATTAAATAAAGTTAAATTTAGCAGTTCTGAGCCACCTGCAGGCAGCTCTAATCTTATCTTTCTTGCAGCAAAATAACATTTGGACACTGGAACTAAAGAAGCCCAACATCTGAGATCATTAAACTAGTAATAATACCAGATGGAAACTGATTTACAATCTGTTCCCATAAAACCAGTGTCACAAAGATGTCACTCCCTAATAGGATAGCTACCAGCAAAGTTCAAAAACACCCCAATTTTTAATACAATTTATACCACATAAAAATGTATCTTCCTGTCAACCTAGAGAATACCAGAGAACTGAAGTGCTACTTCAGAAAGTATAAAATCCTTCATATAGCATACACCAAACCATCACATCAATGTCACAGTCAAGCCTAAGCATTCCATCTTCACAAGAATCTATAAAGCATCACTGCCATATGAAATGAATGGAGCATGAAGAGGCTGGAGGGCTGTTCAAAGGGATTCCTTAAAAGGGAAAGAAACATTTGCACAAAAGGAATTTGTACTGGTCCTGGTATCTTGCAGGTAAATGAACATTCAGTCATAAATATAATGGTCTGTAACTGTACCAAGTATCTTCGTTCTCCAGCTTGGGCTGCAGAACCCATTTTGTTCTTCCTGCCGCAAGAACTCTGACTGCAGAACCCAAGTCTGAGCCACCTTTCCTTTTACTGGATCAAAGGATCATTTACCAAAAGCGGAAAGAACATGAGATTTTCTGCAATCACAGAGAACAGTTTTACATCTGAATCACAGAGAGATACACCCCTTCCTACTATCTGCTGCCTAAGGTGTGCACCTTGAACATCAGCGCTGAGGGTAAACTGATCATGTTTCCAAACACATTATCCTAGATTCTACTAGCATTAGGAGGAGAGTGATACCTTCAATGTGGTAGATGCCGGGAACAACAAAAATGATTGATATATTCAGCCCTCACTCCATTTCATGCATTTTCTACATTCAAAAAGTATTTTCTGTTAATGTGACAATATTATTTAATAGACCTACTCCATTCAAAACTGCTAAATAAAAGCTCTCTGCATTAGACAAGCACCTTAATAGCATCCAACAGTTCCTAAAAATATTGGCTTTCTCTGTGGAGAATTATTAAGGTTTCAAACTTCCTTCTATTTCTGGAGCGTCAAATACCATTAAGGAATTGTGAAATAAATTCACAAGGACAGAAGGGAATTCTAACATGTTAAGTTGCTATCCCATAGCAATGCAATGTAATTAGCATCACATTTGTTTGGTTAACAGCCCACACAAACATAAGTCACTGAAAAAAAATGTATAGAAAATAGGTAAAATCCTTGCCTTCTTCTACTACCTTGGATATCTTATAAATCTATTAGGAAAAAAGCTATGGAATTATAATGACTAACCATTTCTAAACATTTTTTATTAAATATTATCAAGTTAGAAGTATATGCAATATGTTTGAAAGCCTAGAATGCAAAAAAAAAAAAAAATCTTCATGTGGAAAAATGTGCTAGCAGAAGTTCCTAAATAACTAAACTTCTGATGGAATACAAGTTTTGAAAAAGAAGTTTTCAAAACTTCTATACAAGCAAAAAGTCCTAGAAAAGTCTATAGAAGGGAAAGTCCTAGGAATTTACAAGTTAAAAACAGTGCCATACCAATTTTAATATCATTAACAACATAGACTCCAGCAGAAACTGCTCATAGCTTCCATCAAATCTCAAAAAACCAAACTGATTCCTAATTAGTTTGAGGACATTAAAAGAACTTTTATTCAACTATACAGAAACAACATAATGTACCTGTAATAGGTATCTTTGGGTTTTCAGGTAGCTTTCCCGGGTCAGCGACTGAGGCTCTTAGCAATGAAGCTATACAAAACAATGAGCAGAAGTAATAACCTGAAAAAAAATAAGAAAGACCTTGTTAGTCTTCTTCAGGTGTACAAAATATCAACTGTATACTGCATCAAAAATATAGATGCTCCAGCAGGGAGTTAGAAATTACTCAGCCTTCTCATGCAATTCCAGGCATATATTTGGTATTATGCAGTCTAAAATATTAAGTACTCCCCAGTCTTAAAAAAGGAAAGGAAAAAGTAGCAGTGAACACTGTTTTGACAGCACCAACAGAATGACGTTATGACCTCACTACTATATTTAAGAAGTTCCTTCACTACTGTATTAGCAGAAAAAGCCTATACATGAAAAGGGCATTTCCAATAGTCAATCTTCACTTTAAAGTTGGTTCCAGTTATAATTCAAGCCTTTCCCCAGAAAAACTCGTTACCATAACTCATATTAGCTGATGCATCCAGGTCATCTGTATGACAAAACTACCAAAACTCTGTTTGGCAGTACTACCACCCCAAATTCTGACAAGCACTAAGTTGTTGGTCTGAAATTATGTCAACAAGTTATAGCTACAGGATCTGAAAACCGTATTAACTCTTTTCCCCAGTTTCCACACAAACGTGTTTTACCAGAACACCTTTGAAATGGAAGAAAGTCTCAGCTTCTCAGAACACAAAATTGTAGGATGTAGCTCAGTACTTCAATCCTTTATGCTTCACCTCTTTTCTTTTTCTCGTCTTTCTCGTACATGTTAACTATTACCCAAATATACTATCTTGACTGGTATAAAAAAGGGCTAAATTAAATTGACTTACACAAAATTGCAAGAACTGAAATGTGTCCCTCTTCATAGTGAGGAAAAAGGATGACTTTTGGAATAAAGATTGTATTATACAGCCAGACAAAGATAATCAGACCCATGCAGCACCAACCCTGAGGGTCAACCACAAAGTGAATTCGTCGTCCCATTGAACGCAAACAGGTAATAATCTGTCACGACCCAGGAATCAAAAATTATCCTAGAGAGATAAATTTAAAAAATCATTTTAAAAAAGAGTAAATTAGCTAATATCATGCAGCCTATAGGATCCTACATACATTTAAATAGTAAAAAAAAAAACAACCAAAAACCAAAACAACAACCAAATCTGTCAGCTATTGATTTAAGGAATTAAATGAAAACTTACAGACATTTCACATGCACTGTTCAAGTATCAGGAAGAGAAATATTTTATTATTTCATTAGTTATATCTCACTAAAACCAAACATTTATCATCAAGATGCAAGTAAAGCAAGTACCTGGGAAAACTATTAAGCAATAGGTAAAGCAAGCAACTGACAGCAAGCTAGCGGCAGCAAAGGATATAAATATTGGAGAAATATCACATCAAAATAAAAAGGTTGCAAAGCAAAAAAGAAACACAGGGAATGATTTATGTCACATAAGGATTCATCCCACCTACCTATTGCAGTCTACCAACTATATTTCAAGATTATTTTTAAAAGCTTGCATGCTAAAATACTCACAAGCTTCCCCAGAAATCTGTTATGCTTCCCTGCTTAAAAAAAACTCCTTCATGGCATTTACAGCAGACCAGTAGGGAAAGAAACCACTCTACCTTAGTATCTTTCACGTGGATCAGTAGGAGGTCTTGTAAAATAATAACTTTTCTCATTATTAATCACACTTAAAACATTGAGGTTTCCATTCTGATATTTTAGTATGCTGGGTTATTTTTTGGTTTAGACTGACGAAACTCTACCAAGTCCTACAGTATGAACACTGGAGCTTCATAAACTGATCTTCATAAAAATGCCGCACTAAATTGGAAGCACTATTCAGCAGAATCTTCAAGGAAAGGATTACTACTGTTGCTTTTTTTGTCAGGCTGCCTTCATATATGTGTCTTAATATTGCAGCACACACATAAACCCCAAGCTATTCTACCAACTCATTATTTTCCCTTATTTCTGGGCTTCAGGATTTATCAATCCGAGCTTCCTCCTGTTGCACTGAAATTTCATTTTACATGTCTGTTTCCAGGGTTTTCTTACTTATTTCATGTTTCCTCACTTGCACTTGCAATTTCTCTGCTTCATATTATCAACAAGTTTCATTAATGTACTGCTTTCTTCTTTTCCTAGATGTCCAATCAAAATCAGACCCAAATAAACTATCTGACACTTTTCCACACTTCTCCTATGCACCGTTTATGATAACCCTTTGCTTCTTATCTTCCGGTGCAACAGTGTTTCCATTCAAGTACAGCAGAGTATTAAGTGCTTATTTTTATCCTAATAATTCACCACATGTTAACACTTTTTTTTATAAACCCATGTTGCATACTGAATACAGCTACTATGCCCTTAAAACTGTTTTTAAGTTCATGATAATCTTAAATACTATTCAGGCCTACATCTACTGTTCTTTTTAATTTTACTATATGTAGCATGCAAGTACCACAGCCTGTCGTATACACAGTATTAATACACTACAAAATTGTGTACAGTCTCTACACATAGAATCGATTTAGCATTATACTCCTGAATCCGCCAGCTATTGATGTACCTCTGTTATAAGTTAACTTTGGCAACCAGCAGGTTTAGACCTAAAAAAACATTTCATACCATTCTAAGCATGCATTGAGGATCTGTCAAGCAGAGAAGCTGTGGAAGGAGATGAAGCAGACCGTGTAATATCAGGGATGCAGAAAAGGAGAGGGACCACATCCTCTCCAAGACCCTGCAGCTACAGGAACCCCTACTGCACAGAGGAGGTGCGGGCAGAACCTTATATTGTCAAGCTGGGCATGGAGACGCCAAGTCAGGTGAAGCCTGTGAGCTTGCAAGCTCTAGCACTAGGAGGACCATTCCTGCTCCCCTTGCAGCTCTGATCTACACAGCAGGCTCTGTGCCCTGGCAGCAGGCCTAATGAAGCCTCTGAGCTGGCGTCCTATAGCAGTGTGGCAGGATGGGGCAAGGAACAGGGGTGGGAAACTCTGCTGCTGGGACAGAGGCACCTCTGCTGCCTCCACCAGCAAGGTTTGCTGCTTGCCTGGGGCTTGGCTCCTGGACACCACAGACAGGCTGTTACTAAGGCTGGTAGTAGTAAGGCCTTCAGACTATTACCCTCAGCTGCTCCTCCATATGGGTACCACAGATACAGCCAAGGGAGTCCAGGAGCATATCAAGCACAAGTGCAGTGCTCAGAGGGTGTTGGCCAGTGCCTGGTAGCCAGGTGGTGTATATTTTGTCCTGCTCGTGAATGGGAAGGACTGAAGGAGTCTATGAATCCCACCAGCAAAAACAAGTGATTATGCAGCTGACATAAACAACAGGGACTCAGCCTTTACAACGGGACCTTCTTTAAGAACTGCCAGGTGATGAAGTCCACTGACCATGTGGGGCAAAAGCATCTTTGCCAAAAGGCTAGTCAACTTGCTAAGGGAAGGCTTAGACTAGAAATGATGGAAAGAGAGGTGTGACCTACAATTGAGTGAGGAAGTGGTGGTCAGGGTTTCCAAGCAAAGGATGCAGGGTGATGTGGACAACAGAGATCTTATAATCAACAAAACAGGTGAAGTGGAGATACATCAAGTATGTGCACACACCTGAAACAGGAACACCATTTGGGTATGCTGCGGTGGAGTCAGGAAAAACAAGGCGCACCTGGAGTTGAATCTGGTGAGGGATACGAAGGTCAAAAGTTTTGTACAGGTACATTAGCAGACTATAGAAGGCTAGGGAAACACAGGCCTGATGCTAAATGGGATGGGTACTTGGTGAAACAATGCCAAAATGTCAAACAGCCTTCTTCACCTTGCTCAACAGGCAAGACCTGCTTTCTGAAATCCCAGGCCCCTGAGACCAGTGAGAAAGTCAACAGCTGTAAAGACTCTGAATGAGGAAGGATCAGATTAAGAAATCTTTAAACAAATTGGATGTAACATTTCCATGGGACCTGACAAGATGCCACTACAAGTGCTGAGAGAGCTGTCCTTGTCATTGTGAGGCCACTCTCAACTGTCTGAAAGCTTAAAGCTGATGGGCGAGGCTCCAGAGGACTCAGGAAAGAAAGTATCAACCCTGTTTTCAGGTGTAAAAAGGAGGATCCAGGCAAATACAGGCCTGTTGGCCTCACCCTGATCGCTGGAAGGTGGAGCAAATAACCCTGCACACTGTTTCCAAACACAGTAAGGACAACAAGGTGATTGGTAGTAGTCAGCATGAATTTATGAAGGGGAAATCACGCAGACTGACAGAAACACAGAGGCCAAAAAACCTGAAGGGAGCTAGAAATACTGCTGACTGCTGAGAAATCTGCCTGTTTTCCATCTCACCAGGGCAGCAGAGATTCTGTGACTTCACAGTCCTTCCTCAGAAGGGGAAATACTGACTCAACAAACAAAACAGAGATGCAAGTACTGAAATACCTGTTTACAAATGACCTACTAAGCATAATGTGTGAGCAATAAAGCAGTAAGAGAGATTCTGGAGAAAACTATGGGAATGCCTGTAATTGAAATATATACCAAATCTTTACAACGCAATGACTAACTTTTGCCTGCATGACATTATTCACTTTAATAATTAAAAAAAAGGAAAAGCAAAACAAAACCAAACACCACTACCAGACCCAAATCCATACCTTTGATGGCAAGTTCCACAATTATGTTGGAATTATGCAAAAAAAGGCCCCATTCTCAAGAAAGTGATTTTTCTCACGATCGTCTTCTGTATCTTTCTTGAAAGAGATAGAAAAGACTGATAAATAATCATCATTACTATCTTCAGAGGCTGCATATAATAGATTACTTTCTATTCTGTTCTTATCTCACTGAGTAGGGCTTCCTCTCAAACCATTTACAGAAATGCCCAGATCCTTTGCCTCTCACATCAGAACTGACATGCTGATTCTATCATTCCTTGAATTTCAGTTCTAGGCCATTCACAATTTCAATATAGATTTAAAAAGATGGGAGCGTTCATGAAAAAAGGTCTGTATAAAACTGCACTACTGACAATGTGTTTTAGTTATTTTAAACTATGATGCAGTTGCTTCCTGCATGCCTATTATATTGAAAAATTAAGTTTCATATTTTTCACTATACTTTTGTCGGCAATACTGCATAAGCAATGTTAATATACCGACTCCCTCCAGCAAAGCGAGGTTCCCCCCCCCATCCCCCTTGGTTTATGTACCATAAATAAATACGTGAGGAAAAGAAGTGGCACAAAGAAAACCTACAACATGCATGTTCTGATGATTAGGTAGAAAGCAGTAGATTCCAATTTAACACATGGACAAAGTGAATTTGTAGTCTTCTCTTTTAAACATACTTTCGGGAAAAAAAAAAAAATCTGTATTTACTCTTTTAAGTACGGCACCAAAAGAAAGGAAGACTAATCTCAAATAATTTTGTTCCTTAGGATGTGCCATTTCTGATAAGAATAACTACAATATATAGAATGAATATGTCTATGAACAGGTTTATAACAAATCAGTTGGAAAGAAACAATTAAGTGATTTATATCCACATACACTCAGCATTCATACATGCAGTGCCTAAAGATTTTCCAATAAAATAATTTACGATAAAATATGTAACACTAATGTTGGAAGTTCTGTAGCTTTCTTCTCTCTTACCCTAATTTATAGCCATTTTTTCTAAATAAACATCTCAAAATATTTGAAAACAAACAGTGGCTGCGGCTGTGAAAAGTTCTGATTTTCCAAAACGTGACTGAGTCTTCCAGACATGATCAAGAATTGTTCTTGCCTTTCCAAAAATTAATTTTGCTATGCAATGACTGGACAGCATTTTTTCATGAACCTTTCATTTCTGTCTGAATCAACAGTGTCATAAACTCCATATTTGTTCACTACAGTTGCCTCCAGTATCACTTCTGATGTGACATTCACTCAATAATGAGACCACAGAATGAGTCAGGCAGCAGAAACTCACTTTGGAGAAACAAGAACGCTTTGCACTAACCCAGAATGTTATCATGAAATAAAGTTTAATTGGCTCATTTGATTGCAACCTTCAATAAAAAGTATATGATTTTGCACCAAGACTGTCCCAAAACATTCTTAGAAAATTCTGCTTCACAAATAAACCCAATACAAGGACTACTCAATTTCCCATCCTAAGAAGGATGACAACTACCCATGGTGACATCCTGCTCCTTGCATTCTTATGGTTCCTGCTTTGACACATAACTGGCAAACAAGACCCTAGACATTCTGCCTCATCTCAGCCCTGGACTTCAACTTCAGTAAGGAAAGTGAGACTTGTGACATCTGACTTCCACAACTTTTTTTCCCAAATGCTTAAGCAAGTCCAGAGTGACACAGAGCAATAATATTTAGTATTGTCCAACCAAAACATCTGTGTGTTATCAGTATTGCTCTCAGACTACAGCCAAAACACAGTACTGCACCAGCTGCTAGGAAGAAAAATAACTCTATCCCAGCCAAAACCAGGACAACTGTGAAGCCAGTTTTAAGTCTCCACACAGACTGAACAATACTATGCTCTGTAAAATACATTCTAGGGTGAGAAAAACACCACTTTCTGAAAAGGCTGCCTTCTAAGCAATTCAGAGAGAAAAGGGAACAGAGTAGAAATGCAAGACAAACACTTGCTGTAACGTTAGTGACAGCCAAGGCAAGGCCACAGCAATCAACAGCATTCCATCAATTTACAATCCAGCTGTGGTTTTAGATTTGTGACTTTCTTGAAATCTTCAGAATTACTGCCAAAACCTACTGATATAAACTAACAATATACTTCAACAGAAACAAAACAAACAGACAAACCCAAAACCCGAAACATTAAACCAAACAACTAAATTACTTTCAACTACATTTTAAAGAAATCACTTACATAATGTTATCAGGTGTCAGAATACAATTACCATTGTGCCTTCTGCAGCTCTTCCCTTTAACAAACCAGTATCTGAACAACCAGATAATACAAGCAGCAGAATTTTTTTGCCATGACTAAAGCCCGTATACCTAGCATTGCAGGCATCTATACAATAGATTGCTGTTGGTAGAGCCCTTGGCAATACAGTTGCTAGGTGGCTGTTGACAAGGCTGCTGAAGGTTGGCAAAGCCATCCCCACCCAAGTTCTTTCTATAGACAGGCTCTTGTAAGGCACAGCTGTGAACACCTACTGCATTCAACAGAGATGCCACATGGGCTTGGCCTGGGATATGGCTCAGTGTTAGTGTATGCCCACTACACCATCACTGATCACAATCCATGAGCACTATCTTCACCTACTGCTGAGCAGATACTTGTAGGCACATCATCTATTACTTAAGCCTATCGCTGTCTAGATCCTCAATGGGAAGGACATAAAGATGTACAATTTCCTTTTACTAACTCCTGGAGATAGAAAATGGAAGTATGATACCTGGAGAGATCAGAGGGCATTGTGCTTCCTTACGCCGTGCTGCCGGAGCACTAACCCCTCCCACTGGCACCCCAAAGGCAGCACTCGCCCTCCTCGCCATTTAGCAGAAAAAGCAGCAGTGTGGGACTCGATGAAAGTGATAGCAGTATTTATTTATCTCACGGGTAAGGATACAGCCAGGAACCCGGCTAAGGGCTTCCCTCCGCAGGCGTCTGTGCAGAAACCAGCACTCCTGCAGTTACAGTGAATACAGGTGAAGCAGCACCCAGGGCTGCAGGGCAGCGCTCCCACACCGCGCTGCAGGGTCAGCCGGCTGCAGCCCACACACCCCTCCCCCCCCCCCCGCCAGTGCCGCGGAGCTCCGGCGCTGCCCACCGCCCGCCGCACCGAGGACGGAGCGGCCCCTCCCGCAGCGGAGCGCAGCGCAAGGGCACGGACACACCGCGGAGCACGCGGTCTCCCCCCCGTCCCCAGCGCGCGGCGGAGCGCCCCCCACGTCCCGTGCCGGCCGGCAGCCCCTCCCCACTCCCCCGCGGCGCGAGGTGGAACCAACCGTTGGGCGAAGCCAGGCGGGAGAAGGGGGGGCCACCGTCACGCGCCCTCCTCTTCCCCGCTCTCCATGGCAACACACGCGCCTAACCGCCCCTGCCGGCCACCCAGGCACCTTTCCGCTTCCGCCGGGCGAGCCGCGCATGCGCGCACCAGAACCGCGGCCGGCGCGGAGGGGCGTTTGGTGATCGGGGGTCTCATGAGGGGGGCGGAGCCTGAGGGGATGTGGGGTGAGATCTGTGTGTGGGTCTGTGCTAGGGCAGCGGGGCGGTGTGAGGTGTTTGCTCACAGTTGTCCGTGCCCGGCGGGAGCCTGTGGGGAACCCGCTCTCCCGGTCAGCTTCTGGGTGTGCGGCCGTGTTCCTCCAGTGCAGGGCTGTTCCCGAGCTCAGGCCCTTGAAAAGATTACTGCTGTCTCCTTTACGTCTGTAGTGTCCTCTCTCAATCCCTGTCAAAGCCGGAGTGCAGCGGGCAGGGCCTCTGTCTCGGTCTGCTGCCTGCTGTTCGGAGAAGCTGGTTCCCTGACCATTGTACCAAGTAGTCTTTGTGGTATGAAATTGCATTAACTTATTAGTATGAAACCATACTACCTTTCTTAAGGCACATTTATTTCTATATGTATATAAAACCATATATATATTTATTTATAGCCATTGATATATATATAACCATAATCATGGTTTAATCAGCATAACTGAAAGGCCCAGCTCGCTGCAAGAAGGAGAAAGTTCCCACCTTAAAGATAAGGATGTTTTTCTTTGTTTCTCAGAATCTTAAAGCCATCCATGAAGAAGGAATACCCATGTGCTACTCATATAACCTCCAGCGTCCCAGCCCCTCCAGAACTTGTGTGAAATCCTCCCGTTATGCAGCATCATAGATAAGTAACTATAGCAAGACCAACTCCAGTCTTGGACTAGGTTCCCTAGGATCTAGGGACACCTAGATCAAGAAAGAAGCAGGTGGATGATGGCGTCATAGAATTATAGTTGGTTTTCAAAATAGAAGTATGTGTGTGCAAGAAATCATGTTGTATCTGAATGCTTGAAAAGTATAAGAACCATGTGTAAAAAACTGCATGTGATGTGCCCAGATTTGAATGGGACACCTCATGAGCATGCATAAAGAATTATTCTTGTAATTCTATACTTTTAGCATCTCTCCTCATTCAGCACAGGCCAGTTGTGAAACTTTCATGACGCTTGTGTCCCCTGCTGTGCTGTGTCCCGTGCTGTGCTGTGTCCCCTGCGCACAGAGGGCTCTTACCTGGCCACAGAAGCCAATCTGTTTTTAAAAGATAATTCTGACCCACAAGGGATTAGCAGTGGCTACAAGCCACAGACAGCTTGTAGCGGACAGCAGCGCTTTCAGTGTTCCCAGCTGGGAATCATGCCTTGAGCACCCACTGCTGATGCACAAACATGATCTTTTGGCTACCTAAAGGTAACCCCATCTGCCTTAGTGGCATAGTTCCCACTGTAAATTATGGGCTCTTGCCCCAGAGCAGTTTTCCTACACAATGATGGATGAAATGGAGGAAGAGTAATATGATCACCACAGAAAACTCTTCTCTATTACTGATAACATTCTTCTTAAAATTTAAATCATAATATGATTTTTCTGAAAAGGCAATACCCAAAAAGCCAGGTTAGTATTTAGGTGGATTTCAAGCTTTTGTGGACCTTGTCCTGATTTATTTTTCAGTGTTCAGAGTTTTCTGTTATACAGGGCAATTGTTAACATTTGAAGCTAAAGTTGCTCTGATCTGAAAATGCATAGTCTTAGCAGGAACTGGAGGTTATCTAGAAGGGGAATGAAGCATGTTCAAGACAGAAGATAGCACTTCTTCCAGAACACCTACATATGTCCCTAGGAGCAGGTACCACTGAAAATAATAGATAAATTAATTGGACTATTAAAAATATGGGGAAAAGAATCCTGGAAAGGTTGTTGTAATAAAAAAACTACCTCTGCTTCTCTTCCATGACAAATTTCACATCTGAATTTATGGCTGTATGTAAAAGACACAATAAAAGGTGAAAGCTTTTCACTGATTTGAAGAATAAAGGTAAATGACGACGAGCAAACAGACAACGAGTGGAAAGGAAACCAAGGACTTCGGAAATAAAGTGGAAAGATAAACAAAGAGGGATAGTATGGTTGATGAAGGTTTTTTGGTAGAATGAAGAAGAATCAGTCAGTAATGTAATCTTCTAATGACGTACCAGGTGTTTGCATTTCTGTATTGGTACACTGGTAATGGCCAGACATTAGATCTATTGTCAGGCAGATTGTGTTTTACTTTTCTCTACTCATAGATGTACACAGTAAATACAGATTGCAGAATAAGGGCAATAGTCTGTTCTGGCTCAGTCATCTGCACAGCAGTTCACATTTGTTAGTATTTCTTTTGGGGAAGCAGAGCACAAGAAGAAAAGCAGGCAATCATCTGCTGGACTTCCCAATTGAACTTGCAAAGGTTCAGACCACAGAGATTGCTTGACACTTTTGACAGAGTATCAAATCCAGATAGACAGATAAGGAGTCTTTGTGGTGAGCTCCATTCTGAATGAAAACAATATACCTAGGGGAAATAATAACTTTGAATAATATGGACTTAAAGTCCAGTATGGATACATGACACAAAGATTATTAAAAGTCTGCAAAATTAGAAAATACCTACATTCTTCAGTGTTGAATATTGCACAATGGTATAGAATTCCTCTTGGAATTTCTGATGCCTGTGCTGTGTTGTTGTTGCTGTTTATAAATTACCCCAGGAGCCACCAGCTGTCATCATATAAATTTTATTGGCACTCTGTAAATATTAAATCAGCATGCTAAAATGAAGCCATGTGCAGTAGCAGCTGATGCTCGGTTATGGAGAGCACATGCAGGAGAGAGGTATGCACTGTGACTCCCGTGATTCTTAACTGCTTACAAGCCCCTTGTTTTATGAGACTGTTTTCCAGGATTCATTTTGAGCCCAGTTGTGCCCCTTGTACAGAAGGGATGCTGAGCACAGATGTCTCCTGGGTTGAAAAATCAGCCTTCTCAACTGCTCATCTTCCTATGTCCTTCTAAATTGTGCAGTTTGCTACTGCCACTTCTTTTCTGCATCACTATTGCATTGCTTACTTCCTTGTAAACCATACTGATGGCCATAGGAGACATGTTAACTCTAGAATGGGCGCAAAATCCTTTGTGTCATGAAGATCCATATCATAAAGACATAAAGAGGTCTGTGTTAATGGCATGCTGTGCTGAAACAAAAGCTATCCTGGCCCAGTTTTGTCAGTCATAAGGTCACATACTGAGGATGAGGCAATAGACGTGAAAGGAAAAAAAATGTCCCTCGGTCTCCATTTTCTGACTGATATAATTGCCAGAAAAATCAAAGGTAAGGTATGTTTTACGAGCTGTCTGCCTCAGTAGATACAAGGAGCTCTGTTCAGATAATGCCCCGCTGTAGATGTCCTAGTATTAGCTCTTCTAACGCCTCTCTCCTTCCAGGAGTTGCTGACTAAAATGGCAGGTGGCACACTGCTTGAATGCTTCTGTATCTATTGCAGTATGAGGGGAGTTTAAACCAACTTCAGCAGAGGGTTAAGCTGAGATACTGCCCTTTTCATAAAGACAGCTTACGGACATGTCGGTTCTGTCTGAACACCCTGACTGCAGGCTGCAGCCACCAGCTGAACTAAATGGCTTGTAATAGCAACATCCTAAACCAGCAAAAGTAAAATGCCTCAGGAAAGGCCTTAAAGGAACATAAAAGCTATCCCTGACTTTTCCTATTATTATTCATTTTAGCTTTTGTTCCATTTTTAATTTTTCAAGTTGAAGTGCGTTTTATTGGTGCTGTGGAGCACAAGGCACTGTAAACAGGATGATTTTTTTTTTCTCAGTGTGGACAATTAATGTTTTTATCAATATTCTTGCAGCAGGCCAGCTACAGAGTCTTCTTATCCCCATTCTTTCTCATCTGAGCAGAGGGAGTGTGTGCAGCTGTCAGGGAGAGATTTCAGGGGAGCTGAAGTTGGTGGCTGTATACCAGATATTCAAGGAGTTTGGTTTAGCAAAACAGCAAATACAAAATATTTATAATTCAGTATAAATGTTTCATGTTTCCACTGGCAAGCTGCCTGGTGGAGGACCTGAGGTAGCCTCAACCCCACACCTCTTCATGTGCACCATCCTGCACAGCATGAGCTCCCAGACATGATGTGATTATGCAGCTGTACAGACTGGTAGGGAGCTTCTCTCTGAGTAGAGAATCTTGTCTTGCTATTTCAGCAAGGAGCTAGTACATTTAGGAGAAAGTACCTCAAGAGATTTCACCACCTGTCAGTAAAACATGTTAAAGCTTGTTAGCTGACAGCCGTGGGGTTAGCTGTGAATATTTCATAAATGGTGAGCAAACTACCAAGCACAGCATGAAGTACTGAGTGCAACTTCACAGTCTTTTCCCTGGAATACATAGTTGTACAGAATTTAGTAAGAGTTCTATGTAACTTAATTGTTTGGTGTAATTACATTAGGCATTAAAGCCAACTGCATAAAAACCTTATTTAAGAGAATAAATTAAGATTTATTTTGCTTAAGCAGTTATCATAAGCAGCACTTCAATTATTTTCAAGATAAAGCCCACCCATTTGGAAAAGAGGCAGTAAGTCAAATGAAATAGCGGAAGTGTACAAACTCCTCTTGGAATTGAGCTGAATTTTCAGAGACCTCTGCAACCATGGCTTAGTCTTTCTCTGTATGGTAGGTTTGTGCAAGGAGTACTCTGAAACGGAAGAGATCACACTAACTGCATCCATTGTCAGCATGCAGCCTCTGTGTGGACACAACTGAAGTCATACAGATTTGCTGCTTTAATGGAATTACTACTGGAAGCATCCATATAGTGATGCAGATCACGCCCCTCACCTTTCTGACCCACATCATTATACTAGTAGAGGCCATCGTAGTTGTGCAGAGAGAGCAAAATCCTCTTGGCCCCTGGGCACAACATATTCCTAATAGGGAATTTTTTAAAGGCTGAGAAATCTGATCCAATTAACACATTCTTGATTTTGCAGAATACTGTGCTAATTACATGCAACCAGTCATTGCTGGGTTAATTAAACATTCATCAAAAAAACCTACAGCACTAATCTAATTAGCAGTTACTGCAGCTGTCACTACCTCTTCTCACCTACTTTTAAGCTATGCAAATTCACACTAAGAGTCTGGTCCTGCAAACTCCTTATATGAATGTTTCTTTAACTGCAATAATACTTCAGCACAGAGAAAGCGCTTTAAAAGTTAGGCTGAATAGTGTGTAGCCCACAGTATAGCTTCAGTTGTGCCATCCTTATGTGCAAAAGTCACAATTCAGTCAGCCATGTCAAAATTACAAGACTGGCAGATTTTTTTTTTAATTGACTTGTCATCTTACAGGGAGTGTATGTGGGTCCTATGTTCAAACCCAAAACATGTCTGCATTTCAGAAAAAAAGAAAATGCAGGCAAGCATTCTTACATATTCACGAAGCTTTAAAACATCAGTGGTTAGAAGCCTCAGAAGATTTAGCTTTTTCAGATTAAAAAAATGAAATCGGAAATAAAAGAGAAAAACGTTGGGAACTTTGATGCTTTGTGTGCTTTTATTCCTTAGGCACAATTAAAAATGAGCACTTATAATCACAATGACTCACAAAATTTTAATAAGATGCTGAGATTTGAACCTCATGGTAAGTTAGGAAGCTGTTTCTTTCCACTTCCATACAGCGTGCTTTGACAAAGCAGTAATTGTTAAGGCTGAATGTGCAATTGGACATGCCCAGTGAGGAGGAATCTACTGAAAAAAGCATGAATTTTAAAGAATTACTTTCTTCTCTGAAACTGTACAGTTGCTAGCTGGTGCTACTTTGCCCATTAGAAAAGCTTTTCTTTCTTTGGTCATGACATGAGCTCATTCATGCTCAATGCAGCCTAACCTGTGAAGGTGGATTTCTGAATCTGGGTGCTAATTCACTGCACTAGACTATATCGATCAGCATTATAAAGCTAAAATAAATATTAAGTTAAAATAAGTATGTCCTTTATTGCATTCAGTACAGGGATGATAAAGCCTTGACAACTTGTTACACGAAATGGCATCATATGTGATGCCAGAACATGCAAACAGCCATACGAAATTTGCACATCAGTCCTTAGTGTAAAAGGATCAAGAGAACGCTTTGTTCAGTTTTAGTATTCAGTTTTTATTATTTAAAACCAGGTTTATGTATAATGTAGGATAATTATTTACTGATCTTCAGTTCACTGACTGCAAATGATCTGCAGAAGCAAACGGCTATTGCAGCAGTTCGGGTCCAGTAGCAGAATATCATTCAGGTGCAATTTTCAGTAAATATTAAACGTGGGTCTTGCACTCCAAAGCCATGCTGAATGTATTTTTTGACAGGATATCAAGACACTAACTGATCACAGAGCAGTTCATATACAACAAATAATTTACCCAAACCTTGACTTGGCCAGCTTTATCAATACTGATTTCAAGTGTCCCAGAAAACAGCCGTGGATAGTTCAACAACAGGGGCTCAGGTCTGAGAGTTTGGCAATACCAGTGGAGCAGATTTCCAGAGAACTGGATGAACTGGGTTAAAAATAGGCTGAAGTCTAGTTGCTGGAAGCTGATCACTGCCTGGTGTGCCAGGTTTGTGAGACAAATTCAGGCAGAAGCAGCTGGAGAGAGCAGGGAAGCCAGAAGTTCAGCTAAAAAAAGCCATGCGGGGCAAATGCAGGCACATAGAAGGAGAGTAAGTGGTTTCTATGGCAAAATAGCCTTTGCAGCCACTATCCTAGTGTGTAATTTGTGAAGTATATTAGTTTTCGCTGGGAACTGGACCCCATCTACAAGCAGTCGGAATGACCTTGAGTAGTCACCGCCTTCTATTTGCCTTATGTCCATTTATATTTTACATTCTTCAGGCACTATCTTGATTGAAAGTAGACCTGCTTTTTGGAAGGAAGAAACTAAAGGCTTATCTGTGTTGCCAATAAAGCTATATTGGCAGTCCCTGCAAGCAAAGGGAATGCAAACCAGCTAATACATCCAATTTTTACACAGATAAATCTTGCTATTTCTTCAGCTGTTGTTTACTGGCATCCTAGAAACAGTGATAAGAAGGGTGGAAAATTTTTTAAAGGTTTCCCTTGTTAAAGTAAGAACTGTACACATAAGCCCAGTAATCTTATCTCCATTTCTTTA
Source organism: Amazona ochrocephala (assembly GCA_039720435.1). Lineage (NCBI taxonomy): Eukaryota > Metazoa > Chordata > Aves > Psittaciformes > Psittacidae > Amazona > Amazona ochrocephala. The sequence goes on along the minus strand of CM077909.1, from coordinate 81,605,511 downwards.
ACAGCTGCAAGGAAACATCTGTTACATATTAGGTGAAGTTACTGTTGAAGCAGAGAAGCAGTTCAGGCAGTTTAATACTCTTGTGTATCAATCAGTGTGATGAAAGCTCTAGTTTTGTTGTTGGGTTTGGGTTTTCTTCTCCATTTACAAATTCTTATGATCAAGTTGTTAAGACGTACTTTGCACGGATTAATTGTGCTGATGTACATTTGCATGCAAGTCTGACGGTAGAGATCCAGTCACAGGGCCTTTAATCTTCTGAGTCTCACATTTACACTCTTCCACAATCATGACTTCTTTGACCACTGGAACAGAACCGGTGCAGTTGAGATCCAGGCGCTTCATGGAGAACTTGCTGGGCAAGCAATGAGAACAAAATGTATAAAGATGATCTTCTGAACCAGGAACATGGAAAGAACTACATTTGCCGAAGCACAGATTATTCTGCACCATCACCTTTTCACAGCTCTCATGAGTAACACCCTGAAACAGAAAGCAGTTTTAAGTTTCTGATACATGAACTTTGCTAGTAGGCAGGTAGGTAACACTCTCCCCTCATATCACCTCCCCACGCCCTCTAAATACTATACTTCTCAGAACAGTTACTTTAAATATGTTAATTTTCTGTCAAGCAAGCAGCAAAACATAAGAGCTTTTAAAAAGAAAATATAGCCCTCCTATGAGAAGTTTTTAGATTGAACAACAAAGCCAAAGTCAGCTTCAGTCAGAGCCTTTATGAGCTTATGGAGGAAATTCAGGAGGTGGGTTAGTCATATTTTGCTTTTAACTGTTCCTTGAGTTCTCCATTTTTGACATGGTTAAGCAGTCTTACCCACATAGCAGGACTTAAAATATAATTTTGGCTCAATCTTCTTGTGTATGAGCCACAAGCTAGACTCAGCTGTAATCATGAAGATTTGTCTTCAAATCCTGTTGAAGAGACAATGTTCTTTAGCAGTATTTGGTTGTTTTTTTTTTACGTGGAAGTCTTGAAAGTGCAATGGAAGTTCCATAATGTCTTGGTTTGCAAGAATAACAGTTCCTTGTATCAGGAGGGCCTATGTCAGCTCTCAAGCCTTAAAAAGGTAGACTGAAGTGAGCCCTTTTATACTGGCATAACTGCAGCCATCCTGGAGAAATCTTGCCATGTTACATGACACAAAATAGTACAGGTTTCCAGGCCACATTTATATTTAATAATTTACATTTATATTTTGTCCACTAGTGAACTAAATTTAGTGAGGGATGTGAAAAAACGTAGTCCTTGATAGACTGTGAGTACAGAAACACTAATAGACATTACCTTACAAGTAATGCAGCTCTTATATCTATACTATATGCTTGTCTTTGTGTTACAATATGACAGAATGGCTTCGTCTGTGCATGAGACAATTACCAGTTCTCTAACACCCTTAGCACAGAACTAATTGTTCATCAGTCTTCCAATTAATACATCAGAAAGAAATCCTTGCTTAGGTCTAGACAAACAGCTTCTCCTGTAAATACTTGCCCTGGAACTCTGTATATTTGTGTATGTGCGTCTGAATATACATATTTTTATATATGTAATTAATGTATAAAAGCTGTTTAGATGTATATTCATTTAATAGATAATTACTAACCACTACCCTGCTTGCTCAGACTGGGTCAGAACATCTTTGCATAAGAATAAATAGCTCTGAAAATTTAATGTGTGGCTTTCCAGTGCTGCAATTTAGCAATTTGCCTCATCATACTAAAGCTTTTCCAGGCTTTTTCAGAGGTGTTTTTTAGGCACTTATTGTGTGTGAATGTTCTAAAGCAGCCCCATGACTTAGCAAACGAAATAACCCATGAATCTTTAATTTCTGATTACAAGGGGCAGGGGAAAGGACAAGTTTATTGATCTTGGACACCTGATCTTACCTGGGAAAAAGGCAGGGTTCTGCAGTTTTGTTGGTGCATTTCATTCGTCTTGATTGGCAGGACAACCTCTTCAGATGCTGAATTTTTCTTTAACATGAAGTGGTCCCAAAATTTCTTGGCATCTCTTCTGTAGGAAGGTTCAACATCCCTCTTGCTGGAGAAAGGGGATGGAGAGAAGTTTTCCAGAGAAGAGATCTCTCTGGGTGCTGCCCAGGTTTTCAGGCCATGTTCTACATGGAGTTTTGTATCGGGAAGGATGAATCTGGACATTTTTTTCTCCTTTTGCATCTCACTTTTAAATGCCGTCTGTGGAATTGCTACAAAAAAGCTTGGTTCTCCTGGGGTTTCCTCAACACCTACTGGGTTTTCCCCTGCGAGCTCACGAAAATTCTGACTTTCAAGCAGTTTTTTGTCCAGATAGAGGAGGTGCTGAAATGTCCTTCTGCTTTTCTGTCGTGGTGAATCTCCATCTGGCTCTGTGGCTCCAAGACATGAGAGCACTAACAGCTGAAAGAGAAGCAGTGACATGACCCTGTAAAGTGTAAGCCTGTAGACCTGCTGCTATTAGAGTGCGCTAGCTTTATACTGGAGCCTGGTGTCAATTTATGTCTGTATGCAGAGGAGAGGGGTGCTCAGGGGAGACCTGGTGTGGCTAATTGCATTCATTTACTGTAGATTACAATTATGATAGGGGAGTTTGTGCTAATGAAACTCTGCTTTCAATCTGGATTATGTGTATTAGAAGTTCCTATCTAAAATCTCGTAACCCAGGATGGCGTGAGGGACAGAAGGAGTCAACAGGAGGAAATGTTTGGATAAGCTGTCTAGTTTAGGCCTAGGAATTAAGGAAACATTTGAGGTTGTGTATTAGCATGTTCAGTGTGGTCTTCATTGTTTATTTTGACTTTCCATTCCACAAAGCCAGACTGTCAAAACTGTGAATGTTATTTCATCACAACAGGAAAAGGCAAACTGATTAAACTTTGTTAAAACATAAAGCTGGATCTGGAGACATCAAATCAGACTGTGTTTTTGAAAGCTGAGTCTAATTCACCTCTGACCCAAGGCCTGCAGCAACACTACTTCAAACTGTCAGACTGGTGCTCGCACACTCACAGGAATCTGGCCCTTGCTTCACTTCCTTCACAGCAGGTTTGCAGCTGCTGGAGTGCAGCCATATCACTAGCCCAGAATAAAAGGTCCTGGGGTAAGTAAACGCTGCACCCCACATTCTCAAAGATTAGTTAACACTGCTACATCTCCTTCAGGTGCCAAAGCCGCTACAGGCATCCTATAAAGTTGTTATAAAACTTGTTAAAACTGACATATTTTATGATTCTAGACATCAGTGACATCAGAAGTATTTGAAGTCTGACAGACCTCAAACTGGATGTGTCTTTTGCTAAATTGCCTTGCAATGTAGAAGGAAAAAGAGAAATCTGACAGAGCATGCAGAGGAAAGTTTTGGGAGGAGGAAAAGATATTTTCAGTAAGCATTGCAAACATTGATCCTCACCTGAAAATACTAAAAGGAAATTCTGCTTCAGAGAATTTGCTGTTTAGGTACTCTAATCTCTACAAACTCCTGTTTCTTTCAGAAAGAATCTATCAATAGACTCTAAACTTTGCAGCTAATCTCTTCATTATTCTTGACAATCTAGGTGGCCTGCGTTAGGTGTATGGAGTTATTTGACTTCCATTTCCAGCAAATTAGTTTATTGCATGATAATCAAAGTAAACTAATTTCTTAGCAACATGCTTGTGGGGTACTTAGAACATTAGCAAAAAGTTGGAAGAGCTCTAAAGCTTTTCCGTACTTCATAATTCACTTGAGTTAAAATTTGCTTAATCCTGATGTCCATCCTGGGACAGGAGTGCATGGAGCTCCAGCAAGAATGGGCTTCCCCCACCAGTATTTGAGTGTATTTGCTCCTTGACCTCAGTGGGATGATCTTATTAAGGGAAATGCAGCCATGAAGCACAAGCTTTATGACTCCATCATTTCAGCAAGGCAGTTTAATCCTGCCACTGGCCTGGTATCTTCCTGAAGTCTCAAGTGTGCCCCGGGAGGGCAGATTCTGTCACAGCTGTCAAGAGTGAAATCATGAAAAATACTGGCATCTGCAACAACATCAGTCCTTGCATCATATTTACACAAGCATGTGTAGTATTGAGGTGCAGCAACAGTGAGTCAAGGGTTGATTTGATAATTAAGTAACTTGGTAGGTAATTAAGTAGTCTAGAAGTGCCATTTAAAAACCCATTTTATCTTTATTGGGTAACAAGTTAAACTGAAGTAGTTGACCTTTGGAGCTAAAATTTCTTGTACCTGGTGCATGTTGGTAGTAGTTATGCAAAATTATTCAGCAAGAACAAGGTCATTACGTTTTGAGTTTTACTTCTTTTTTTCCTCTTTATTTTGGTTGCTAAGACAGTTACAAGACTGGGCTGATAGTCAGACCTATGTATTATATTGTATTATATAGATACAGAAGGGCCTGACATTTGACAGTGCCTTTGAAACACAAGACTTGACTGTTTGAAGCAACATATGTTTTTGCAGCTCATCTAAGAATGTCTCTGTCGTGCACACTAAAAATTAAGTAAATATAGTACTGGAATGATTGGGCTGACAGACACTTCTGCCTAAATGAAACTGGTCTGGCTTTCATTGATGTAGTGCAGATACTAACAAGGAATGTATAAAGAACCTTAGTATTGACATATACGCATAGATGTTAAGCTGCTAGTGTTACATTTCAGTGCAGTGGCACTGAAAATAACCTGTTCAGGATCTGTTCATGGTATGTATTATTCCATACCGTAATGCACAGAAAGAAAAAAGCCCTGCCTTAGAGGGCTTCAGACATAGAAGCAGAAAACATTTTTTACAAAAGGGTAGGAAAGCAGGCTGAAACAAAGCAGTATCAGCAAGTCACTCAGAAGCCACTGTGTCGCACAGAGGCAGAAAACAGCTGTCTTCTTGTCTAGGTCAAGCCAGTTCTAGTTCCTGCATTTTGTTGGGTGGTTTTACTGAGAGCTGTTGAGAGACAAAAGGAGCATACTCAGCTCTGGTTCTGCCAGGCCAGTCTAATACTTCTCCTTCATGCCTATGATAGTAAGCTGTGGCTGCTTTCTGAGAGACCAAGTTGGTAAGAAATGGAACCTGGTACATCTGGGCACAGTTGGTCTATATTTACGTATTGTCTAAATATGTCTTGGAGTCAGCTGCCTGTATAACCATGCACAGGTAGCAGATTTCAGCCTCTCAGCTCAGGCTGGAGCCTGCCTGCATTATGGGAAGGTATCCCAGTTCAGACACCAAGCTTGAAGAATCATTCTGAAGTTAAAAATAGTAAGCATTTAAAAGTCTCTTTGTGGTGTCATCAACTGCATAGAGTAATAGTTGACAATATAGATTGGACCGGACACATAATCATTATGTTACAAATACAGCTAATCTCAGAATTCTACAAAAAGCAGTGCTGTGTCTTTTATAAAAACTTGTTTTCCTGCCAGATTACCCTTTCATATAAGCATAGCGCATGTTTTCACTGTATTTTGGTTGTTAAATCTTGTGGCTAAATGGAGTGGTGTCTTTCAAGCAGGCTTTGATTTGCCTTCATAGTAGCAATTTATTTGGGATATTGTGTTTTCACTAGAAATAGTCACCATGAATATTTGCCCATCCTTCTAAAACTGTCAGATCTATAGATGACAAGGCCTATGCAAATGCAAAGTAGTCTTCATTTGTTTCTGAGTTGGGGTTTATTCAGTCATTGTGGACATAAACGGAGTAATTAGTTACACTGCCAGTTGACGTCTAAAAATAATTCTTAGGCAGTGCTTGAATTACGTGCCTTCTGTTGAGCTAAATAGTCTCATCATAGAGTGATTGATGATTAAATAATTAAAACATATTTTATATATTACAGCCCAATTCAATATCCTATCATTTTCAAAACACATCCTATGTAGACAAACTTGTATCCAGATATGTCTTTTACAGAACCCATATGAAGATCTTAGAACTAATGAATTGGCACTATGCAGTTTATTCTTCAATTATTGTACTTATCAAAGAAAGCCATCTGTAGTCTTTGTTTTACTGAGTTTTGGGGAAACAGATCACATACAGGCCTCATGGGAAAGTTATAATTATGAAACCAAAAGGCTTTGTATAAGGCATGATAACAGGCTAAATCTGTTTAGTTTTGTGCCTTCAACCTCAGATAGTGTACAGCATTAATTCTTCCCTTTGCTATTCAGTTTCAAGTCCTTTGTTGCATTGTTTCTTTTGTTGCTCACTTATAACTTACTGCTCACATTTACTTTCTCTTTTCTCTGTGCTGTAGTAACAGAACTGAGAACAGTCTTAAGTTTCAAGCTGCTGCCAGAATGGAGGTGCTCAGACTTGAAAATGTTCACCTGTGTGTCCACCAGGGCTACGATAAATGTCCTTTCGTGTGTATTGGCCCATGTTTTCATGGCTGTTGGTACATACATATGATGCAATGGACGGTTTTCTTTCTATTAGACTTCTCAGGCTGGTATATTTTGGACAGGTGTCCACCTCCTGAGGTATCTCCTGAATGGTACTAGCACATACATGCTGCTTGTTGAGAGTGTATCCAATTCCAAACCCAGCCTGAGGAGCTATGTTGGGTACGTATTTGCTTGATTACTTCAGGTTGTTAAGCTGTGTGACAGTGAGCCAGGGGAGAAAGAGTCTGGGCAAAGAGACATTTCAGTCTTCAGGGAGACACATCTTTCTTAGATTGACATGAATAATTTGAAGAGAGCAGTGGTGATTGCTGAAGAGTGTGACACCACCAAGAAAATGTTTGTAAAGTAATACAGAGAGGAAGGTGCAGATAGGGTTTCTTTTGTTAAGTAAAAGTATATTTAGACTTATCTGAACATTTAATCTGTGTGAATAAAATAATATATTTTTTGCTTATTGTAGTTATATCCAGTAGTTCAGACACCAGGTTCCTATTCATTAGGACTATTTCTGACTGAACCATTCTATGGTTCTATGATTGTCTCAATGCTATAAAAATAAATGAACAAACCCTATTATGTTCTTGTCTTCTGACCTTGTATGGTTTGTGTACAACCGTAGATGATAGTAGTCAAGCAATGGAATTAAAGTAACAGAGTTCTCCTTATTACAAGCTGCATAGCTTCCTAAAGGGTAATAAGAAAGAACTGACATCTTCATCTCTTCTGATTACTGGTTATTGAGGAAAAATTACTTTTAATCACATTCTCCTTTAAATCAATGATCATATTAAAGTTTAATTTTGTTTTTCTTTTTGTATAATTGCTACCAGACCTGTAACTTTTGTTAAATTTACTTCTCAAAATAAACATAATTTTCTCTTTCAAAAATGTTTTGCTCATGATATGAATGTCCTTTATAGTGGTAATTCAGGAATAGGCTCATGCAGAAGAAGAAACAGAATTCAGAAACTGTGTCGAATAAACATCAGGTATATTATACTTAACTATAAGTGCATTTCTATATGCCCAACACTATAGTTTATACCTCTAGAAGAAAAGCTTTTATGAAGTTATGAAACTGAAGAAATACATATTCAGCATAATGTGTTTCAGTTTTGTATTAATACACATAACAAAGTTAAACATAACAATATATATACTGTTCTGAATACAAGAGTTACAATAGCACCAGTCTTGTGATGAAAATAACGTAGAATCACAGTATTCACTGAATTATATATATAATTCTCTCAAAGTTATTTTCATAGTTTTTGAATGAGTGAATAAAGTTTCGAAGGCTTTCAGTAAGTTTCAGTGTGTACAAGAGATATGGAAAACTTTCCTGGTTTTCTTTTTAGAATAAAAAGTCTCAATGAAGTTATTAATAACAATACAAATGCTTTAGACTATTCTGGTTTGGAAGAAGTGCTGCTGTGGCCAGTTGTCTGTCCATTTTTTGCATAACCTTTGTGTTAGAGTCAACTACTTCTCTGTCAAATTTGTTTGAAATTGCTCAACAGATTTAAAAGATACTTGACAGAAAAGGTGGTTAAAAGTGACAGGCACACAAAGACCTCATGTCGCCTATCCCTTTATAGAGATCTAAGCTAACTGCTGAGCTCTTTTCACTGAGCTGTTGTGTCTTGGTTCTGTTGCTTTTACAAGATATATGGACAGCTCTGATGAAATAAGTCCTTTGTTTATCCAAAAAGTGTGGCATCCATAGGTGAATGCCAGAATTTATATTGTTCTTACTTTCAGCGTCTTAAAATTCTTCTGCTGATCCTCTGAACACTGATTTTCCTCTGAGTTTACTTGGAGCCTAAATCAAAAGTACTGAAGACTGAAAATATTACCAATAACTTCTCAGGATTTTAGGCTCTTCCTTTACTAAACCTACTAGAGACAACAACTTCCCAGGCAGCAGAAAAACTGATTTATTTGCGCTTTCCCTGGTTTGAGTATGTTGTATTCTTTGTACTCTGGTACTATAATAAAAGCTGTAAAATTCTGTGGGGGAAAAAAAAAAAAACAAAACACCAAAAAAACCCTTCATTTTTAAGAACAGAAAAATTAGAATTTATGAATAAATATTTGGAAGAGGTTTTTGTATTGAGAGAAAAAAGAATCAGTAGCCTTTCAAGGCAGAAATATCCTTGTACTGCAATGTAAGAATTTTAGTCTCATTAGTGTATTGTATTAAATATAATGAAACCAGTAAGCACATACAGTTTGTGCAACTGTCTATTATATACTAAAATCTTCATTCTCTTCAATCAAAGTGGTTCAAATGAAATAAGAAAAGAGAAATTCTCCCTTCTCACAATACTAAACCTCTGAGATCAGTGTTGTCTCAGAGTAGGCATGAGTTATTTATTAGTTACTGATCAAGTAATAAGCACCTTGGTCAAAATTCCCTCTCTATTGATATCATTCATTGATTGAATAATTAGGAGAGATATTTAAACTATCTTGTCAGGCTTTTTCAAGATAGCACCAATAAACTCATCAGTTTTTATAAAAAGAAAACCCTAAAGAAATCAAAGTTTATGTCTGTGTAACCATGTTGTCTCAGTCAGTTTTCCCTGGAATTCCAGACCACAATAGCAAAAGTGCTTTTTTACATCCCTTCTTTTTTGGCAGTGAAGACTATCGGAAGTAAAAACAGGCCTATATGAGTACTCAGAGGTACTTGCTTTGGAGAATTTGAAACAATTTGTGTATCTATATTGATCTAGAAAACTCCCTAAGCAAAAGTGTTAGTGTCTTGCAAAGGTGTCTAGAAGTTTGGCATATAGATTACCAAGGAAAAAGATAGTCTTGGAAATATTTTTGTCTGTGTCTGTTGATGGCAACAATAAGGGTGAGGAGGTTCTGTCCACAGTATTTTTCCAATTTACAGTGCACTCATGCTTATCTGCAGCAGCCCTTTCAGAAAGGTCCTCTCCTATATAAAAAGTCTGTCCAGCTACTCACATGCATATTCATTTAACATGTCACAGGCAAGGAGGAAGGATAAATAACCTATGTTGCTAAAGGCAAGGAAGAGGGATAAATAATCCCTGACACAGTGTCCCTCAGCCCAGAGAAGAAAGATGATTATGCTGCATCTGTCCCTTGGAAGACTGAGACATTGTGGTGAGGAGCCCCAGGAGGAGGGTTTGCACCTCTGGTGCAAAGAGCGTACAGATGCGGTTGATCCAGGGGCTGACCGAATAGACAGGCTGATAGGAGGCAAGGGAAGAATCAACTGCTGGCAGCAGGCAGGCAGGTGGGAGTGGTGAGAGTTCGTGAGGTGCAGGGCAAATTCAATACTCAGTGCCATGGCAACAGTCACACACTCATTGGGTGCAGAGGGAGGGTTTGACAGGAGATTTGATTATTTTTTTAGGAAGATTGTGACTTGTTTCTTTTTTTTAATTTTGAAGGCTGTCAGTGAGAATGTCCTAAAGCAAGATTTTTGACAGGTCTAATGTTAGGAAACGGTAACGCTGCGACTGCATATATTTGAAGTAAGTTAAAATGAAGTTGAGTAGCTGGATTTTTCCAATTACATTCTGATTTTTAAGCCTTTCTCAGAACTAAATCTGGATTTTAGTTATTTTAAAAACCCCAAATCCCTAATAAGGACTTAGATTAATATTTCTCAAAAGCTATAGATGCTGTAGTATAAAATATGTCTCATTATTACATTGGTTTATACACGCATATAAATACTATTGATGTTCATGTATCACTAAAGGTAGTATTCTAGGACTGAGCTTCAGTATTAATTTGTTTTGTGTAAATCATCCTTGGATATAGCATAAGATTTACAGAGGTCCCGTTATTTAATTACACTAAAAATTATAGCATCATCCTGCAACTCCATAAAATGTTGACCAACTTTCATTAGGAATGTGAAACAACATGCAGCTCTGTGTGAGCAGATCCATTAAGATCTGTAGTTTAATGGGAGGTAGAAAAAAAAATACTAGGCTTTGCTTCTGTTGGTACTCTTTCACTAAATCCTGGTGTTGGTATTTTTGTGAGAAATTGTACTAGGGTATCCCCCAAGAAGCCCCAATCTCCTGACAAATTGTCCCTCCTCTTGTCACCCAAAACGGCCTGTTTTTATCCAGCAGAGTCTGCTCTCATTTCCACCCTAAGCAGTCTTGCTGAGTTTGGGTAAAACTGCATTATTTTCTGCATATGAATTAAAGAAACAGCCAATTCACAACCTTAACAGCAAAGCACATCAACTAAAGTGCTACCTTCTCTTCTCAAAAAAAAAAAAAAAAAAAAAAAGAAAGAAAAGAAAGTATTTTTTACAGAGAAATGTGATGAGAGCCTTCAGGTCTAGCTCTTTGGTGTAGAAATACATTAAAGTAAGTGGCAGATTCAAGTCTTCGGGAAATGTTCAAAATCTTAGCCTGGACTTAATCTCTGCAATGGACCTCTGTTCCTTGGGTTAGAGTTCCATGCGTCTGTGCCACTGGTAGCATGTAAAATGAATCCTGCTGATAATTAGGACAGTTTTCTGACTGCACACCCTTACATTTTTGAAGATAAATAAAACGGAAACAACATGAATGTCCTCATGCTTTTACAAGGATATGCTGTTCTTTACAGCTTTCTTGAACATATATAGCTGTTCCGTTTGACCTTCCTGCAGTCAGTTGCTTGCCATTTTCCTCGCTTCTGCACCAATACACAATTTCTTCCTTTCTTTGGAGAGCGGTAGGAGCTTCTCCTCCAGTTTATGTAGGTTACAGGTTCTCCTCCATTCCACTCCCAATGTCCAGGATTGACTTGGTCATTCAAGCCTGTGTGAAATTAGTATGACCAAATCAGTGATGTTTACCATCTCTGGAGCTGATGCAAACAGAGGCATGCTGTTCTACCCCTTTGTCAAAAAAATGCATACAGTATTGTGCTGAGAAAAAAAAACATCTGGAAGAATACTAGCAAAATACAATTTAATATTTCAAAAGGCCATCTGAATCACAATTAGTGTCATCTGAATATGGGAAAACACACTTTTCTGCAGTATTGTCTATCTCTCTTTCTGTCTATTGCATGTCTATCACCTACCAAGTTTTCTTTTGATACTTGAGATGCCAAGCAGAATATTGTATTCAAGTCTGAGCAGCTCAGATGCCTTCAAGATTCCTTCTGAAAATTAAATCCTGAAGATCTTTGCAGACCTTGTTTGCACTGTTGACATTAACAGTTGTAAAATTAGGTTGTTAGTTAATGTAACCTTAAACATGTCTTTTCACTTAGTGTCTGAGTTACTAAGACCAACATGAGTGTCATATTTTCTGATGTGACCTGTCTTCTTAGCTAGAAGACACCAAGATCAGAAAATTGACACAATGGTCTTGTTGTCTTTGTTCTTATCAGAGGAGTTTATTTCTCTCAGGTTAACAGAATCATCATGCCATAAAACCTGATCCCAAAGTAGCTAGTTTTAAAAGCTAGTTTGTTATAGCTAATAAATCCATCTTATAAAATTACTAAGAGCTGAAAGTTGCAGCATAATTGGAGAAAGCCTAAAATGTGGACAGTATAGCGAAAACAAGGATTGGAAGAAAGCAGTAGCACTAGTCCATGAGTTTAAGGCAGTCATTCACAGAAGGGGATCAGGAGGTACAGAGAAGGTCCATCTGAGAGCTCTCCATTTCTCTTTAAATGAAAGGTGCACAATACAAAATAGCTAAATATTAAGTGATGAGATTAAATCTTCTTTAGCTGATCATCTAACAAGATTCCTGATACAAGATGACACCATTAAATTACCAGTAACATAAATAATTAATCTTAAAAAGAAATAAATTAGAGATAAATGAAAGACCAGTCAAAAGAAAAGGGAAACGAAAGAGTAGGAGCTCCATCAGAACTTATTTAATCAGCTAGTATTAAAATGGGAAAGGTTTCAAGGCAAAACAACCCAGCAAAGGCAGCATAATAAACTCTTTTTTATAAATACTTATAAAATTAGCCAGGTAAATTATGGCTTTCAGCTTATGCCTTGCTCTGAAATAGGAAAAGCAGCAGAAAGAGGAGGATAATCCAGTGTCTGAAAACTGGACTGGAACTGCTGCGGCAGTTTCTGCTTTCTGAGGTGCAGAGGAGCTGTAATCCTCAGAAGTGATAGTCAGCTGAGGTACTTGCCTATCCAAAACGGCCTTCTCCCACTGAAGTCCCACAGCCACTGCATGTTTTGTTCATTAGCCACGCTTGCTAGAGTCCCAAGGTATCTAGGTTCAAGGAGAGAGCACAGAGTAATTATCATTCCACAGTGACAGACAGCTCCCATCCTCTTAACAACAAAGGATACTGATTCTAGTAAAGCATGTAAATAACATTTACAGGAAAACCACCACTTACTGGCATGACAGAATAATTACATGAAAATAAAGTCTAAAAATTCTGGATTTCTCGGAAAGGAATCAAAGTCCTGGTCTGACTTTCAAACAGAAAATTTAAATCACTGTCATGGGTTCAGCTGAACCCATGACAATCACTGAGGCAATTCAAAGAAGTTTATACAGGGAATATGTACCTCATACTTACAAACCGTGTTCTAAACCACTGACACAATCATCGATACATTCTTTTATTTAAAATACTAATCTGCTCACATTAAAAGCCAAGCCACTGAAAGATACAGCTTCATCCATTTGGTAGTAGAGTAGACTATATCTTTTTAAAATTGCATTCTGACAAAATTAAAGCTTTGAGTAGCAGCTAAAATCTTAGTCATGTTTCAAAACTGAACTAAATACATGTAATTTAGGGGTCTGACTTAGAGTGGTAGTGTGGTTTTGAGAAATAATGTTGTCGGCAATGACTACACATTCAGTTCAGCTCAAAGCGCGGTTGTGTATTAACCAGACTATTTCAGAATGAAGCCACTTCTTAAGCTCTGCTCTGTGTTTGTAGTTAAAGTATGAAAACCCGAAAGGAGGACTTGCAAACCCTTGCTGCTGTGAAGTCTTCCACCTAGAACCAACTGTGCTAGCCCCAGCAGGCTGCTTTTAAGCCATTTAGAGATCAGGATAAATCCTGAAGCATTAAGAGATGAATTGTATCCCTCATATTTGCCAGGAACTGTCAGCCGTCAGTGGCTCCACTTTCTTATTGATCCATCCTTTTGCCTGCCTTGATGTTATGTTACCTTTTTACCTGTCACACCTACTGTTGCCTTTCCTCTGATGCTGAGCCTCACTTATTTCTGTTGTCCCATATTTCTGACTGCCACTCAGTCTAACAGTGATGCCAATCCCTCCAGCTTCCCCAGAACATCCTGGGTGATGCTTGATAGGGCCCAGGCAAATACGGCTCATCAAAGCATGTTTTAAGGGAGCTAAAAACTTTTCTAAGAGCAGAATAAGTCAATGGCTTTATGAGGATTTTGCTAATTTCATAACTGTTGCCAGGTAACGGAGACAGATCAATATTGCTCCAAAGGAAGTAAAGACTGTCTTCTTTAGGATGTGAGACAACAACCAGACCTCAAGAGTGGCATGGCAAACTTGAATTCACTCTGTAGACCATAATCAGATTTTAGGGTGCAATCCCACCACTAAACTTGCTGCCCAGTTAGAGACCCATACCTGGAGCTCCATTCCTGTTTGCTGCCTTGTATCTCTTCTAGCAATACTGCTCCCATGAATACCGTATAACACCACATGAGATAGGGAAGCAGGTAAATTTTTCATCAGGAGGAATTCAAAGTAGTAGCCCACAATATTCTGTACAGTTCCTACTGCACAAGATCTGGGCCATTCCTTGCACTGGGCACACAGTATGGACCAAATTCATTGTAATGCTGACGGAATGCTCCTGCTGCAAAGGCTTCCTCCATTATCCCTGGAGTCAACCAAGCATCAGGTGATTCGCTCTGTGCTCTGCTTTGCACAGCAGGTCTGCCAAGGCACGTGGGACAGCTGAGGATTTGCCCTCACAGCCTGTGTAATCACAGCTGCCCCGGACCAAGCACTACACAGTAATGTGGGTACCATCCCAGGCTCCCCAAGCTCAGGGGCCTCCAGACAGCAAAGTGTAAAGGATCTTGCAGACATCTTTGTACACTTTCCTCAGGCAGAGGTGTGGCAGGGTGGCCTTAGAGACACCGATCATGACTTTACAGCCTGTCCCAGCACAAAGTGGTTAGCAGCTGTCTGGTAGGGGTCAGGATTATGCACCTGCTTATGGTAACAGGCTCCCAGAAGTTCACCAAGGGAAGCTCCCAGCAGAGGTTTTGACTGTGCTGGGGCAGTAAAAAGCTCACAGTTAAGATTTATCCAGGAAAGCAGGCTCAGTAATTCAGGGTGTCTTCTCAGGATAACTGGGTCAATGGCAGCATGCCCTTGCCCCTCACAGTGACTATGGTTGGCCACTGACCAAACTTGGGGCTAAGAAGAGATTTGGGCAGCAGTTTCTGTGGTGTTACTACTAGCTGAGCAAGAACAGAAACAGGGCATTTTATCTGGCTTCTACTTAAGGACAATCAAAGCCCTGGAACTAAGTAATTTATTTTAATAAGTTACTTCCTGTTGTTTCAATTGCTTTAGAAAATGTAAAACCAAAAAGCATCGATGTGTATCAGTAACTGCTGTATTATTTAAGACATACAGGAGTAGTCTAAGCAATAACAGTCTCACATTTTTACTTCAAGCCAAGTACCAGGGAGAGACTTCATCACTGGGAAAGGAAAGTGCTGCAATAATTATGTTATCTAATCTTTTCTCCATAGGAGTGCATCCTAAATGCAGTCTGAAAAGCACACATTGACTGAAGAGAGAGCAGCCACTCCAATTGTTACACCTAGTCAAAGGTTTTGGTGTATTGTAGGGAAATGAGAACAGTCCTGAAGGAACATGCCACTTAGGATAATATTACTAACTGTACCTCTAAGCAGAGTGCTAGACAAAGGAAATTACAAGATAATGTTAATACGGAGTGATGTTAATCTAACACTTCCTAATTTAAATTACTCTAGAGAAGGGGTCATAATGTCATCTTGAAAAACAAGACCAAAACCCATACACATCACAGATTTCTGTACTAAATTTGTCCATTTGAAGTTATTCCTGTGTGCTTTGAAATGTTTGCTATCAACATTTAGCATCCATCATCTTAAAGCAGTTGCCCAAATTAAGGAAATATTTTGGGTAGACATTGACCTTGAAGTATTATATGCAAAATACTTAGCATAAAGAATTTGCTGATTTTACCTCAAATTATCCAAGGATAATATTAATTGGATATTATTGTCCAATAATAACATTTAAAGAGCTTTGTACCATTCTAATAAATTTAACTTCAGCAAAAGCACACTTGACTAGCTACAAAGAACATTTAAAGGACATTTAATTTGACTTGCTGAAGGAAATCCATGTACTGTACTGATGGTGAAGGCAGGGGGGAGTGACTGAGATGCTCTGCTTATCCCAGCCTATTGTTTGATCACCTATGGAGTAATCCTGGTGCCTTGCAGTAGGTATCTAATGTTGCTTACACCACTATGTGGCATTCAGGTGAGGCTGTCAGACATGACACAGAGCTTAGAGGAGCCATGCACTTCCGGAGTGGCAGTTGAAAATCAGACAAGATACACGGGGCCTTTAAATGACGCTAGGTACCTGAATCCCCGTGCTGCAATCACTAGCAATAACACAAGTTAAACCAGTCACTTACACAGATAGCACAGCATTAGGATGGGAGAGCAGCGGGGTCCATCCTGCTTTGCACTAGGCAACACTGCCTCATCATGAAGGATCTAGCCTATTATTTTACATGTGGTTCTGCCTGTGATTCCCAAGGACCAAAGCCACATGCTGCCAATATACAAATACCAAACAAAATAACAACCCCTGCCTTATAAAGCTGGCAGTAAAGAATCTGAAATCTGACTGTATTTAAGTTCCAATTCAATGTTCAGCTTCAAGAAGATAATATATATATATGTAACCTGACTAACAAAGCAAAAGACAGAACTGTGGGCTCTGTCCATCCAGTGGAGAGCCCCTTCCATGGCAGCAGTGAAACCATCTTACATGAAAGTGAGCCCTGCTGTGCTGACCCTCAGGGAGGACATGTTCCTGTGGGAAAAACAAGAACTGTAACATAAATCACAAAATTGCTGCTAAATCAGGCCACTGTGGGATCACTCAGCCATAATATCCCCCAGATGCTTCTCTGCATGTTGCCAAGGGCCAATTCTTGCATACAAAGCTAGAGAAATGGGTTCTTAAACCGCCTTTCTCTCTGATGTATCAGAGAAAGGTTAGAAATCATACAAGGTTTTCACGGCAATTAGCTGATATTTTTTTCCACCCACATTATCACTGTGGCATACAGCAGCTTGCATCAAGACAAGTACATTTTTGTGTCTGCTTCTATCCCTGCCTGTGGAAACTGAAGAAAAGGTTGGTATGCCACCTGCAACAAATGAGTGCAACATGTTAAAGCTCATTAGAAGCCCAAATAGGTTTCCATATACCCGCGTATATATAATTATGTCCAGACAACAATTGCTTCTGAAATAAGTTGATGTCATTGCTTTTATGGAATAGAATCATAGAACAGCAGGTTGGAAGGGCCCTCAAGGATCATCTGCTCCAAATTTTCTTGGCAAATGCATGGTCTAGACAAGATGGCCCAGCACTCTGTCCAGCAAATCTTAAAAGTGTCCAACGCTGGAGATTCCACCACTTAATTCCAATGGCTGATTGTTCTCATTGTGAAAACTTTTCCTCTTGTGTCCAACCAGAATCTCCCCAGGAATAACTTGAACCCATTACTTCTCATCTTTTCCATGAGACTCCTTATAAAAAGTGACTCTTTGTCTTCTTTGTAGCCACACTTTAGGTACTGGAACATGGTGATAAGGTCTCCTCTGAGCCTTCTTTTCTCAAGGCTCATCAAACCCAGGTGTCTCAGCCTTTCCTCACATGGCAGGTTTTCCAGTCTTTGATCATCTTTGGAGACCTTGTCTGTATCCTCTCCAGCCTGCCCATATCTTTTCTGTATAGCTTGGTCTCAATTCCATTATCTCAGGATATCACTGTTTTCTCTAAGAGGTTAGGAAGTTGGTTAGTTTGAGACTTAGTGAAATAACTTTGACAATGCTTGTGCTTTTTTCCTGTTCCGTATAATAGAAAAAGTCTAGCAAGAAAATTGAAAATAAGTTTAAAATAATGCCCTTTTTTGTAGTAATAAAAATAATTCTTATTTTTCAATGAAATTGAATGATTTAGTGAAAGTTAGTTCTAATATTTTTATTTACCGTCTCATGTTTTTTGATCTATTAAAAAAAACCTGAGGATTGACATCTATGCTGATTTTATTTCCTTTTGGAAATACCAGCTATTTAAATGTCAACAGTAGAAAATAACAGAAGTACCATAACTGGTAGTAGTGGTGATTGCCAGGGGGGAGCTGGGCAAAAGCACGAAATAAAATTTATTGAGTTATAAGGTCCCTTCCAATCCTAACTATTCTATGATTCTATGATCTTCTTGTATCACTTTTCAATGTGTGCATGGGGTTGTATTTTTGTAAATCAGTTCCTGATGAAAGCCAGGATTACCCCATTTACCAGGATAAAGCTTTCTTATTTTGTAATAGTCTGACATTAATTGAATCATCACTGCCTTAGAATTCATTTCATTGTGGATTCAGTGATGCCTTGACTTTTTGTGTAGGCATTTAACACTGTCATTAACTTACTGTTATGCAGTTTAACATGTACATTGCACACTAAAGCCTTCAGCAAGAATTTACTTCCTATAAATATTCTGGGTCACCAGGAGCACACTTTTTTAGGAAAAGCGGAATACTTCCCAGCAGAGCGACATATGCTCCCAAGGGATCAATTGAATGTTGAAGTCTCCAGGGGAAAAAATAAAATATATATTAGAACATTCATAGCTTACAGATTTACTTGGGTAAGTAACAAAATAAAGGCAGGTGATAGAAAAGCATTTCAGAAGCCAAATTTGAAGTAAACCATTCAACAATGTGAGATTTGTGGTAACCTCAAAAAGCAGGTAGCTTTTATATCTTAGTAAAGAATAGCTTCCATTGGTTGGGAGGTATGAGAAGCAAGACTTCCCTTTTGTGTGTTACCAAGACAACATAATCTGGCATAGCAGAGTGGAATGAATCAAGGTTTGTTATGGATGCTGATTCATGTTTCATGCTTCTTGCATGTTCTTCAACCACTTACAGAATACATTCTGTTTCTTTCATATTCAATTCTTCCCTGTTTTATTTCTCATTTCATGGAGTAATGGAGAGGTCCGTTAAAGCCCCATGTATTGTTCATCTTGGTCTTCAACCTGCTGCTCACAATTCAACACAAGGTACAGAGCATGCACAACCCTAGGGCAAGCTCCATTTTACCATGGCTAGCATTTCTAGCATTCAGAAATTTACTGTTATAATTGAAGTTATAAGTAGTTACAAGAATCTGAAGAACTGCATCATCAGAAGAATATAGTGAGGCACACAGGAGCTGCAACATTGTACTGTTTCTAAATAAAGTGAAAGTATAGCCAAGGAATTGGTGTGTCAGAGAGGACAAAAGACTGCTTTCTTCTATTTCTGTCCTCTCAATCTAACTCTCCTGTTATGAAGGTATCCTCACTGCAAATGAATAGCTTCAGAAATTCATGCTGTGAATAACCCGAAACAGTTTGAGACTAGTAATATTTTTATTTTACACTGGGTCTAATTCCCAGGGCTTGTTCTTCTTTCTGGGGAGCTGTGCAGTACAACCAAAGTGAGGTTTATTTGAATGAACTCAGCCTCAAGAGCAGCATTCAGCTCAGGGCAGCAGCAGTGCACAGCAAACACATTTAGTTGGGCAAGTGTCTTACTGTTCTCTGCAAGCCTGAGCAGCAGTGTTCCAGGTGACCTTGTGATTCACTACCAGCAAGTAGCAGATGCCCTCGTGATGGCTCCATCCAGAGGGACATTTCTTCATGCTTGCCTCCTAAAATAAAAGAGGAAAAGGCAAAACAGAGTCCTGCTCACAGCAATTAGGTCTGTGCACTAATAATGAGGCTGAAGGATAGAGATGCTGGTTGTGGCCTCCCTAGAATTAAATTGAAGATGAACTTTGGTATGTATCAATAATGCCACAGCATTGCTTGAAAGATGTAAAGAAATAAATGCCTGCCAGGGGAACCTACAATTTATAATGAGTAGCTTTAAAAGTGACATGATATTTCAGTTCCAAAAACCCTCTTAAGAGGCCAAATTAGTTTGGACACCGTTTTTTGTCTCCTGCAGTCTAATGCACAGACATTATGCACAGACAACATCTTATGTTGCGGAATGGATGTGGAAATGGATGGAAAAGGATACCTAAGTGAGCTAATTTCACTAACACTCTCTCTGTCACAGACTTCATTCACTGGCTGTCTTACCTACATCCCCACAAGCACCAGGACATCAGAACTCACATATCTTGCGCATGGGCACTTACGGATGACAGAAAGGAAAGGCAATCAAACCCTTATCAGGTTTCTCGGAATCTTTTTTTCTGGGGAGTGCAAACCTGACTCTGGACAAAGTCTCATTCATTGTAGTCTCCATCTAGATGCATAGTTACGGCGGCATTTTTTACCTTGCTTTGGGAATTCCAGAATTGCCATATTATCCCATCACACTGAAATAACTTTTGAGTGCTTTCTTCATAATGCAAGAACCCCTTTAAATCTTGTGTACAGGCCTTTGGGAAAGAGTAGAAGTCCTGGAGAGAGAAATGTCATTTGAACAGTTGAAGGAAAAAATTATGGAAAAGAAGCTACTTGAAACAGATTAAATAGGTCTCATGTTAAACTTTATTCTGAGTTGTTAATATATCTGTGTATTGGTTACACTCAGCTTTGGAGTGAGAAAGGTTAGGCTGCAGATCTGGGAAGTGTTAAATCATTTTTGAAAGCAGATGGTGAAAATGCCTATGAAACAAAAAGTTTCATACCTGATGTCTTGAGCTTGGTCCAGATGCCAGTTCTGCCTTATCAGCTTGTGGGATTTCTGTGCTCCTAGAGGAGGTGACATTTATCTGTGGCTGTGCTTGGTTAATTACTGACACTTGAGCTTTCCTGTTTGCTTTAGCTGGTGAGGTGTCATCCTCTGTTTGAAGTGATACCATCCCATGATACTTTGTTTCACAGTAGTAACACACACAAAGAGAACAGGAGAGGGGAAAGGGAGGGTTAGCGCATACAAGCAACTCTAAAACAAAACAAACAAATAATAATTAAAAGATAATTATAATAGAAATTGTTGCAAATCTAGGGAAAGTGATAGCACAAGAAAAAAATATACATAGAAAAATAAAGTATGGGTCATAGTGAATTATTAAGAAAGAAATATTCTGGAAAGAACAGAATCAGAAAGAATCATAGAAGTGTCTAAAAAATATTCCTAATACTCTTACTTTGAAGACCACATCAGTTCCATTTCTAAATACAGATGAAGGATGAACCTGAAAATGGTAGAATAGCAGAATGAGACGGGCATATTCATGCATTATAGAAACAGAAATACTTTATATGAGATTTACTACAAGATCTAGGTCACAGATCATGCAGAACGTATCTTGGCTTTAGTTCTTTCCCTTGCAGAATGGAAACTGATCAACTCTGAAAACAGCCATTAAAAATCACATATTACAAGTGTGTTTATAAACAGATTTCATTAACCTTTAAGATCATAGTAGTGGAATGTTGCTAAACCAGCTAGTTAAACCAATGTAGTTTAAGCAGAAAAATCAATGGGCAAGTTTTAAGTAACAGTTCTCTGTTTAAGCTAGCAGTATTTTCAGCTCTAGTACTTCAGGACCAGATGCACAGCTTCTATACATTTGCCTGGCTCTAGTGACTTCTTTCTTCTATCTGACCCATAATTTAGACAAGATTAGAAACTGTGTAATTGCTGAAGTTGCCTGGTGTATGTTTCTTCCCCCAACTCTGTTTTTATTCTCTTGCATACATGGATCATCAAAATTGGGATTTTCATTATTAATAATAATGTTATTATTATATTTTCTTATTTATTATATATTATTATTGTATTATTCTATATTATTATTATATTTTCTTCTAATTATATGTACTGTTTATTATCTCACAGGATTTTTAAATACCTCTCACTTATGACTCAGAGAAAACTCAGGTAGCTTACAGTTATTATATACTCAGGATCACTACAAAAAGCACTAAATGAAGATGTCACATCCCAATTAATTTACAAATCAGTCCATCACTTCATTACGGAAATCTCTTACTATTCTGCCATTTCCAGTCACTCTCAGCCTGGTTCTTTTCTGATTCACCGAGCTATGTTCCTGCTGTGGGTCACCTCCATCCTTTCTCATCCTTTTGGAAGGAGGCAGTGGGATCCTTTCCAAGGGTGCGTTGCCAGGCCTGGGAGGTGATGAGGAGCCCGAGGAAACTGGAAACAGTGTGCCTTTCCCCCAGTAGTCATGCTTGCTTTGGCCAGAAGAATGGGAATAGCTGCACTGACCTGAAAGCATAAAAAACGGCAGATGGTCAGTTCTAACTGCATGAGCGGATAACTGATCACGTTGACATGGGCACATAAACAGCTTGTCATTAAAAGTTGGATGATTCTTTCACTTGGTGTAGTTGATTTGTTGCTCATTCAGTCATCCTCATTTGTGGGGTTTCCTATGACTATGACTGCAACTACTACCTGTACATGTGGGTTTATGCATAATGTGTTTGTCTATCTACAGATCAGAATTTCAGCCAAGAATCTGCTGAAATTACCTGTTTTCATGCATAGATTGGGGTTTGGAGTGCTGGGATTCTGATCATGAATAGCCAGGTATGTTTGACTAATGTCAGTGGTACTTCTGTCATGCCCAGATAATTTTCTCTTCAGAAATCCAGCACACTATTGTGCCTACAAACCAATTATGTGAATTAACTCCTGATTTACATTATGATATTATAAAGAAAATAGGTCTGAAATTTTAAAAGGGTTTTTTTGTAAACTGAAGCCTAATTCATTGCAACACAAATATTTAAAATGTTGTTTCACTAATGACCAGAGTTGAAAACATTCTTGTGCTTTCAGAGGACTCAGCTGCCTTGCTAGTTATTTCTAATTTTCTACAGTTGCTTGTTTTTTAGTGTGATTTTAGGAACAACACATTTGATGACTGAAAAACAGAAAAATAGTGCAGGCACAAAAGCCTAAACTGTGATGATCACTGCTGTGTGCTTTAATGTTGTGGACTCTGTTAAGCATTAGAAAACATATTGCTAAGAGCTGGGTTTAGTTGTCAGGATCTTTTTGGAGAGGAAAATAAATTTTTTTTCAGAGGTGTGCAACATTAACCATTAAACAGCAACAGTGAAAAAATTCTAATGGACCTAAAAACATTATTCCCACTTTAATAAATGGGAACTGAACTCATGTTGTTATAAAAAGTGTTTTTTTTTTCTTGCACCCTTCTCATTTTGTACTTACTGCTTACTCCACGCTGTGTTTCCTAAGAGGATGCATATGACTGTGTGAGAGAATAAAGAGTCTGCAACTGTCAAGCCTGTTTTCCCTGAAAGAAATTAAGCATTTTGATCTGAAGGTGAGTGTTAGGAACTACTTATGGTTGAAAATAAGTAGCTACTCAGCCAAGATTGTCCCACCTTCTTAATGATGAAGATCAAAAGAGAATACCTCGTTTTGAGTCCAAAATTTTCACTACAGCTTTTGTCTGGGTGCCAAGAACAGCATTCACAGGAGAGTTCAGGACTACTTCAAAGACTTCATCATCTTCCTCTAATCCATCATACGTAATTGCTATATTCCACGTCTTGGTTGACATTCCTAATAGAAATAAACATTTTAATTACTCTTTAAGTGCTATTTCAATCAATCGGGGTGTCAAAGGAATATGTTAATTAACATGCCTGCAGCTAGAATGGAGTAGCTTGGTGCATGATATTGTGCTTTACCAATTGACTGGACTCCTGCTATTCTCCCAGGTAACATTAAGTTCGAATTTTTTCCTGAACAAATTCAAGTTCAAGTGCACATACTGTAATAAAAAGTTGCTGCAGATGTGCAAAATGACACTACAATGCATAGATTTAGGACTTCCATTGCAATTTCCAGGAGAAAATCATATGCTTTTTATCTTGAAAGATCTATTCTAGAGACTGAAAATTACTCAAAATACTTGGAAATGGATGAAAGACTCTCTTAGATTGAAGTACAACTTTTTAGGCAGATTTTATACTTGGTCACAAAATTTTTGCTGGGTTGCTTGCCTTTACTGGGTATCTTCAGTCTTGCATTATGGGAATGATCCTTTCAAGATAAAGGACAAGGCTAGTTATTAACCCAAAAGACTAAAAATTGTTCAGGAAAGGTCAGAGGCAGCAAGACAGAAACAGACCTCAACATACCCATTGCTGTGAACAAAACTTCTTGGGAACTATTTCTGCATCACAAAGTCAGCGCTGGCATCCAAAATTAATATCGAAGGTACATGTGCAACATTGTAAAAATAAATCTCTACATCCTTATGACACTGCATAATCTCTATTTCCTTGCTCCTTTCCAGTGTGAATCTTCTAGCTAAGAGAAGCTGTCAGTACAGACCCATATACTTGGTTAGGGACTTCTGCCCCTTTCCACTACAGTTTATTGTTTGCAGTCTGGTGCGCCTATCAGTCCAGTCAAGAGTACAGCTGCAGGTTGTTTTTAAAGCTTTACTAAGTAATTAATAAATATCAAAAAGCTTGAATTTAGAACTAAGAAACTGATGCCTTGAACATAAGAGTTTGAAAGGTCTTTCCCTACAGTTAAGCCTAAGTAAACAGAGAGAGAGCCACACAAAAAGGTCTGTGTGAGGGAACTCAGCTGGCTTAACTGAGAAGGTGGCCAGAAAAGGGGAACAGTGTGTATCTCTCCTGCCGCAATTTCTTTGTAACAATCTTGAGCCATTTTAATTCAGAGGCTGGTAAGCCCGACTGTGTAGTGCATTAGACGAAAGAATGATGAAATCCTGGGTCAGCACAGTATGAAGGACTTTTAACACTTATCTCTGAGATCTTTCTTTCATCTTCTAATTTAAAATGAGCAAACAAAAATCTGATGACAGATAAAGGGTCTCAGAGAGTGGCTCCTTGGTTTCAGAGGTTTCTCGTGTGTTCCAGTGGAAATTAGGGTAGATTTTTGCCTTTCCACACAGGTTTGGTTTTTTTTACTGCTGTCTGCTGGGTGTCCTCTCTTACCCACCTCTGAAAAATAACCTGCATTTGCTCATTCTATACCTTTACATAAAATCTGCCTTCTCAAGATGGACTGTAGTTGAAGATTTACAAAGTAATCGGATTTGTGATTCAGAACTTTAAGCTACAATTTTTTCTATGGAATAGACAAGCAAAGCTGGGGTATATATGGATTCATCCATGGGATGCAGTGGTTCTTTTTCCCAAAGTCCCCAGGCTTTGGCTGGAACTGACATACTGTATTCCCCATATCTGCTTTTCAAATGCAGGTAAGCACTTAAACCAATTTTTATTATCAAGTAGATGTCATTTGTTTCACCCTTTCACAGACGATGTGTTTTGTCTCCTCTGTAGTCACTGTGAATTTCTCCCACTGAAATTTTACTGCTTACAGTCTTGGGATAACCTTTGCTCACACAGCAGGCAGCATCCTGGGAGGCTTGCGCAGGCCTGTCCTGGGTTCAGCAGTAGCAGTCATTTTTTCTCTTTCATAGTAGCTAGTGCCGTTTTCGACTTTCGGCCTGGGAACAGCACTGACAACACTGATGTTTATAGTTACAGCTTAGAATGTTTTGGTCTGACCAAGGACTTTCTGAGCCTCATACTCTGCCAGGGAGGAGGGGAAGCCGGAAGGAAGGGGAGACAGGACACCTGACCGACACTAACCAAAGAGGTTATTCCATACCACAGCACATCATGTCCAGGATGTAAAAACGGAAGGCAGAGACCCGGAAGTGTGAGGGTGCACCGTGGGGGGTGCACCGCTTGATCGGGTTGGGATTGATGGTGAGCTATTGTATTCTTTCCTTGTATTTGCCTTGTCATTATTATTGGTAGTAGTAATGGTAGCAGTAGTGGTTTGTGTTATCTCAACCTATGGGAGTTGCATTCTTTCGATTCTCCTTCCCATCCCTCCAGGAGCAGAGGGAAGAAGAGTGGGGAGTGAGTGAGAGAGCAACTGCGTGGCTGAGAGGCTTAAACCACGACAAGGCCCCATTTTATAAACCCAAATCCTGGACTCAGCAAAGCTCAGACTGCTGTTATGATTACAGTAAGATGAAGTCTGACAATAACCAGGTTCTTTTGCACCTTTCTGGTCTTGGATACCTTGTATGACTGAAGTTATATTCAGTTTTGTCCACATTTGGCCAGCATCCTTCATTTTACCTATTATGCCTAAAACCTTTAAAGCATCTGATGGCTCAGCTTAGGGTGAGTCCTCTGAGTCTTAGCTACAGTGGGATAAGGAGACATAATTACAGCAGTTTTGATACTTTAACTATAATAACGATACTAATTCACAAAGAAAGCCCACTGCACTTCCAGAAAATAAAAAGAAGTGTCTTTGATCCTACTCAGCTCCTCTAGCTACAGAAAGGTAATATGCTTCACTCTCCAAAATGAGAATTTACACTTTCAAAATCAGTGAATTAACTATTAAATTATTCATTGCACTGATTCATACCTGGATCAAACTGAACAAGCTTGGAGGGAGTTACTGTGAAGTCCTGTCCCAGAACAGCAGATACTTCATTCACCTGAGAAGAAAGCAGACAGTGAATGGCATGCAGTCACCAAACCACTGCATTCTGTTGTGAGCTGCAGTTACTACGTGCCTCTCCACAGAGTCTATAAAGGACATGCCAACCTACAATACATGTGCTTAGGCTGAAAAAAAGAAGATAAAGGCCTAAAGAGTAAACCTGGTGATGTGCAACTGTCATTCTGTCCTTGCTCATATTTTAAAACTGCTCTTAAAAGAGTTGTTCAACTTGAAATTTTGCCTCCTCCTCTTTCAAATAGCTACTTGACAGCATCAGACAACACTGCTGTTCACCATGCCTGAAGATTCAGCCATACCTGGCTCCTGGACGGGTACATCCTGGTGTCCTGAAAGAGAAGCAGCAGTGTGGCCACATTTGCCTATTTTAGCCTTTTTGTGAGGCCTTGGAAGAAGTGTTTGCCCGCAGAGCTGACTGGCAGGCCGCAGAGACTCTTTGGGATAGTCATGAATCTGTGTGTACATAAGTTTGGGGACACCAGTGACTACCCGGGTTTTCATAGGCAGAGGACATCAGTTTCCACCCTTGTTCGGAATCCTAAGATCAGTTTCACTGGTCTTTTTAGCCAAGTGACAACCAGAGTAGAGTCACGGGAGTCCATGAAGTACAGGGCAGGATGGTTCCGCATGAGGTCAATAGCAAAATTTCACTGACTTCAGTGAAAGAAAAATCAAAACTATGTTTCCAGTTAAGGCAATCATACTTAGAAACTGTGAGTTTTAGTGTTTTTCTAGCAGGGTGATTTGGTAAAATCCTGGAATTTCCATTTTATGAGGAAAGAAAATTTGTGAAGAGTAGTTGCACCAAACCTGGTTTACAAAATAATAACATGTTGCTTTCAGACTAATTTTTTTTTTTTTTTTTTTTTTTTAAGATTGAGACTGGTACTGAATATATAGGGGGTTCTTGGGGCTTCTTCCTAGGCTGATGGCACTGGGGGGACAAATGGGGAAGGCTGCCATGACTGTGGAGTTGAAGATCCCATAGCTCCCTGGCTCTTCCAGCTGAGCAGGGAAATGAGAAGTCCTAAGGCCCCAGATTGCCCAAACCATGGGTTTTAATGTGTCAGATCCTGGAAACCTAGCTTCTGAGCACAGTGCCAGGGGAAACTGCCTGCTCTGTCACGGAAGGTAATCAGAACTGAAAGACCACTCCAAAACATTCCAGCTGTGGTTAATCAGCGTTTCTACTTTAAACTCTGAAAGTCAGTAATTTGTCAACCATCTGCACAGCAAGGACAATGTTCTGGGAAGTCTGGTTTGAATTGCACAGCCACTTTGCTGATTACTTAAGTACCTTTTAAGTCCAAGGGAAAATTTGATGGACTGCGCTGCTTACTGCCAAGTTTCCAGTTAGGATTTTGTCTTTTAGCTTTACCTTCACAGCTACAAAGGCAGACTCTGCAGAGTGTCCAGCCCTGGTGATTTTCAGAGACACCGCTCCCACGGTCTCACACACTTCATATTCAGTCTGTTGCATTTCAATTCGAGACCACCGTAGCTCCAGCCTGCAGGAGAGGAGGGAAAGCCCATAAGAAGCAAAGCCACCTATCCTGCTGCCCCCACCTCCTGCTGCCAGGTTCAGTAAGAAGCTGTTTCTCTGCTGGCTGCTGATTTAGCCAATACACATACTGAGCCTTTGTTTCCAAATCAACATATTTGTCTGATTTGGCTGATGAGAAATAAGGAGAGGCAGTTAATGGATCTTCCAGTCAGTTAATAAATCTTCCAGTCAAGCCCAAGTCTACCCCATGTCAAATCTGAACCTTGTTTCAGATCTGGAGGGATGCTGCAACATCTTTGTAACAGCAAATAGGCCAAGACAAACTATCATTGTTTTTTCCTGGTTCCCTTTAACTCTGTAGTTTTACTTTACTTTCACTCTCATGTATTTTCTCTGTAATATCTTCCTTTATTCCCACTTTTCTTCATCTATCCTCTAACTCTCCTCCTCTGGGATATAGGGCACACTCTAGGACTTTGCCCATTCACCTTATTTGAATTCTCTGTGTACTTCACTCTTCAACCATAAAAGTGTCTGAGTCCAGGTGTCCCACACACTGAATTTAGAATCCTCTTCAGAGGATTGCATGCTGTAAAGGGTAGCAAATGAAGTTCTTGCCTTTTTAAAAGCTGTGACAAGAATTAGTCAGAGAGAAACAGGGGAGAGAAGAAAGAAGGAAAATGAGCTGTGATACTTACTTACTTACAAAACATATTTAACTTTTCTAAAACAAACTTCTAGGCCTTTCAAGATAGATGAACTGTAGCATCAGTGGAAATTTCCTCCTGTCCTCCTATATCCTCTGATACTAATTTTGTGGGAACCCTTTTAGAAGCTGATTTGCTTTATTTTTGCTAAAGAGGATGCGTGTACTAGATGTAGTCCAGCAGCATTCAGATAAAAGCTGGGATTAATTTTTAATAATATTAAACTTGTATTTTGCATCAGTGACCATTAAGTGATAAATTCTAAACAAAACAAAACAAAACAAAACAAAAAAACAACACAAACAAAATAACAAAAAAACAAACAAAAAACGAAACAAACAACAAAAAAATACCTCTCACAAGCTTTAAAACCCAATATTAAAATTATTATCTTTTCCTTAAGTACCAAATTTCCTTTGTTCTGAGATCCAGTGCAGCTAACAGAGAACTTCTAGTTCTCTGAAACTCCCATTTTCCACACAAGAAGTGCTTTCTCTTTGCTCTTTTTGTGAAGCTATATTATGCATTGCTATTTATATACAAGAAGCCACACTTTCCCAAGAGGAGTGGCAGCGTTTTAACGGTGGGTTTAATATCAGTACATCTGCGAGCCAGCGCAGCGCGGCTGGGAAGAGCCGAGGCTGGCTGTGTTCTATGTGTTTGTGTATGGGGACATCTTTTGGCACAGCACGTAACTGCCAGAACGCCCTCTCCCGAGGCTCGGTTTTGCTCGATCTAGAATGCAGGGTAGCGCTCGGCAGAGGAGCGGGGCCCTTGGAGCCAGCTCTCTGCTGCTTTTCTCTCACCATGAGCTCGGCTTTGTGAGTAGCCACTTTAGCCCAGGAAGCCCAGAATCATAGAATCATAGAACAGTATGAGCTGGAAGGGACCTTCAAATGTCATCTAGTCTAATCCCCCATCTTTGACTAGATCAGGTTGCCGAGAAGCACAGTAGCATTTGTTATTTTTCTCAGTTATTTGTGATTAAATAAAGTGGTTGAACATTCAGCCCTATTTTCAGAAATAAAGAGAAACATTGTCCTTGTTGTAGAGCTACTCTCACTTTGGCCTTAATTGTCAAAGCACAATTCAGATGACACCCCAGCCTCTTAATTTTTGTTCAAGAGGCTTATGGTATGTCACATATAAATTTTGGCAGTGGATGTGTGCCCTCCACCTTGTTTCAGTGCTCTTTTGCAGAAGTATTGTCTGTCTTAGCTTTTGCTGCTTGAGAGCATTCCCTCCGTTGTCATCTCAAGCCTGTGAAAAAGTGCTGCCATCAGCACAGGCCAAGTGACCTCCAGCTGCAGGACCATGTACATGCAACAGCAGTCTTGCTCTTCAGTACTCAGTGTCCCCCATCTCCAAAAGTCCAACTACCACTCCATTATGGAGTAAATTCCATTATGTTTTCCTATGAGGCCCCACAGGCTCTTGAGTACTGTGCCCCAGTCTAACCTGGAGCTAGCTCTTTGTATTTCACCTCCCTGAGGGAAGAAGCCTTTCTACTCTTCAACAGAATGGCAGTTTGATTCCCAGCTACATTCACACCTGCATGCCTTCAAGCCCAGCCTGTATTCATCCGCTGTGAGGAAAGCACACACCACCAAGGGTTGGTCAGAGTTACCTTTGGGGCACTGCTGAGTTTCCACTGGCATCTGTGACTTGAAACTCCAAGTTGTCTGCATTCACTTCCCACAATGGACTGATGACATAAAGTATGATTTTGTTGTTTAAATCTTTCTGGCTAAACCTTTCCTGAATAAATCCACCTGGGAAAGAAGAGAAACATTCAGGTGAATCAGAAGCCTGATAATAAGAACCACGTAGCTCATATAGGCTGCTTTCAACTTTTTGTTGAGCACTCAGAAAATTCGAACTTGCAGAAATGTGGTTTTATAGCCAAACAGCAACATACCAGCTTGTTATAAGCCCCTGCCAGTTTCTTTCCATGTGAAGTGTTTATCAAATGGCCAAGTTCAATGTTCTTTTTTTTCTCTTAACACGAACAAAAAGAAGTTTCTCAAAGGCAGCTAGTAATGGTCATCTCAAACTCTCTGAGCACTCATGATGAATGCGACACTCAAGTTCTAGTGTAAAAGCTTTCTAATTATATTCAAACCTTGCCCAAAATTTGATGAGAAATTTTTATTTCCTCTATCAAGCAAATATGAAGAGGGTATGTTTGTGCCAAAATCCAGAGATTATAGAAGACAGCACCTGTTGTTGTGTTTTCCAGGTAGCCATAACGAGGACCTTGTAAAAT
The DNA here is from genome assembly GCA_039720435.1 of Amazona ochrocephala. Lineage (NCBI taxonomy): Eukaryota > Metazoa > Chordata > Aves > Psittaciformes > Psittacidae > Amazona > Amazona ochrocephala. Next base: position 81,574,793 of record CM077909.1, on the reverse strand, counting down.
CTTGAAAATTATTCTGTCATCCTCTGTATCGGGGTCAGATGCCTTCAGGGACCTGGCAGTAATATAGATCCCATAATTGCCATTCTTCAGCAGTTCCACATCAGAAGAGCAAAGGAGATGAATAATTTTTGGTGCCATTTTGTCCAAATGATCCACCTAAATCAAAGTTAGACAAATGGATATTAATTTCTCAGCATCAGGATATTTTCTGTCCTCCTCTCGTTAAAAGCACTGTAGCCTGCTTAGGGTAGCAATAGCCACCTTGACTTGCAGTCTGCTCCAAGAGTCCGATCTCAGCTACAGTACTACTTCCCGTGAGAGGTTTCCAGGCCCACATTTCCCGGTCACTTGATGCATGCAGTGGGATACAGCATACACTGGGGAGGGCAATACAAATTCTGTGTACCTCTACCCTGATGTCCCACACTCCTCATAGTCCTTCTCCTTTTTCATGTAATTTTTTTCATAGCAAAGCAAAGGTTTCTCACCAATATTTTACAATAACAAGCTTGGAAACCTAAAGATTATGATAATCATAGTCATAGACATGCCTAATATGTCTCCAAAAATCTGTTCCACCTTTCACAACTTCTGATGAATCTTCCAGCACTCTGCAACAGTTGTGGCTGGTTTTGTACCTGATCTTCTGCCAATACGGCATCCTTGCTCATCATATAACTTCAGACTTTGTAATGAGGAAATGTTAGGAATGCTTTTGTTAGTATCACTGTTTTGAAAACCACAGAATTTTGACAGACAGTGAAATCATGCCTGCTTTTCATACTGAAACATGCCAGATAGATACATACAAGAAGTTAGAGCTGAAGCATCTAAGCCTGTGACACAGTGGGAAGAACTTGAAAATAAGGAAAATGGGAAATGAACAGAAATAGCCTAGTAAGGAAAGGAAGAATCAGAGCAGGCAAAGACTCCTAGAAGTAAGACAGGCTATCCAGCTGTGGGAGCAAAGTGTCTGCAATTCAAGATTCCTGTGACATGAAGATCAACAGTCATGCTAGTGTCCTTCAGACGCAAATCAGTGAGTCAGGTACCAAGTGGGTAAGCAGAGCAGAAGCAAGTTCATTCCTCCCAACAGCTGGGCTCAACTTTAGGGTTGAGATTTCTGTGTAAAATATTTTAGCAAATATAAGTTTATAAGTACATACTTGCTTATACTTATATAAGCAAGATGTCTTTTTTTTTTTTTTCTTCTTAAATACAGTCTCTCTCTTTGAACTCTGTAAAATTCTTTACCTGAGTTGTGGCAAGTAGTTAATTACTTTTGATTACCTTGTGGCAAGCAGTTAATTACTGATGAAACACAGAAAGTAAACATTTTAGCTGACAAATACCTCAGTTAAATCATAAACTGCAGCAAGTACCAGTTCCCGTCAAAATTACTACATTTTCCACCTTACCGTGCTATGTATCTCTTTTAAGTAAGCCTGTAGTCACACTTGCCTGAATGGTGAATGCCACTGGCTCTCTCTGCACCCTCCCCTTCACGATGAATCCTTGATTTGTCCTATCTGTTGCCACAAATGTAAATCTGTCAATCTGGGAATCCCCACCTCGGTGCTTGTATGCAACATCCCTGTTGTCCACATCTTGCTGGGTGAAATTGTACTGCAGTAGCACAACCCCTCTGTAATAAAGATGACCGTATTGGGGGAGCTGAGCAAGGAGGAAGGTAAGATTTTCCTTGGCAGTGTCTGGGTCTGAAAGCTGCAGGAGGTCAGGAGAAAGGAGTGCCATAGTGCCTTCCACTAATCTTAACCCCATGTTCCTAGACAGTGTGGGCAAAGCTTGGTCGACCGCCTCCAAGGAGATCATGAATGTCCCGTGCTTAGTCCTCAGTCCATTGCTGATGATGAATCTGGCAAAGAGAGGCAAGGTAGTCTTCAGCATATGTTCTTGATTCACCATGTACTGAAATGAAACGACAATACACACCTTTACTACAGGACTTGCCTGTGTTGATACTACAAAAGTAGTAGAGCTGGTCTGAGCTCAAAGCCAGGCTGTGGGTGGGGTGGATGTGTGACTTAAAACCATGAAAGCAGATGGCTAGGTATACGTCAAGAGTTACAACTGCATCTGTAGGAATCTGAGTAGATGCCAGAAGAATGGCTTTGAGGATGTACTCATCAGTCTAGCAGTCATAACAGAGCTGGTCTAATCTGCTAGCTTAGATACAGATGGAGCAGATCTAAAATGGTAGGCTGGCTGGGGGCTTAGTGCACCCTCTGGCATGCATACACCTTATGCAGTTGATCTTGAATGGGACACTATCACAAACAGTTGTTTCAGGCACTATGAGGGCCAGCCTAACTGGCTGCTTTCCACATAGCATGCTTGTACCATTCAGAAGCGAAATGGGAGCTGATTGATATTTAAACTACCTGCCTCCCCTTACTCTTCTGGCTGCACAGATCAAAGAAGCATTTAAATGATTAGAGGGTCAGAGCCTGGCCTATTGTTGCATGCCTTGAATGTAAGCGACTTTCAGTTAGGTCATGGAGTAGCTTACTGTGTCACGCAGACTGTCCATCTAAAACTACTCACTGCCTTCACCAATGCTTGATGATTAGGGCTTGATCAACTTGTAAACTGGCAGTATGCCATGAAACAGATGGGAATGAGCATAGGCAGACCAGGAACTATATAGCTGTTAGATATGTTTACTGAGGATGGTATTCCCAGCTGGGAGCCTAGAGACATCTGTCTGCGCTGACCTAATGCTATTGTGCCAATGCTAAAAGGCTTGTGCTATTAGTAATTTAGCTGAAATCAAATGCAGAACTAGAATAATGATCAATAGTACTATGCTAAGTCAAAAAGGGGCAAAACACATTCAGTGCAGACCTTAACTATTTCTCAGAGAGTCTGCAAGATTGCAGCAGAAGTGAGTTTCCTCCGGTTCTCTTGATGGCTGCAAAAGCATTTGGATGATTTAAGTGAAAGACTTAGATAATACCATTCATGAAACTGAAGACTCATCCAGTCTTCTACAGAGCACCAGATAGGAACAAACCTCCGGGATATGTATCAGACTGAAATTTACCATGCAAATGTTATACACCATTTAATTTCCCAGGTGGTGAACTGCCTGTGTCCAGGATACCCTTTTTCTGCACTTTGGGAGATTTTGATTGCTTATTTCTGGTTTATGGCTGCTTCATCATTTCCTTAGGAATAGAGAGCAGACAATATTCTCCTCACTCTAATGAATTCAGGGGACAACTCTCAGGCACAGTTAGGAGGACATGTTGCATGGTTTGATTTCACCATTACCAACATTTCGTCCTTTCTGCAGTTTGATGGCAACAGAGTTGGCTGCAGGACCTACCATCTGTCATGGCATTTAAAAGATAAAAATGGAATCATAAATAGTGCCAGCTTATTACAAAATCGAGCCAGCGTGTCAAAATGGAGGACATTAGCATGTTCTTTTCGTATCCCGCTGCCAGCATCTGATGTCAGGTTGCTAATCACTTGAGGTTGTCTGTCTAAGCAAGCACTGCCAAATCTTTCTTCCAGGCCAGCAGCACCAAAGAATACGGGCAAATTTATGTCTGAAGGAAGTACTTCAGTGGGTAGTAAAAATTTGATCAGTTAATTCCTTCTTCCCTCTATAATTACCCATAGAAATAATGTAACCATTCATTGTTTAAGTAATCATATACACTGTCACAATATTTGTATGTCTACACAAAACCAAATTCTTTTCCAAACGACAACATCAAGGAACAGTAATTATTGTGATTTAAATAGTTATTGAATATTGATATTTATTAAAGCATTATAAATGCACTTTTATAAGGCTAGTAATCTTACTTTTCTAGTTTGGTTCATAGCCATCAACCTAAACAGAAGACACTGGGTTTATCCGCATACATGGTTTCCCTGGAATTATTTGGTCTGCTTTTCATAAGCGTGATATAAAAGTCGTACTTATGGAAGACACTCCTACAGCCTAGGGTTGGCATGACTGTGACCTTGCTAATATAAACTAATCCTAGTTTTGGTTATAGTGTTTCACAATCGAGAAACATAAAGCCAGAAAATAGCTGTTCACTTTTTCTGTTATGACTCAAGTAGATAAGACAAGTACCTGTTACGTGGAGTTTAGTGGAAGGGATAGTTTAAAATGTTTAAACCAAAGAAAATTCCAAAATTACTTTTGGCTTAACTCTAGATAATGTCACCTGAGCTGTCCCATGTCATAGGGAGGTTTATTTAGTGTCTCCATGGCCCACTTGCTTGACTTCCCTGCAAAATACCTCTCAAAATGAATGACAAAACATATTGTTGAATCTTCACCATGCATCATGGAAAATGCCATTTACATCAGGAATCTAGTCATAATAGAGTGCAAAAGGTGGTCTTTTCTAAATTTCAACTTTTAGAAGACAAATCCTTTTTTTTTTCTTCGTCAAAATTGAAAAAACAATAACGTTTTAATTTTGGGTGGAAAAACTGAATTTTATAGAAAGTTCATTTTCTTTCAAAAGATGCTTTCAGACAAAATTCCCAATGCTAGCAAGAAGTAAGTATTTTTCCTTTAGAAACATTTTGTTTGTTTTGAGAGTTTTTTTTCCCCTGAATTTGCTCTCTTTTACAAAACTGTCCCCTAGACTTTAAGCAACAGTGCATATACTTTGTCTTTACCTGATGATAACTCATTACATCATTCCACTCTATAAACAAGGGAGGTTCATTTAAGAGTAAAATAAGGAAGTATTCACTTTAGGCTAAGCAGGCCCAAGAAGAAAATTCAGAAATGGGTGAAAGCAAACAAATATCACTAGGCTGCTGAACTGAATCTATAGGTTTACCTCAAAAATCCAGTTGTCTACATGAATTTCTGAGCTATTATGGTATCAAAAATAGGTTAAGCGAACTGATTTTCACTTTGTTCAAGAGCCACTTATGGATTCAAAAAGCCTGGAGCCAAATTAATATGATAAATAAGAATAGACAAGAAAGAAGCTATTCAGTACCTGAATGGACCAGTTTTACCACATTCAGCTGTAGCAAGAAACCAAAGGAAAATTACACAAAGTATGTTCTTAGTCCTTCTCCCACACTTACATCTTTACAGATGTGTATGTTTGGGTGCTATAATACTATTGATGCTAGTATCATTGGGTTAATGTGGCTCTGGCTATAATTTCAACATCAGTTAGAAAATGCATTTATCACCAAAGCAGTCGCAACTGTGTATGTTTTAGTAGAAATATCTTTGCTATCTGAGTGCTCAGAATTCCCACAGGTTTTCCACCTATTTTTAAGTTTTTTGCTTGTTCGGTTTTGTTTGTTCTGTGTTGTGGGCTTTTCTGAATACCAAAAAAAATCGAAGGGGGAAGTTTAGGAGGTGAAGTGTTTGTTATCCCTTACCTGAATGTATCTTCAGGAACAACTGCCTTTGTATTGTGAACATAGCAGACTATCTGTCTTACTACATCCATTTGGCTGAAGCTTGTAATGGGGATGCCAGGATATCTGACATACTCTATTTGTCCATACTGGGGTGGGGAGGTTATCACATAGAGGAGCTCCTCTGGCTTGTCAGTACCATCCAGTGCAAGGAGGACATCAGTTGTAATGTAGCCCTGGTCCCCTTTTGGCACTGTAAGAGGCTTTATAAAAACAGCAATGTCTCCTGCAAGATAGACAAAGCAACACTAACATAGTCATATTTAATCACAAGTTGATCTCTTTTGCATTATTTAGCCACATGCAAGCCATCACCAGCAGAAAAATCATATGGCTGTATGATTATAGCAAAAGTCAGTCTGGAAGGTACTTTAGGATCTCTCTAGTCCAACCTTCTGCTTGAAGCAGGGTCAACCATAAGATCAGCCATAACAAGGTTGCTCAGGTCTTTACCTATTAGGGCTTGAAAACTACCAGGGATGGAGACAGAACTTTTGTTCCCATTTTAGTAGTGTCAGGTTAACTTGGTCTAATTTCAATTTCTAATCGGAATGCAATAAAGGCAGAGAGACCATAAGAATAGAGCATAAACTCAGGAGACAGAGCTGTTCTTGAACGGCTTTTTGTCTGCCTTATTACATTCTTGCAGTATTCTTGTGCTTTTATTCAGACATAATGCTAGTTTCAGGAGCATATTTTCAACTCTATTTGAAAAGTAGCAGGGAGTCCTGAGGGGCAAGGTGCAACACACTGCCTTAGGCAGTGCCTTTTCCAATCCCAGGACCACTTCTTCACCAACAGGAGCATCAGGGCTCTGGCCAGCAGTGAAATCCATGCAAAGACACTTTCAGGATCTGCAGGGAGACTTGTCAAGGGCCTATACAATGTTCAGGGAAGTATCGCATCATCTTTGTTTCAGAAACAGGCATTGTAAAATGTCAAGTCTGACAGATCTTTACCCTTTTCCATGTCCTTGATATTTATGTAGAACTCCACACCTGGGGACCTGTTGTACCCATCCCACAGATAAAATGTAAAGCTGTCTTGGTTCTTTGAGCCTGTAGTTCCAGTATGGACATATCTCACAAGGTTCATATCCAGGTCTTCCTGACTGCACTTCATTCCAGTTTGGAGACTTATCCAGCCTTGGCCTACCTAGAAAGAATAAACACCCTTTATTAAACAGACAATGACCTATGCATCCTTCCTAGTTACTTTTACTCCAGGAAACACATTTCTGCACACTTCTCCTTGAAACACTAGCAACATGAAAATTAAGTGGTTCCTGACCTAGCATATGTTTTCTATTTCTTAATTTCACAAAGCTGCCTTTGGTTCCATCCGAAACCATACCTAAAGGGATATCAGAAGTGAACCTATGGGAAACTTCAGGAAAGCAGAGCAATTGAGAGCCCCAGAGGTTGTCCTTTGATGGAAAAAATTGAATCGACAAAAAAAATTTCCTGCTTTTCTGAAGATAGCACAGTACCTGGACTGATCTGTGTATTTGACATTTAGCCTGCAGTGCTAGTAGCTTTGGAGCAAAGCTTATCAAGAACAGCGAGCTCAAACACACATGGGTTCCCTGGATGTTCAAACTGTCAGATTTCAGCCAGTGAGTGGGACCCCTTTGATTCGCAAGTCTCATGTGAGATTTGGTCATGGACCTGCTGGTGTGAGGCCAGAGGAGGTCATGAAGATGCTCAGAGGGCTGGAGCACCTGTCCCGTGAAGAGAGACTGAGTTGGGCTTCTTCAGCCTGGAGAAGAGAAGGCTCCAGAGAGACCTTAAAGCAGCCTTCAGGTACCTAAATGGAGAAAGCTGGAGGGGGGCTTTTTGTTAAATCAAGTAGTGACAAGACAAGGGGGAATGACTTTAAGCTGACAGAGGAGAGATTTATGTTAGACATCAGGAAGAAATTCTTCATCATGAGGGTGCTGAGGCCCTGGCACAGGTTGTCTGGAGAAGCTGAGGATGCCCCATCCCTGGCAGTGTTCAAGGCCAGGTTAGACAGGGCTTGGAGTGACCTGACCTGGTGGAAGGCGTCCCTGCCCATGGCAGAAGGATTGGAAGTAGATGAGCTTTAAGGCTCAATCCAACCCAAACAGTTCTATGATTCTATGATCCTGTGATCTACAGGTTCTTGCAAGGATCAAACATCAAAATACTTTCCATGCTTATAGGTCTTAAAAACTGAATTTTTTTTTCTATTATATATGCAGGTAATTTAAAAGAGGCATTTTTTCTAACTTTGTTCCTTCCTGTGGTCTATCTTTGGTCAATTAATAGTCATCTTTCCTTCCATTTCCAAACTTATTTTCTGCCTTTCTTTTTGCTATATCCTTTTCATCTTCTTCCTTTTTTCCTTCCTTCCCTTATACTTTATTTCTAGCTCATGATTTATTCCTCACTGTTTCACACACATCTCCCTCCATTCTTTCTGAATCCTGAAGTAACTGAAGTAATGGCTTACTTGTCACTTTTTTTTTGATCAAGAACTTTACCCCTTCACGTCTCTCATCTTTGATGCTTTGTTTTTCCCCTACATGGGCTGATTCTCCCAGCATCTCTCTCCTTGTCACCTTAGATGATCTGCTATGCTTTTCACTCTTTCCTTCTCTTGAGCATCTGGCCTTTACTGTCAAAGCCTGTGAGACAGCATCATTGTTTTGTTCAAACACTCTTTCAACAGACCATAGTTGTCTACTTCAAAGCATGACAGACATTTGGGAGAAAAGGAAGATGAACTTCATTCTATCCAAAAAAGAGAGAGTTGTTTGCGTGCCTGCTTTTTGTTGAAGTACGGAGACTAACCTTGAGCTGAAGCTGACCGTTTTCTGGAAGTCTTTCAAATATATAATAAATTCTCTCCCTGGGGGTGTCTTTATCTTCTGCTGACAGAACAGCACTGGAAATTATTCGAGTTTCACCCATGTTCACCTCTATATCATCCTTTCTGCAAAAAATTGAAAGTCATGTATGGATAAATTAAAAGAAAAGTAACCTTTCTGACAATGTAATTTCTCTGACAGGAATATGGATTACCCAGATTCTGACAGAAATGATGACTACAGAAAGACTGAAAGAAGGGCGCTATTTCAGTTCAAAACGGGAAAAAGAAAAAAGCAAACAGGGTAGACCAGCTTCTCCTTAGAATGGTGAAAAATAGCTAAGCAGATGCACACAGCAATAAGGGATTTATCACATATGTCTTAATCTGGAATCTATTCCACTTACCTTCATAAAATTTATAAGATGGTGATGAATAGGCTGAATTATATGTTACTGCTACGATATTAATACTGGCTCTAATGAACTGATTGTTCACTAGAGAAAAGACTATCTTTCAACTGACTAGTCTGTCACTTAATCTTTAAGAGATACTACAAAGACCTAACCAGCTTCTTCTGTATGCTGTTTCTAGCACCAATGTCTGTTCTTGAGAAGAAGCTTTCAAGGGGAATGTGTGAGGGCCTTACATTCCCCAAGGGCACTCCTTGCTACAGGGTGCAATCCAAGAGCTGACAGATTGAGCTTTTGGCACTGTTTGCCAGCTAAAAACATCCCATCACAGATTCTTCAGTCTGTTGACTACCTCTAATGGAGATGAGACATGAAACTCCCTGAGGTGAAAGGGTGTCCCCAAATCAAAAGGTGGAAAAAAGCTTACAAGTATTGTCAAATGTTCACCTGTAAAACACTTCAGTAGCATAAGGGAGCTCCTACCCCACAGCAAAGATGTTGTGACTGAATGTAGAAGCTAAACAGCTCCAGTGCCAAACTGAACACATTTCCTCAAAGCACTACTGCTTAAATACTAAGAGCATTCTGCATATCAATAGAAAAGTAACAGGCAAGAAGCAGTAACTTCTTATAATGAAATAGATATTTTTCAAGTAGGTGGCTCACTATGTGCTGTTCATCACAGGAGTGGCAAATGATGAGTTCTAACACCACCAGACAAAGCAACAGTTTCTGGATCCAGCTGCGCAAATCTAAAAGCGCTTGACTTCTTGCACACCATCACCTTCCTTCACAGAGAAAGGGTGGAAAATATTGTATCAGTCTTTACCATATAAGGAATAAATAGGCAATTATCATTATGTGATATGAATGCATAAACTACATCACTTATTCTAACTAGAAATGGACATTCTCTCTTGTTAGCATTATGTGATCCTTGATAATCTTTCAACTATAAAACTAACATTTGTTAATGCAGGAAGCTCTTCATGGTAAAAAAAACACTCAAATTTCTCTGCAATGGGAAATGTATATCTGATCTGAAGGTAGGCCAAATATCCTGAGGGATCAGAAATGCCCACATTAGTGGCAGCCTGCTGAACAGACTGTGAGTCATTCCTGAAATGCGAACTTCAGAGGTTCAAGCTATGTGCCCAAAGCTTTTGGATCTCCAGCTTCCCATCTGCCTGACTGGGACTGGAAACTAGGCAGAAAGATGGAGGCCCTCATGCTGTGTGGCAGAGCATTAGCTAAAAAATGGGGATCCCAAGGGACAAGTCTCTCTTTAGAATGTCCAGGAGGTTGATCTTTCTCAGAGCCAGCTGCCTATCTGCAAATGGTCTGCCAAGCAATTTCTGACTATGCCTATTTCATTTCTCTTTCCTAATTTTGAACTGTAAGGGAAGTAAGTATGCATCTTTCCAGGAGCTGAATTATAGCTAAGCAAAGAGAAAATAAAAGAATCATTAAGCTGAAAAGCTTTCCCCTGTGAGGCAAGGAGGCATCAACTCTGTGGATTATCTCATGCCAAAATACATAGGTGCTTTCAGAAAGACGTTTTAGATAGGCAGTTGTCCTAGGGAAGGACAAAGCAAAGTAACTGCAGTCAATACCATGGTGGACAGTAGCCAGTAGAAGTGTGCAAACATGAGGGCTCTCTGGCAAACATCTTTAAGTAAGCCTTAAAAGGCAAAACAAGCATGCTCTCCCACTTTTTTTTTCCTCACTATTCTTTTAATATTGAGCAACATTAAAGCGTATTTTTGTTTCGCTAGAAATGTTTTTGTTAAACAGGCTGATAAAGACCCATATGGAAACATCTATACTGACATTAGTCTGTGATTCTCCCCATGAGTCACCAGTTTGGTGTTTTGACCACTTTTGGACCATTTTGTCTGAACTTATCCCTCTGTCAGAGACAGGAACATGTGGCTTACTTGCTCAGCGCTGGTTTCTCATCATTAACTGGAATGACCTTTACTGAAATGGTTCTGATGACTTTATGTTTCCCATCTGATAACTGGATTCTAAAGCTGTCCATGAGGTTTTCTGAATTGTCATGCATGTACATCAGCTTCATTCCTATGCAGGGGGTGGTGGGAAAAAAAAAAGAGAGGGAGAAGAATGGAAAAATCAAATAAATCTGATTGCAGCAAAATCTCTCACATCATTTCTTTATGTTTCCCCCTCACCCTTCTTCCACCTCCCTTCCCTGTATGCCCTGTCATAGCAAGCTTGTTTCAGCTACCAGAAAATAGGCTTGGTGAGCCACTGATGTTCATTAGTCTGCCAACATACTCTTGTCTCAAAGACACCATCATGACTTGAGTAAGGAGTGACTCCCTCCACAAAAAAGTCTCTGTTGGACTGAAAAAGGCACATTTCTTCTCTCCTCATTCCAATTCATTTTAACAGGGACCATAGCAAGGGTGAGACTATCACGCAACACTCTTTTGTGCCTTAATCCTCAGGGATATTTAAACAAGCCACCTGGAGGGCAGCTGACCTTGTGGCTGTGATCATAGCCAGTCAGATGATCTGGGCTGGAGGTAGCTTGGTTACCATTGTGGACAGGAAAAGAGAAAAGCCAAGCAATTGGAAGAGAGACAAAAACAGCCCTTGGGAAGGCTGAGGAATTTGGGGTGGGAACTTGACATTTCTGAAGGTTCATATTAGACAACAGAGAAAAGAAAAGTCTCTCCTCAGGTTTTAAGGGGGCATGGTTTCCAGGAGAATCTGTTCCGTGATCCTGCCAGGCACAGAGGTGAGACTGACTGGTCTGTAGTTTCCCAGGCCTTCCATTTTCCCCTTCTTGAAAATGGGGGTTATAATTCCCTTTTTCCAGCCATTGGGAACTTCACCTGAATGCCATGATTTTTCAAATATGATGGACAGTGGCTTAGCCACTTAATTTGACAGCTCTTTCAGGACTTGAAATGTATTTCATCAGGTCCCATGGACATATGCATGTTCAGGTTCTTAAGATGATCTCGAAACTGATCCTCTCCTACAGTAGGCTTCCTAAACATTATCTTGGAAATACACATAAGGCAAGTGACTAAATAAGCCCTGAAGGTTTCTTTCTGTGCCACCTACCCTCTAAAGAGATGAAAGACCAATGTCAGGAAAATGCTGCACCTACCACTCTTCAGTAGTTCCATGGAAAAGTCATGAACAAGCAACTCATGGCTGTGGTGGTCATGGTTAATTAACTGTTTGTAGTATAGAATATCATTGCCATGAATTCCATTAATAAGGAACCCGTACTGGGGACTCTGCACAACCCCAAATACCAAATGGTCTTGAGGCACATCCAGATCAACTGCATTGAAAATAGAAAGATCCAGCTCTTTCATCTCCCCTTCTTGAACCTAAACATGAAAGAAAAAATGTCAAATTCTTTTACATAAAAAGAATTGGGGAATTTTAGCACAGTTTCCTAAGTAGGTTATTATTGCGTATGAGTTTTCTTTGTTTTCTCCTCCTATTTCCTGGTCACTTTTGAATCAGCTACTGATTGCAACCACTGTAAGTGACATAGAGTAGTAAATGGTTACAGTGATGAAAAAAGAAGGTGAGAAAAGAAGTTTGTATCTGCTCCAATTAATAAAAAAGCTGTTAGGTAAATAATCTTCATACTAAGTGCCAAGGAGAAAGAATTTAAATATATAAAGATATGTATATATAAATAATGGATGCATAAACATTTATACACGTTCATGCATTTTTTGCTTCACAGTAAGATTAGTTTACATTGCCTTAGCATGGTTGTCAATGTTGCTCTTCTCAAACCCGGGGGAAGGCAGAATTATTATTTATTTTAAAAGCAGTCTTCAGAGAGGGGAGAGGCTATGCCTGAAGCATAAAAATAATACAGTAAAATATAAAAGCTCTTGGGAAACCAGAAGGAGCATGAAGATCCTTCTCCTTTCTAGATTACTTGTTTGTTTAAAGATTACACGTGTTTCTTTTTCTCTTAATTGTGAGTTACCAGAGCTGTGCACAAGTACAGTCAAATTGCAGCCCTCTGTTACCAGTTTAAATGGGATTTAGCTGGGCTGTTTCGTGAACTAGGCTGAATTACATAAGCAAAGGAAAGATGCAGAGGAACAAGTGTCAGAACAATGTTCTTATCTATGTGAAAAAGTGTTTTCTGGTATAAAATAATTCTGTAAGAGACATTTGGATTATTTCCTTACAGTGATATTTCTTGCTATGAATTCCGGGACTTCATCATTGGTTGGGTTGATCAGCACATAAAATGGAGTCTCTGCAGAGTGATGCAGCCCATCAGTTACATAAAGTACAAAGTGGTCTGCTGTTGGCTCCATTCGCTCGTGTCTGGCTTGTACATAGTTTATGTTCAGAGCTTTCAGGTGCTTCAGCTGAAACGAAGCTAGAGATTTTAAAAAGATAATGAGTTAACACAACCTTTGCCAGCCTTCTGGTCTTACATTATCATAAAAATATCTGAAACTATGTATTTCTTCAAAGAACAAATATCTTGGATTTTGCAAGGGTTTTTATAAGTTTTCAGTTATTTTTTTGTCTGAAAGAATTATACTGCACATGTTACTGCAGGACACATGCCCTTCCCTTGAAACAAAAATCCGTTTTTCTGCTGTTTGTGGGACTGTGCAACTTCATGCTCCCCAGTTCAGTCTGCAGAACTGGGCCCAAACAAAAAGACCCAAACAATGGGTAAGGTCTGGGCTCTAAATACTTACATTGATTGCTACTTGACTGATCTGGTCTAACGGAAAGTATCCCTGCCAATGTCTGTGGGGTTCGGAACTAGAGGAACTTTAAGGTCCGCTCCAACACTAACCATTCTATGTTTCTATGACAGACCAGGAAAATGAGGACTGAAAGACTCAGTGGTTCTGAGTGTCTGCCTGGAGACGCTGGTAAAAGCTGGTAGTATTACAGAGCATGCCACAGTCTGTTCCGCAGAGGATGAAACTGCCCTACAATGTTTGAAGATGGACAAGGGAAGACACCCAAGCCAACCAATATCTCTGCCACTTCTGTTACTTTGTCTTGGAAACTAACATGGGACCCAGGCTTTTCAAGTTCTCAGCTAAAGCATGTAAGAGCCAGAAGTTTAGGTGAAGTGCAGGATCCTTGCATGGGGAACTGAAGCGGAAGGCAGAGAGAGAGCAGATTAATGTCTCATATTGCGACTTCTAATAGACTGCAGCTGGAACGCATAAAGCAAAGATTGGGTTGTTTACTTCAAATGCCAATTCACATTTTCATATCTGTGGTCTGCATTTGAACTCCTCCCTCACAATCCCATTTGCTCGCCATTTGCCAGCACCTGCCTTCCTCAGTAAGTCCATATTAATGCGCACACACCAGAGCCCACCGCACCAGAAACCCTTTGTGTCTCATCTGCTTGATTACCGTATGTCACTAAGACTTACCTATACTTATACCAATGTTGCTCTTCTCAAACCCAGGAGAAGGCAGTATATTTTCAATGTAACCAAACTGGGGAGGAGAAACCAAGACAAACTCTAAGTCATCTGCAGTGGTGTCAGGGTCAGTGGCAAGCAAATGGTTTGTGGTAAGGGCTGCTGAGGAGCCCTCCTCCACCACAAACCTTGCACCTGCGCATAAACAATATGATAAGCATTATTTCTCTTTTACCTCACTTTACTGTTGTTTTTGTTAATACAAACGGAAGTAGTAACTAAAGCGGAAAAGACAACAAATATTGAGTTACTGAGAAGGTCTGGTTTGAGGTTTTTTTCTGTGCTTACACTGTCAACTCTACTTTTGCCATCATGTATGTAGAGAGGAAGGGGATCATGAAATTATTTTGCTGGTAAGTTATTAGGTATAGTTTATGTGCTGCTCAAAATCAGTTGTTACCTCTGCTAGTCAGAGCATTAATTACATGAGAGCTGTTCTGAATTGCTCATAATGAATAACTTTTCCATGCAACACCGCTTAATTTCCCTGCTGGGACAATGCTTTATTTCCAGAACATTACTTAGGCGAAAGCCTGCCAATTACAAAACTACTCATACACATGCTTAGATATTCTTTGAGATGCATAGCATGTATTTTGTGCTAACAAACAAATGACACTGAAAAAGGCAAGCATACATAAAGCATACCTTTATATGTGTACTACAGACCTCATCGAAAGCCCAGGAAGTCAATAGAATTTTCACACAATGAGGTCTGTTTGTCTAAATGTACTTTACCAAAACTATTTCCATTTTAACTAAATATTTTTGATTTTGAAGAGTACTAGTAAAAATATGGGTTCAAATCTATTTGTTTGATCTGTTGCACATATAACGTACATTTGTCTTCATCTATTAACAGAGTTAAATGTCAGTATTAAAAGATTCTCTCCTTTTATATAAGGGTCAGAGTCTAAATTTCTTTTGTAGATTTTACATGCAAAAGTAGATAGATATTTACTTAATTTTTTGCATAAACAATGCGCATGACAATTTTCTGGACCTAAGTTCAGTTCAGGGAGAAGGTATTGATCACTTTTACTCAGGCATAGCTTACTATGATGGTTTTAGCTGAAGTGGGGTTAATTTTCTTCATAATAGATTGTATGTGGATAAGTTTTGGGTTTGTGCTGCAGTGTTGGTAATTCAGCAATGTTTTGGTTACTGCTGAGCAGTGCTTGTACAGTCAAGGCCTTTTCTGATTCCCACACCACCCCACCAGAGAGCAGGCCGGGGGCGCACAAGGAGTTGGGAGGGGACACAGCTGGGACAGCTGGCCCTAACTGTCCATAGGGATATCCCAGAGCATATGACATCATGCTCAGCTTGCAAAGCTGGGGGAAGAAGTAGGAAGGGAGGAACATTTGGAGCAATGGTGTTTGTCTCCCCAGGTAACCATTAACATGGAATGCTTTCCTGGAGATTGTCTGAACACCTGCCTGACCATAGGAAACAGTGAATGAATTCCTTGTTTTGATTTGCTTTGCTTTGCTTTGATTTGCTTTGCTTTGCTTTCGCGGGAGGTCAGTGAGTTTTCTTATTTTAATTCTGCTGTTTCTCTCCCCCATACCACCAGGTGGAGTGAGTGAGAAGTTGTGCTGTGCTTCGTTGCTGGCTGGAAATAAGCCATGGTCTTACATACGAAGCAATGGACATGTACAGATGGAGGGGAGTAGATCAGAACACTCTTATCTCTAACCACATGATTTAAACATGCAGCTGAAGATTCACAAGCAGTTACTCACACTTGCACCTGCAGCTGAATTTGGTGGCTATACTGTACTAGCAAAAGAAAAGAAATATTGATGGATATTCTGATTCGAAACTGTTGTATGCTGATCTCAGCTGACTCTTTCTGATGCTAAAGAAAAAAAATCACAAACAAACAAACAAGCAAGTAAAATCCCTGTGTCCTTAACCATTACAGTACTGTGTAAGCCCACAGTAGAGAGGAAGCTTTCACCAGGTTCAATTGATGGAGGCTGGTTGTCCACTGGAAGTACAGTGATGTTTAGATCATATACTGGAAATGGATCTTGAAGTGGAACTGAAGGAAACAGAGGTCCATCATAACAGCAGTCTTTCACATCTGTGCCAACCTCACTGTCAGAGACAATGAAGGTTAAGATTTCAATGGAAGGAGTCAGGCCAATCTCCCCACCTGGAAAAAATATTGCAGTTCAGAGGAAATGTTTTACCAAAACGTCATGAAGAATAGTTTTGTATCCTGCAAGGACAGTCTGCAGTATTCAAAATCAGAAGAAAAAACAAAATTACTAGAATTCTGATTTCTGGCTGGTGGGGGTGCTGTTTGGTTACGAATTTGGTTTGCTGTTTGTAATTAAGTTTAACCGGTTTCTATTCAAGAATAAAAGGGTGCAGAAAAGTGTATAACTAAGTATTACTTATAATGTTACTCATTCAATTTTATAATACTATATTGTAATTATAATAAAATTGCTAGTAGTACTCATAATTCTGTTCTTTGCTCACTAAGGCATTTGCAAAACATACATTCATGCAGCAAGTTTTTCCTGCATTCCTTCTCAAAGAATGTAGGAAAGGATATTTCTTTTATATACGTATGTATATATGCTTTCTCTATGGCAAGTAGTTATATCCACAGTGTTCCAGAAGAAAACATTTTTGCACACCTAAAAATGCATGTATTTGTATATGCCTCTTATTCCTACAAAATGGACTATAACAAGGGCTATGCTTTGTATATGTACTTTCGTGCAACTGTATATTGTGCCCATTTGTAATCACTTTCAAAATGTTGGCTGATAGAGCACAGGACTGGGAACTACTACCCCTTGCAAGAAGCATCTGTGGCTGAGTGCATTTCTCAGCAGTTCTGACATAGCAGTCTTGCATTGTTGCAAGATATTTCTAATAAGTGGTCTGCAAAGAAAAGGCAGTGGTTCCCACCATCTCTTGTGATACCTGCTGTTAGAACATTTGACTGCAGACACATGCAGAAATTTGGGAATGAAAAAACACTGGCACTGCACCCTTGAAAGTCAGTTTCTGCCCTTCATTACTTTGCAAAACACTGCTATTGATATAATGTTGCTGACGTCTTTAGGCTGCTGAAGGAAAGTTTGTTATGGGTGGCCATAGTCAAGTGCTTCCTTCTCTTCTCAAATACTAGCTGCTCATTTTAGATGGTGCCAAGCCTGAAAATATCACATATATAGCACAAAATTACAGACTAATTACATAGAAAACCACAGCCTTTGGAATAAAAGAAAAAATCAGACAAGACTAAAGCTGTCATTAGAGATGCAGAAGAGAACCCCTTCAATGCTAATAAAAAGATGGCATTAAATAGGAAATAAGGTTAACTGGCCCTTGATTTCAGTGAGTAATCTAAAAAAAAAAAAAAAAAAAAAAAAAAGTTTTTTTTTTAATTTTAAAAATAAACCCACAAAATAACATCTTTTTAGGACTGTGGTTCTCTTGGAGAAAATCTGATCATTTACCTTATGGTACAGAAAGACTATAAACAGTCCAGAAATGGATAGCCATCTAGACTGAAGAGACAAGCAGAAAGTACTTCAGGTTGTTAGCATTTTTCTATTAAAACATGGCATCCCAATTTACAGCATTACATCCTTTTATCTAAATGTGACTATGGAAAAAGGTTGAAGTGGGGTTTTTTATGTCATGAAACAAACACAAAGGCTCTATTTTGTACCTAATTTAACAGTATCCCCCACATCAAAAAAAAAAAAAAACAAAACAAAACAAAAAAAACCTGCCCAAGATATTTTACCAGGAACGGTGAAAGAAATCCTCTAAGGTCATGATATTTTTATGCAGTTATTGTAATAGATTTTTCACTTCAAACAGGGATTTGGTGAGCTCATTAAGACATTTGGTAATTTTATATCATCAGCCCTCTTTCAAAGCCAGCTTTTTTTTTCCCTGGTCAAAACTCATGTGGTCTCTCAGCAGTCCCTGCTGAGCTTCTGCAAAGATTATATGAATTCTGGTTAAGATTTTCTTCTGGAAAACTCTGTGACCACCTTCCAGTCAAATTCTGTGCTTAACCCACTTACTGGTGTGCTTATATGTGACTAAACCAGAGATTACGTCAGCTTGGGAGAAACGATCCACGACAATGCCAGCTTTCCTCACTAGCCCATGATAGGGCTGGTGAGCCAGAATAAATATCAGTTTCAGGTCATCACTGTCTGCATCTGTGGCACAGATGTACTCGGAGGAAAGGACCACTTCTTCACCCTCCAGGCAGTGGAGCACAGGAACAAGGCCCGTTTGTATAACAGGTGGCTCGTCATTCACAGGCAACACCTAATCAGAAAAACAAGTTAAGATCTTTAATCTTTCATTTCAGTGGAAACTGTTGTTTTAATACATTGTCTTCCATACTGCTCAAACCAGAAGTATGTTGTCATGGTCAGAGTGCACTTAGCTTTCCCTACAAAAAAATGAAACCACCTGAGTTAGGGTCATGTTAAAAATTCAAAGACAAAAGTAAACTGAACTAGATAATTACAGCCTGAGAAAAATCTCAGTCCCCACATTTAGATACGGATAGAATAACTCCAGGTAGAAGAACCCAAGCTAGAGCATGTGCAAATGCCTTTCAGCTAGTACAGGCCAAATGTCTCAATTTGCCACATAAACTTGATGTCTAACAAGTCCATTATATTCCAATTTCCAATAGAATCCGAAGACTTTCAGACATCAAGCTTTGCACTCTTTTACAGAGGCATTGCTTTCAGAAATATGCAACACACTGACCTTGACCTGCAGAATGAACTCTACAAAGTGAATGCCATCTGTGGCTGCAAAGAGGATATCATCAGTGAGAGTCTCAGAACCATCATGCCGATAACTGTGAGGGCAAAAAAAGAAAAGAAGAGCTACATATATTTGACATAGACAAAGAAGCTGTGCTTTCTGCTTTCTGGTCATGCCAGAGACAATATGGATCCTTCCCAATATAAAAAGCCAATCACTATGCCAGTGTGTCCATCTAAGACTGCTGATTCTGGGTCAGAATGTCTTCAGAAGGCTTGTGGAGTCTCCTAGACAAAGAAAACTGCCAATAAAAACCAGACATCAGCTGGGAAAAAGGTTTCACCGAGCCTTTGTCATCCCTGTTCTGGCTGCTTGTGAGGTGTCTGTCAAGCATGTATGTCCTTGCTGTGGTGGGAGCCCACTTTGACTAACAGACGGAAAAGGAGTCAGAGAGCTCTTATTCTGCATGCATGTAGGAAATCAAGTCTCGTTCTTGCCACAAATATATCAGCAACATTTTCATCTCTGGGTTAATTAATGTTAATACAAGTTTTCTTGCAAACTAACAAAGCTTAATAAACATAAAATTTCCTTAAAAAAAAAAACTGCCAATCACTGCCTTCTTCACAGGAACTACATGTCTGAATACAGAATTTGCCTCCTCATCTGCATGGGGCAGTGCTATATAGGGAAACCTATCTACACCAGACATGGTCACTAGCTCCCACTTTCTGGCCACACAGCAGCTTAGTTTCTGCAGTGATTGTTGCAGTCCTGAGGATCAGCCAGCAATCCTGGCCTGGAGCAGCTCTGCCAGAGCTGTGCTATGATGAGTATTGCTGGCTGCAGTCCCTGCACCTCACCACTTCAGTGCAGGGAGTTCACCCATTTGACTGAAAAAGTCAGCCACTGTCAGAGGAGAAGACAGCCACTCTTCTAACCTGACTGCCAGGGTACGCATGACCCCACAGGAAAGCCTGTAGCCTTCACTGACAGGAATGCCATCCAGTTCCAGCGTCCCATGCTGAGGCTTTCTCTGCAGGAGGATGAAGAGATGCTCCCGTTTTGTGTCCACATCAGAAATGAAAATATGTTCCTCTGTGACATGGCTCAGGCCACCCTCTTCCACTCTTAAATGGCTTGTATAAACCTGCATGGAAGAGAAAATGCTTAACTCTCTTTTAGATTGCACTTCCCAACATACACCAAACAGGGCAATTTCAATTTGTTCTGGTATAAGGATGTGTGACACCTTAAAAAATAAAATGCCAAAGGCTGTGTTAGGAAAACCTAACGAATTTGCTAGTAGTAGGCTCTAATAAGTGCAGCCCAGTCCCTGTCTTGTTCAAGCAGGCTCCTGGCCTTCATAGGCAATAGACAGTATAAGAGGGATGCATTTTTTTGAACAGGATATGGCATACATAGAATCATAGAATCATAGAATAGTTAGGGTTGGAAAGGAACTCAAGATCATCATATTTTTGTACAGTCACTCAGGCATTGATGGTAGCCCTCAAATTATTCAGCACACAAAATCACCATGCACACTCACCACATTACCCCTTCCACTGTAGTACCAGTGCAGACTACGCATAACGCACTGAAACCCTGATTCCGTGGAAGATTCATTTTTCATTTCAGTCAGAGCAAAACATCTCTCTGCATTTCCTTTCCTACTCAGAGCCATTTCCATTCCTTTCCTCTTGCCTTCACCACCACCCTACCTCTGGGGCTTGATTGTCCACAGGAAGAATTGTAATATTGAAGCATATCCCATGCAAAGTGCCACCATGCTGATTGCTGACAGAAAAAATAAACTGGACGTGCTGAGGTTCAGGCCCAATGTCCTGCAGCGGTGGCATGTAAGCAACTTTCATATAGTTCACAGCATGCTGCAAAAAGATAAGAGGGGCGAATGAAAGAAAGGATAATGTGAGAGACAGAAACCCGTAATTTGGGAGAGCCAAAAGTTGACATTAGGGACCTTTCTCATCCCCTGATTAGATGATTTCTGGACTGCCAAATTTATTCCATAAACTTCACATCTACTCTTTATATGCTGGCAATACCTTGGTTAAATACATGTTTAGTTACAAATCAAGTAAGTACACTTTCAAATACTCAAACCTGTAGCAAAAAATACAGGCACAGTTTATAAGTGATGAGAGAGGCGATGGCCTGTCTCCTTAATGTAGCCCTTTATGAATGCTGGTCCAAAAGTCTTTTCTAATGAAATGTTTTCTTGTAAACTAATGAAGTTTAACAAACACACAGGAACAGCATGTCCAAATACAGAATTTTCCTCCTCCTTTATTTTCTTTTTTCCCAGAGCAGGCTGGTGAAAAAGGCTAAAATAACCACCAAAATTTGGCATCCAGATACCCATATTAGGCACATGATTAAGGATTTGTAGGCTCAGAACTCTCATTATGGTACTGCAGTGATCACCATTATCATCTATTATGATTACCTTATCAATACATCAGGATATAAACCAGGGCACTTTGTTAATATTTGTAAGACATCTATCAGACTAAGTGGAAACATAGCAACAAAATCCTGAAAGAAGCCTGTTTCAGCCTGTATCACATCTGTTGGTGGAGACACTAAGAATAAGAGGGAAACTTTCAAGGCCTCATTTTTTCCTTCATCTTAACATCAGGCTGGATCCAAACACAGGCTACCCTAGGAAACTGCAGCCGCTGCTGGTTTCAGAAGGAAAGTTGTGTTTACATATTGCAGAACTGAAGCATAATGGAAATTTCCTAGAAAAACTGGAATTGAATTGTGAAAGTTTTGATTTTTAACCTCTTCCTGTCAGAAAGAAGCTGTATACTTGTAACTTTTAAATTGTTTAGAACAGGTTTTAATGTCAGGTAACATAACAAACCTGAGCAAAGGACCGCAGTGCAAGAGCAGCAGGGTCCTTGACTAGTTTGGGTATGGTGTCCACCATAAAGAGCTTCCCAGCATCTGAGTGGCTGTACAAAAGAAGTATGTCACATCCCAGTTAGCAAAACTGAAGAACAGGAAAAACAACCATCACATAGCTCAGTCTTGTGTTTCAAATTAACTTCCCATCCCAACTATACTCTATTTCATAGAATCATACAATAGTTAGGGTTGGAAAGGACCTTAAGATCATCCAGTTCCAACCCCCTTGCCATGAACAGGGACACCTCACACTAAACCATGCCATCCAAGGCTCTGTTCAACCCAGCCTTGAACACCGCCAGCGATGGAGCATTCACAACTTCCTTGGGCAACCCATTCCAGGGCCTCACCACCCTTACAGTAAAGAATTTCTTGCTCATATCCAATCTAAACTTCCCCTCTTAAAGTTTGAACCCATTACCCCTTGTCCTCTCACGACAGTCACTAATGAAGAGTCCCTCCCCAGCATCCCTATAGGCCCCCTTCAGATATTGGAAGGCTGCTATGAGGTCTCTACGCAGCCTTCTCTTCTCTAGGCTGAACAGCCCCAACTTTCTCAGCCTATCTTCATACAGGAGGTGCTCCAGTCCCCTGATCATCCTCGTGGCCCTCCTCTGGACTTGTTCTAACAGTACCATGTCCTTTTTATGTTGAGGACACCAGAACTGCACACAATACTCCAAGTGAGGTCTCACGAGAGCAGAGTAGAGGGGCAGGATCACATCCCTCAACCTGCTGGTCATGCTCCTTTTGATGCAGCCCAGGATACAGTTGGCTTTCTGGGCTGCAAGTGCACACTGCCAGCTCATGTTCATTTTTTCATCGACCAACACCCCCAAGTCCTTCTCCGCAGGGCTGCTCTGAATCTCTTCTCTGCCCAACCTGTAGCTGTGCCTGGCATTGCTCCAACCCAGGTGTAGGACCTTGCACTTGTCATGGTTAAACTTCATCAGGTTGGCATCAGCCCACTTCACAAGCGTGTCAAGGTCCCTCTGGATGGCATTCCTTCCCTCCAAAGTATCAATCGAACCACACAGCTTGGTGTCATCGGCAAACTTGCTGAGGGCGCACTCAATCCCACTGTCCATGTCACCGACAAAGATGTTGAACAAGACCAGCCTCAACACCGATCCCTGAGGGACATTTCTTTCTTCTGTCCTTGTTATTCATTTAAACATTATCACAGAAAACTGACTACAAAAAATGCGTAATAGGATGGTCATGAAAGTTTATTACATACCCTTTAAGCAAGCTCTGGGTTTGTTACAAGTGTGTCTCTGTACACCCCATATACCAATTACACCTCCTGAAAGTCCAGTCCATCACATTCTTATTACTTACAAACCTGCATTTACTTTTATGTAGAAAAATAAATTATATCATGCATCTTTAAACTTCTGAAATGAGCCCATCTCCAACAAGTCAGCTTTCCAACAGCAGTAACCAGTAAACTGGATAACCATGTAGCTGTTTGACTGAATAGGGGAACAGCCTAAACATCCTACTTCCCAGTTGCACACTGATCCTGTGTTACTTCAGGTCAAAATTGAAAGTGATATTCTTCAGCTTGAACTGTACAATGGTTGGATTTTAAACTTTTCTATTTGGCAAATTGTTGCCAATGCTGTCACGAATTCTCATGAATTTCCAACTGGTGAAACAGCATCAATGACATGTAAACAACTACTATACCCATTTATCCCCATACCTTCATTGTCTCCTTGACCAGTTCTGCTTCCATTGTGCTCCATGGGCCCAGGACCAGAAGTCCTTTGCAGTGCTGTGGTGATAATACAATCCTAGAAAAAACTATAGCACCTCATGTTCTCAGCCTGGGGCAGGCCCAGGTCAGTCCCACTCCATCAGTAAGACATGCTGAGGCTTGCGCTCAAGGCTGCACAGGATCTTGTACAGCAGTGTAAAATGCAAGTCCAATAAAAGGCAAGAAAATATTTCTGGTGCTTTTCTCCTTATTTCTTGCTAAACTACGGGGCTTTTTTAATTACTCCATGTATTATTCTGCTGCTTTCAGCTCTAGCTCACACAGTCATCAACAGGGAGGTGCAGCCATCTATTGCACTTTAAGTAAACAGTTGAAGAACCTGATATACAAGAATTCTACTGCCACTGAGGCTGTTTCTCTTACATAAGTCATTGCTCAGTCCCACCTGAAAGGTATGGCAGGTCACACCTACCTGTGTGTGCAAGAGAAAAATGGGGAAGTGGTTATGGTGTATGTGAGTTCCCTGTCCTGATCTTCCACATCCAAGAAGTGGAGATGTTTCTTAGTTAGATGAGCAATCTCAGTCTCCTTAACAGTCAGGTGACGGGTCACGCCTGGGGCTTCCCTGGGTAGCTGATCATCCACAGGGATTATATGCACCATCATCACCTGAAATCAGGGAGACAGTGCAATCAGCAGACATTCATTTCAAGATGAGATTGTCCCAGCAGTTCTTTACCAGCATGCACACAGACAAGTAAATCACTGGAATATGATATACAGGATGTGGCTATCATGCCCAGTCAGGAATACGTGAGCAATGGAGATACACAGCCGTTGAATTCAAGGCCTATAATTCTTAGTAGTTTCCATTTAAATGAAAATCAAAGTTAAATTCAGTATATTGGATTCCTGGGTGAGTCAGTTCTTCTCAGTTGACTTCAGGAGGGCTATTTTGTTTGTTTGTACCATCTCCAAATCTGATCTGTTTTCAACATTTCATTTTACACTGTAGCAAAAAGCCTTTGCAATGAACTTATTTCTCCATGGACTAGCAGAAGGAATTACACTATGGGAAGCAAGAACAAGAGCTAGCTCTGAAGAACGTTACTTGTGGTGATGATCAGGGTAGCACCAAACAGAGAAGATCCATACCAGTTTGATTTCAAAGTCTATCAGAAGGCATAAAATCATCATTCATTTGAAGGAAATATGTGGGACTCTGCCAATGATGCTTCATTTTCATACCTGTGGATCTGAGAGATTGGGGGGGTCATGGCTATCATACAGCACAAACTCAAGAGAATCTTCAAATACTTCTCCTCCCAAATGATGATAATAAATTATTCCATTAAATATATCCCTCTGAAGAAAACTGCTGACAGAATACCCTGTTGAATTGAAGAGTATATCTTGTATTGAACAGTGCATGATTTTAATAATTCATAAAAATTATCCATTAGCTGTGCAAGTAACTGGTAAACCAAAATGTCCTTTTCTCACCCTAAACAGGACAAGTCCTTTATCGCATTGTCTTCCCCGTTTCCTGAAATCATCAACATCTTTTTTATGTCACTTAAAGATCATTCAAAAAATTATGCAACACAGCAAATTGCCCTAAAGCCCTGCTCAGAGGACAAAACAGTATTTGCAGGACTAGCAGCCTCTACAGTCTAGCACAGGAATTTCTGAGTTCAGTTAAATGAAAGGAGGGCTTTCTTTCCTTTTAGCATCATGAGCATCACCTAATAATTTTGAACTTGTCAGCGATCCTTGTAGGTCAAATAACTCCTGACTAGCCCAGCTTTTCTTGAGGAGAAAAGTACATCCGGCAAATAGACTGAAAATGGAAGATTAATGGGATAAATTGTGTTCACAGGTACAGTTATCCTGGTGCCAAGACCAACATTAATTAATGATGGGTATTTACAAAGAAGTCCAAATATTCCATGATTTTTTCTGAGCCAAATAAATTGTCTAATTGTAACATTTAATGCAGTTAAATTAAACAAGAGGGAAGGGAGGGACGGACAAAGATAATTGTGCCATTGTGTATGTGTTTTATTACCTATCAGGTTTGGTCCTGGTTTCTTCATGATTTCTCCAGCCTGTGGTGGCTTGGTAATATTGAATAGTATGTAATCATCACTGGAATCCATGTCAGATGCATGAAGCATAGAGGCCTGAATCAGGATCATCTGTCCCTCATGAACTTCTATGACCACATTGCTGATAAGAAATGGAGGGCTGTCATCTTTAGGGAGGATATTGATTGGAAATTTATGGCGAATACTGTGGGGGCCATCAAAAATCCTAAACACCACAAAGTCCTTAGTAGAATCACTGTCATCATGATGGTAGTGAACAACTCCAGCCTGAATGTCAGAGACTGTGAACATGAATCCGTTCCCTCCTGTCAAAACAATGTAAGAAAACATGTCAAAAGTGCCCAGCTCAGCCCAGAGAAGAATCATAGAATCATAGAATCATAGAATAGTAAGGGTTGGAAAGGACCTCAAGATCATCGAGTTCCAACCCCCCCGCCATGGGCAGGGACACCTCCCACTAAACCATGCCATCCAAGGCTATGTCCAGCCCCACCTTGAACGCCGCCATCCTTCCAATATGAATTGGGAGAGAGGGAAAGAGAATGCGTTTCCAACAAGAAGAATCAAATGTAACTTCTCCTACTGGAGACAAGATTGTAGAAGTTGGAACAGTTAGTAAGAATGCAGACTTTGCAACTGTGGTAGCAAAAAGACCTCCAAATGTCCATTCCACTAAAGCTAACCGAAGATATAAAGGATTGTTAATTGCAATTGTTACCACTTCAGTTTCAAACTTTACTTTCTTATCAGAATATTTTATATGTACTTTAAGCACCAAAGAAAATATGCTTTATAATTACAGCTCAGCATTTCACTTCTGATTCTTGTTTTTCTGTATACTGAGGTTACTCTTTATAATAAGGCAATTTTACAGATCTGCTTCTCTAGACATGTTATGTACACAGACAAATATTCAGGCAGGTTAAAGGTTTCAAGAATTGAAATCTGATACTGGAAGAGATGATCTCCCCAGGGTCTCCGAGGAGAATATTGCCTTTCCCTCCAGGCTGTGTGACATAAGCTGGGACACCCATTTACTCTCTTTGCTCCTTGCTTGAAGAGTATGGACAAACTTTAGGATGGGGAAATAACTACCTCACCACCAGAAAAGACAGCATTACAGGAGGATTATCCTGCAGATCTGCAGTAGTTTCCTGAGATGAAATGTGAATGCATAACATGAATACATTTAACTACCAAAAATCAAAAATCCAGCATTGACAGAGGCAGCTTCTTTCTACCCTGCCAACAGCAGAGTGACATTTTTAACCTGTTTTCTCAAAGAAAGGGGCACTATGCTGACTCATTAGACTTCAAAGCGAAATTACTAATGAATTAGGTCTAATTTAATTGCCACTTTTTGAAATAAACCTTAAAGCTTCCAATAAATAGCAACAATATCCATATGCTGTCTGTATTTGCTAACAAATCAAAATCGCTCCTCATTCCCTAACATCTTCAAGCGAAAATGTAAGAAGTTACAATACAATGACTGCATTTTGCCAAGGTCATGCCTGCTCAATGATAGCATGCCTGATTTCTTTAAAATTTTAGCATTGGGATATAAATGTATGTTAAGGAAATAAAAGTTTAAAAAAGTAGTAAAAGTTTAATGTTAAGAAAGTAAAAGTTAAGAAAATAAAATGTTTAAAAGTATGTTAAGAAAGTAAAAATAAAGTAAAAGAAAGTAGAAGTTTAAGGTAAAAGTAAATGTATGTTAAGAGAGTAAAAGTTTAAATACTGACTTTTCAATACTCATATTCTTGGGAAGGCCGTCAGCAGAGGGAGCAGAACTCCCTGCCTGCCTGCCTGCAGCTGGGGGTGCTGCCTGCTTCCATTCATGCCGGCCTTGCTCTTTGCTCCTGAGGGGAGACCTGCAGAAGATGCAGTCTCATGCCCCAGAATTTGTTTCCTTAGAGGAACCCAGAGCCATATACGGCCATGCTGGTGTTGGTCTTGTTTTTGCAGGGGCATCACAACACGATCAAGGGGATCCGTTCTCATTTGGCCTTGCTGAGACAGGTCAGCACCAGGCATGTTACTAGGTGCATTGGCTCACTGGGTTGAGCTCACCTCCAATGGAGAAATTAAGAATCAATTTAATTTTCAGATGGAAGTGATGTGTAGGCAGAATGCCAGACTTGCATGTATCTGCCATTTGAGGATATGGACAGCATAAATAAACTGTTTACAAAAGTAAAGCAACTGGTTTTCTTTATGATCTTGTGAACTTTTTTAATTTCTTACTGTGCATCCCAATATTTCCTTCTGTTCATTCATTCTCATGCAAATCCGGCTCTTAGGCTGGCAGCCCTCAGTAGGGAGTGACATAAAACAGGCTCTATCAGGGTCTTATTGACTGCCACATTATCACATCCATTTGCACTAGAGAATGTTCCCAGGCCCTCAAGTTGGAATTATTTACCTCTCACTGTGAGCCGCCCATGCTGTAAGCCATCAGCTGTGACCAAGCGAACACTCTGGATGTCATCATTGTCTACAATTTGGAAGTGTTGCCATGTGATTGGTCGGGATTGTCCTTCCAGGAGGTTGAGGCCTGTAAAGAGCAGAGCTTTATTTTGCCAAAGCATCTGCGACATTCAAGGTGAGCAGCATCTGGTTAGATGCTTTCTTAAGGTACATACAGTAAGGAAAAAAGGTATGGTTAAATCCATCTACATACCAACCTGTGACAGACAATTCAAGGACAGTGTAAAACTTTGGTATCAGCTTTTATTCTGGGGTACTTGACTTAGCCAACTGTCTTTAAGGTTTTTTTTTTTCAGAGAAATAATGTATTTGATTCCAAATGATCTGATAGACTAGTTAGGCACACTTCCAAGTGCTTGCACAAAGTGGAGCACTGCAGTTGAAATCTCACAATGCCTGAAAATGGGCGCTTAGCTTCCTTAGTGAGCCAGCACTTGAAAATGCATATTAATCTTCATGAATGAGGATGGTATCTCTTCTTTTTACTCTGACAGTCATTTCAGGTGGGGTTTCTCTGGGAGACATGAAGCCTCTTCTTTTCAGCTTCTTTCCTGTTCTATTGTGAGGAGACTGCACTTACTCTGGTGTTGACTTCAAGACTTGTTTGATCTTTTATCTTTGCCTTCTGAGGATTAAATATCAATGTACTTTTCACCCTAGATGGAAAAGCCTGTCCCCTTTCCAGTGTAGGCATTATAAATCTCTTTGAAATAACCTTAACCTGTAAGATTTCCAGGTTTCAAATGGCTGGTGGTGTATTATGCCCTGTCTAGTTGTTTGTTTTTACTGACTTCCACTTTAAACAACATCAGCAAACACTGGTCTTTCCCACACACCACGCTGCTACTCCTTTTCCACCACATATTTGTCTTTATATTTATACTCTTTTATGTCCAGTTTATTCTCGAAGAAGAAACTATATACAGAAATCCCAATTTTTCTCTAGAATCTTATTCTTCTTTATTTTTCATTCCAGTTAAAACATAAGATTTTCTGAAGTTGGTGTAACGTGTTCTCCCCCCCCCCCCCAACGGATAAAGGGAAAGCATAGATTTACACTCCATCAGTTTAATGATCTTTAAGCTCCAAGAATAAATCCAAAGTTTAGAGCTCTGTCAAATGTCTGTGTCAAAATGTTATAAATTCTGTAGCAAAACAAACTCAGAAAAAGGGGTCTCACCTGTGTTCCATGAAACACGAGGAGCATTTGTATCTGTTGTTCCGATGGAAAGCTGCACAGTGATTGGTAAACTCCTTTCAAAGTAGAAGTCATGAACCTCAAACTCCACCTGTTGTCAAAACAGACAAACTATTTGCTGAAGAAAATGTCAAACATCTGAACTGTCAAATTCTTGAACCTGCTGTGAAACAACACTGAAAGCAGAACAGAGACGAAGCACTTAAGGAGCAAGTGATTTGGTGGGACATCTGATCCCTTTACTAACAGAAAGAAAGGAGGTTTCTGTGACAGCCAAGATTAAGAAGAGACAATCTTTGTCAGATTCAGGTCCAGTTACTGTTACTGTTCATCTGCTTTCCAGTCCTCCCTTTCCCCAGCTTACCTTGCTCTGATTTTGTTTCTTTGGTGTCACTACTTTAGTACCAACCATTTTATTTTGTTTGGGATATTGCTTGACCGTCCTATCAAGTAGTTATCTTATCACTACCAGCATATTCATATACTCCTGTAACTGGTTTGTCTTCCTTTCATATCTCCTTTTCAAGACTATTGCTTATTTCTGGGAGTGCTGACACACTGCTAAATTACACAAAATATCTACCAGTACTGGTTACTGAAGAAATGAAGTAACACTGTACAACTAGCAGCCAACATGGGAAAGGTAGAAGTGATGCTGGTTTTGCTCCCATAAAACGTAAATGTATTCCTACATCCTTGGTCTCATTAATCAGCACTATTTGTTTACCCACTTACTCCAGACCCTGCTCTCATTGTTTGCGTCATGTTCTCTGTGTTATTAACATCGTTTTACTACTCCCAGCAGGAACTGTTGGGAGCCCCTTTTTGTTATCCCTACACTGCTACTGCCATAGTAGGTAAGCTGTGAGATCAAACAGTAATCCTGACAGCTAGCTGGTCCATCTTTCATGGCTTCAAATATGACACCTATCTACAGGTCATAGGAATCAGTACTGTCACATAGGAGTAAAATCTGTGTCGAAGTAGCACTACTGATCTTTTCAAAGGTTCTTGGGTGGAGCCACAAGCGTAGTTATTCCCCTATTCTCAATTTAAAAAAAAAAAAAAAAATAACAAAGAAAGAAAAAAAAGGCAGAAACCAAAAAATCCTGGAATTCTTGTTAGACAGAAACCAGAAAATACCTAAAAATGCCTATACACTGCACTGTTACCTCATAATTCCTCCTCCCTGTGTGGCTGGCATTTGGAGGCTGATAAGCAATGAGCATGTCACTGAGATCTTTCCAAGTGAAGGAGCCAATAGGTTTTGTGTGGTCAGATAGATGAGTGATGAAGCCCCTTGGAGGTGGCTTGGTAATGTTGAATACAAGTAGGGACTTTGGAGTTTCATTGTCTTCAGCATCAAGAGTTGCGGTTGTAATGGTGGTTAAAATAAATTGGTCCACTTCCAGGATGAACTTTGCCATTGGGACAGCTTTGGGTATTTGATTGGGAACAGTGCCTTTAATCTGAACAGGAAGCCATGCATGCTCAGTCTACAACAGGAAAAAATGAGACAAATAAAAGGACAAAGTGAAACAAACAGAATACATGTAATTTCTATTACCCTGATGTAATTAATTGGGGTACATGTTAAAGCAATAATTATTTTTAAAAGGAAAAAATTAGAACATTTTTATGAGAAAATGCCCAAAGTAAATATTTAGACCTCATGAAAAGGTCTTCCAGGTTCATTAATCTTATTTGTGTTCATAATTTTCGGCCAAAACAACTTTCTTAATTTGATGTGAGTACAATGTATAACTTTACCTGACAGAAAGATTCATGAGCCACTAATTATTATTAACTGAATATGTTCATATGGCTCTTAACTTATAAATTACTATATATGTTGAATTCAGTGCATATCATTATCTATAAAAAGGCGGAATTGTGCCAGAATTCTGCTCTCAGGTTTATGCCTGCCAGTAAACAACCAGAGATGTTTCTCTGTACCATAGTGGTCCAAGCATTGAGTCATGGAGATGATGCATTTCATTTGCCCAGCTGGCAACAGTGTAAGAACTGAACAAACTTTCAGGCTCACTATCTCTCTCCACATGCGAAAAGGAGCAACAAACTTAAATGTTTTGAAAGCCAGGAGACAATCAGACATTGTGAGTTGTCTAAAAGTCTACCTTGTGCAGAGTTTTGCTCCTAGTGTCTGTGAGATCCAGCCTCAGAGAAATATAGTCAGTGTCAGGTGAGGGAGGGTCAAGATGCTGATATCGAATCCCCATCTGCAGAAATTCTTCACAGCTCATTTTTGTGTTGTGAATAACTCCCAGTCCCAGTGTGCAGCTCCCACTTCTGCACTGCTGGCCCAGACTGTTGTCTGTAATCCAATGGAAGCAAAAGCAAACAGTTACTAGAGCAGAAACCAAGATGGGAAGTCTATCGCTATAGCTAAACTAACCCTGATAAAAAGCCAGCAATAAGAATTAAGGTTCCTTTAGTGACTTAGGTTTTCCTACAGGATTTTGTTTTCAACTGATATCTTCTAACTCCAACCTTCTTTGTTCTCTTTGGTGGATATTGCCTTCAAAAAATCCCTGTGCTGTTTCTACTGAGTCTCAGCACTCACAAAGCGTCACATTGGTTCATGTGTTTAGGATCCAAAACCAGACTCCAGGCAGGGGACTACTGACCCAGTTCTGTGGTCTGTGTTGTGCTCCACACAAACTTCATGGCCTTTTCAGTTTATACGACAGCTCAAGCCGTTCATTAAACTTCACATAACCCACTCTTACCCAGCATATCTGAAGCAACCCACTTCTGTATACTTAATCTGCTGGGGCTCTTTGAATCTGCTAATACAAACAACTTAAGCACATCGTACTAGGGCCAGGGAAGAAGCTCTGTGGCTGATCTCCATGGAGCTGCTCTTGCTGCATTTCTCCAGTGATGAGCTGCCCATAAGCAGGCAAGTGGGTTTCCGAAGAGGCTATGGAAATGGTGCAATCCAGATTTATCTTCCTGTCATAGTCAAAAGCGAGGATGTTCTTGTCAATCACCCTTGATAGACCATAGTACTCAGGGACCTCCAGGGCACGGAAGCGCATTTTGATGATGTTACAGTCTGGCTCAAGTAACTGCACACGAAGTGTGAATGTCTCCACAAACGTTTCAGTTTCTGTAAACCTGCAGGTGATAGAAGGAAATTAGTTTGCTTCATCCCATCTTCTGTCACTCTGTGACTTTGGCATTGGCCTCACCTTCTAAACTGAATACTTTAACTACTTTCTCTCATGTGCCCTCAAACCCCGGATCACCAGAGGCCGTGAGATGCCAGGCCCTGCTGCCAACATCCTTATGCTTGTAAAAAGGATGTCTGTGTGAAGGAAGAGGTTGGTCTCTGTGTATATACAAGGGTCTGTGTCACTATCAGCTGGACAGCGCAGAACACACAGTGCTCTGAAGGTTCTGCTGCCATTTTCAATAATAAAAAGAAAGACCTCTGATTTTCTGTAATAAATAAGCAATACATAATATCTGTTAATATTATCAAACATGTTATTTGAATGTAGCTGAAATACATCGTGAGAAATGTTTCTGTAAACAGCTGGTCACTTCTTAACTAATGATGCTGCTACTGGACCTAAGTAGGTACAAGTACAGCAGAACATGCTTTTACCATGAAAAATGACCTGCTTGCTCTTCCCAAGGGCAGCTGTGCTTCCAGTAACAGTAAATTGTGATCTCCCACCACTTCTTACCTGTATAGCCTGAGCATGACTGCATCTTCATCTAAAATTGGACAGCCATTGTGGGTGTATTTGACTTCATTAGGAAGGAAGTGACAATCAAAAACCTGTGAAGGAGAAAGAACAGACAGATATAACACTGCCAAGGGTGCTAACTTCACAGCTTTCATTTCACTTCTCTCCAACTGTCAGGAATGCATCAGAGTAAGGAAATTTTTAATCTGTAGTTTATGAATAGGTATTCACCCATTCTGCTGTCTCCCAGTGAGAGTCAGAGTAACCACTTTAACGCGGGGCTGCTGGCACTTTACAATTGGAAAAGGAATAGTCATATAAGTGCGCTGGTTGCAGGCTGCTGAGTCCCGCCTCCAGTGCAACTAGTTTGAGCTCACACATGCACGCAGTTGTATTCAGTAGTACAACTTCAGTGGATTCAAAAAGGCAGCAAATTCCTGATAGATTTATTAGCTTTTAAAGTTGCTCGTGGCAGTAGCTTGATTAGATGGTAAATCCTGCTTTATGGCCACTACCGCTGGACTACATAAGTATTATCTGGTGACATTTCTCAGTTGGAAACTTTGTTAGCTCAGATTTGTTACAATTTTTTGGAATACTGACTTTGTACTGGTAGCCTTTTTTCAGATCAGATGTCATCTCCATGCCATACCAACGCCTAGCCCCAATGTCAGTGTAATCCCACAGCATAAAAGCAAGCAGAATTTCTGTATTCCGTCCACCACCTAATTCAAAAGAGGCTAAGAGACATATCTGCTACAGGCCAAATTTACAAAGCTGTCTGGAAACAGTTTAGCCATCTAAACCAGACACTTCTTTCAGTCTAGTTGTTTTATTTAATGGTTTGTTGACTTGCACAAGTAAGTTAATGAGTAGAAATGCCTTTCCCAAATGGAAAAAAGATTACTTTAGAGAGCTCTGACACACCATTCTTTGGGGAATTGATTTGGATTCTGGGGCACATGATTTTCATGTCTGCACACACCAGTTTGTAAGTCTAGCAAATTATAGTTCCCATGTAGCTGCATTTCTTTGTAGATTTTTAACAGCTGGAAGCTGCTAGCATTGATAAAACCATGTCTATGTTATCCTTGTGATAACAGGGAACCCCTACATAGTCCATGCGTAGATGGAGGATATACATATCTTATATTTACAGTAAGACGGAATATTCTTGTCAGCAAGAAGGCAAAAAATAATTACATTTCCTGAATGTCTCACTGTGAAACTGCATGTGTTTTTATGGGCAGTATTCATATGCAATTCTTGGGACATCTATGGACTGAAGTAAAATTTGTTCAGTACTCAGTAACAGATAAAATGAGGCCATTACTAACACAGATTAATATAAATATACAGCTGACTGACAAATTACTTTTTGTTTTGTTTAGTTTTTCAGAAAGAAGAGGTAATTTCTTGCTGCCAGTCATTTCTTAAAATGCACCGAAAGAATCATGAAATTGAAGAGCCTTGCCTGAATTAGCTACATCTTCCCAGCCAATTTGGAGGGTGGTGAAATGGAAGGGCAATTTTAGTGAGGCTCTGAAATGTTGAATGGAAGTGCAGTGCATAAAGAATTTCTTTGGATGCTCTGAATTTCAGTGTACAAAAAAGTAAAACTTCAATATCTCATTAAATTTGATACTTTAATTTGTTAATATATAGTTAACAGAAGCACATCATGACTGCTTTTTGGATTTACACTAAAGCATGTAAGAACTAATGACCTCTGTTCCTTTCTAGCAATTACACAGAATTAGGACTTGTGTCTTTCTGGATGGAAAAATAACTGGAGTTGATTGGCATCCATTATTACTGACTTGTCCACTTCCACTGAGGTTATTCTCAGATGCTCAAGCTATGTGGAAATGGTTCTGTATTCCTAGTGACTTTTAAATGTGTTGCTGGTTTTAACTTGTATCAAGAAGCACACTGTACAAATTCTTTCTATTTTTAAGTAAGTGATGAATTATTTGATTATCAGATCCATATACACAGATTTACCATTCTTTCTACTGACTAAAATAATCTTGGAATGATTTGTAATATAGGGTGTTACGGAATGTATGATTGATTGTATTTGTTTGGACTGCTTAGAAAGGAAGGACAGGAACAGTTTGTGGAAATCAAAATTGCTCTCATATGATGAAGGTTTTGACAATGTTGTGGCTGTTCTGTTGTGTATTATTTTCAAATGTCTTAGAAATATGTTATTTTTTAGTGTTTAACAAAAAACAAAGATGTCTTGATCTTACTTAATGTCTTTTCTTTCTTTGCAAGCTAACATAAAGGAAGGCAACAGTTAATTAATTGGGTAGTTGAGTGGTGTGTTAACCTAAAGAAAAAAAATTACTTTATACACAAAGTAACTCATATTATAGCTTCCAGGAGTTTAGTGTTGTACATTGAAGATGAGATTCTTCACTGACGTTAATCAGTACAGAGCTCTCAAGACTAGGGTTTTGGTAACATGTATGTCTGGTGCAGACCTGACAATGAGATGGTGCTCAGATGATGTTCATATCAGAGGGGACTACCTACAACAGAGATGATGGTATATGATACCAAAGAATTAATTTCTTTCTTTCTAAAACGTTATTAGTTGCACCTCCTAATTGATAACAGGGTTATGGAAAGTGAAGTACCTTTCCACAAAGGTCTATTATCATTGACTGACAGTCACTTTATATACATATAAGACACAATCTGCTTTGCAAAAAGAAACATCTGTTTTATGTTTCCTAATATGTTTTCTTTTTATATGAACAGGCAACTCTAATTGTCTATAAATTTGCTGGGTAAGACAAAAGGGTTCTAAATCTTTTCCTAATTACTGACGAGCTTTGTTTTTTTCCACTTCAATTGCTTTTCAACTACAATTTATAATTAAATTGTCATACATTCCTAGGACATTACTCATTTAATGGCAGTAAAAGAGATCATATCAGAGACATTGCAGAATTTCCTGGTAGAAAGAGCATGAGTGGCACAGGGTGGGCCAG
This sequence comes from Amazona ochrocephala, assembly GCA_039720435.1. NCBI lineage: Eukaryota > Metazoa > Chordata > Aves > Psittaciformes > Psittacidae > Amazona > Amazona ochrocephala. Next base: position 81,538,691 of record CM077909.1, on the reverse strand, counting down.
ACTCTGGCACCTTTTTCAGGAGTGATGAAAGCTCAGGCAGCACTGAGTGTGTGACTCGAGATTTTGTCATTCAAAACAAAAGCCCTCAACTTACTAATGCTGTCTTGCTGTTTTCCAGCAGGTAAATATGACCTGAGATAACCAGACTGCCTATCTTGTTGGCAATCTCCCTGGGGGACACTGTGCTGTGGTGTGCCTCTGAAATTCCCACCTCCCCAAGGCTTCGGAGAGGCGAAGGCACCTTTCCTAGTAGGATAGCACTCAGATCAGGAGCCATTCAGAGCAGGTATCCCAAGCGTTACCTGCAGCCACTGGCCGGGTATCCCAGTGCTACCAGCACAGCAGAGCTCACCCCTCCAGCAGGGAGGCCTACAGCCTCCACACGCAGCTGTCTGGGCTCACACTGGGGCCCTTGATGGATGGACACTTAACATAGGTGGGGTTGGGAGTGGGGAAAGTCCCTAGGCCCATAGGTATTTTGTAAAATAAGGTGTGTGAATGCACATCCCTGAAGGACTCTGGAAAACCCTTTGCTAGAAGCATGTCAGGTTACAAAGGGTAAAGTGGCTTTTTCAACAGAGCTGGGTCCTGCTGCATATAGAGGCTGAGGCAGAAATCAAAAGCAAAGTCACTCCCTCAGCCAGACAGCTTGCCTACAAAAGAGGTTTTCCAGCAATGACGCACCTAACTCTTTCTTTTTCTTCTCATGAGCCAAACTAAACAGAGGAGGTGGAGCAGGAGGACTATGGCCTCAGCCCCTGTGCTGATAGAGGGCAAGCCCTGGGATAGTCCCTGCAGGGGCACTGCGCTGCTTGGGGACAGTCTCTACAGATCACGCATTGCCCTGCTCATTTCACCCTATATTCCCTAGCATGCCTCTGCTCCTTCTAAGTGCTGATTCAGCCGCAGTACTTGTCAGTGATATGCAAAAATAATGTCAATGACTAAGCCAGAAGCTTTGAAAAATATGTCGAGATGGTGCTCCTGCATCCACCTTCACAGAGACCACCAGAAACCTCAGAGAGGATGTTTAAAACAATACACATATGCAAACATAGAGGAGCATATGCAGTAAGGTAAAACAAACAAAACTTTCTGAAAATAGGCAAAACCTCTTTGGTTGTGCTTCATTGAAACCATTCGTCTTCTATCTCTAGCATCTAACAGCTTAATGTCAATTGCTTTCAGATCCTTCCTGCCATAACTCAGGTGGGGAGATTTGTAAGGCAAATGAGTAGCAGAATGGTGATATGTGACGTACACTTCATTATTCATACGATCTTGAAATTTTAGCAGAAACAGTTGGGGTTTTTTTCATGTACTCACCATCTGCTAGCAATTTAGCTGTTGCAGAGCAAGCAATGGTGTACACAATGTGCTTATTGTATGTGATGATTTTTTTCCTTAATTGCTCCCTAAGTAGTGGCTGCGTGACTGAAATGCGAAATGCTCTAGCAGCCTACACATTATCCAAGGGGCACTGGTTACCCTCATGGTGGAAAAACAAGCAGCTGAAAGACTGGAGAGTGCCTCCTAACCAAAAGGCTTGAAATACTCATTCTCTGCTTGTGAAAGGAAACTCTGACCAAACTCACTCTTAGGCACTTGTAATACTGAAGTGAGCTTTTGGATTTCAGGGGTGCAGTTCTCTGTCAGCTGGCTACTCTCAGGATAAGGCTGAATCTCACAGGCCAGTCTGTTTCATGCCTTTTTGGTCATTAACAGAAAAAAAAAAATTCAATAAAGCAGCTCTTTCTAGTTTCTCCCACAACTGTGCACACCTGGACACTCAGAGCAGCACAAACAGAGCCCAAGTACCTGCGGGGTTAGTTTCCCAACCCTTTGCGTTATTGGCTCATTGATCACAACTTCTACTTTGCAGGCATCCTTCTCTCTGGGAATGGAAAACTTGAGGTCATCTTCTGACAGGAAGACAGACTGTCCCTTCATCACTTTCACCCCAAGGTTGACACTAATAAAGGAGGAGCATACAACTCTAAGTAAAAAAGGCAGCAGCAGAAACAACCAGCTTTTCTCAGTGGTCTTCATATTATGAGAGACAGTTTTTCTCCACCACTGAAAATGTTCAAGAAGAAGTCTTCTCTTTCTCCACCAGCAGATTTCTACCATATGATGAAGGATCAAAACGTTATCCACAGGTAAAAATGTACCCCATGTTTTCTATTAAGATGCACCCATTGACTGAAATTTGGACAGGAGCCTTTGAAAATATCCTCAGGTTTTTATGAAATTCGTTGGTCAAGCCTGACAAAATGATGAATATGTCCTCAGAGTGCTTTAAAGGTTTGTTAATCCTGGGGGGAAAGAAAGAAAGAAAATTGGTATAAAGCACTGAACAACTATCAGGGGGAAGAAAAATAACCATACAAAAAAAATCCATTTCTTACAATTGCAGTTCATTGCAAGCAGCAGCTTGAATTCACATTTAAAAACTACTAAAAGCATATATGCTCAGAAAATCAGCTATGTACCAATGAGACTCCCTCCTTCAACAGGTCAGCTCTTAATATGAATTCCAGGCACTTTTGATGCACATGCACATAATAAACACTTGCTGTATGGGATCCTTTGTTACTAGCCTTTTTTGCTGCTGGACTGAGCAGATATTGATAAAAGGGTTTGAACATCCAAATAATGTAGAAGTGGAGGAGTAGACATTTTTCCAGATTAAATATACCTGAAAATCAGATAACAGAAGAGTGGCCTTCTGTTAAATCCATTTTTTCTGTGCTATTGAATGTGTGGGGTAAAACTTCAGTAGAAACCACATGGCAAGTGACTCTTTACTCTTCCTGCTATAGCAAGTAACTATGTCAGGACATCAACATGGAAGCACACAAAAGCTGAGGTTTTCCTTTTTCACACACACAAAAAGCAATCATTCTGAAGGCATTTCAGTATTAAAAAGGAACAAAATATAATATGAAAAAAAAAAAAATTGAAAATTTCCTCATGCCCCCCAGTTCCAGTTAATCTTCATATTTCATTTTCATGAACTTCTAAGTAAAACAGTGTTCTGATATTGAGCACGTCCTACTGAAATCCTTATAAGACCCTAATTTCTGCAACCCTCCAAAGTAACTGAAGGTATGTCACAAAGAATAGGCAATGGTATTGATTTAATTAAATTTCATAAGATCTTAAGAATTTCAAGCTAGTGAAGCATCAACATTCCTGTAGTTTCTTGTAAATTTTTAGTACCAACTACTTATTTGTACAGTCTGATTTAACCCCAGTCCTACCACCAACTGCGAGATTTCCTGAAAGTGAGTAAAAAAACAAATCCATGTACCTCTTAAATTTTTTCATTGTTTTTAACAGGTGTTTTCTCTGCTGTTTCTGGCAGGATGACCTTCTAAACAGCCTACAATTGTATACATATATCTGCCCAGTTTTACTTCTCAGTGAAAAGCAACCAGTAGTCAAGAATTTCTTTAAAATGATCAACTTCCTAAAATAACACAAGACAGACCCACTCACTTCAGCTCATATTCAAGACTGAAGACACTGGGACTAATGTCTAAAGTTAGATGTATGTTGACCATGTAGCCTGGGCCACAAATCTCAGTTCTGGTTTCCTAGCTTTTTATCTGAAACTATTTCAATTTTGGTCTAAAATTATAAGGCCAGATCAGTCTGAACAAAGTCTGAGAGGAAATGTAGAGTTCTAGCCAGAGGAAAATGAATGAAATTCATGTTTGAAAGTTTTTTTAATGTGTTCCAGAAACAAATCAAAATTTCAATTCCTTTTAATAAAGTTTACTTACCCAAAGAGCTTCCACTAAAATCCAGATATGTAAACGTGCCCCAAGTACTTGCTAATTTTTGTTTCTCTTTAGTGGGATGGCTAAGCATAGCACTTCACTGAAATAAGCACATCTGAGACAGCAATCAACTTTCTAAAATTTGCAGTTTTGAAACACAGCCTAAATCCCATAAAGGACAACTTGGAAAGACAGGGAGGAAAACAGATTACACTTCAGCCTTCAAGTGAGAATGTATGGTTTGCAGCAAGTTCATCCTTTTAACCTGAATATTTGATTGGCATTTTTCACATAGTGCACGGGTTACTAGTGTTTATCAAATATAATTTGTGTTTCCTTAAAATACCAGCAGCAAAGCATGGAGACATGTTCTGAGCAAAAATCTTCTCTACTGCTGTGCCCTTTTCCTACTTCCTGCATCAAACAAAGTGAAGCTAGGTCTAACGGAAGTGAAATAACTTTCTTGGCATATGTCTCAAGAAGACGCTCTGCCTACTGCCTCCTCTGATTTCAGGCATGTCAGGATCATTGGCCAGCAGGAACATCCTGGCACAGAGGCTGCAATGGATTTTAAATCCTTTGATTCCAGCCCCTGATGAATAAGTAAATGCATGAATAAGTCTCAGCTTGTTTCAGAGAAGACACAGTTCCTGAAGCTATAGTGGGGCTCAGATAAGAAGAAAATAATTAGGAATTTTAGACTCTGACTAGAACCTGTCAAAGTGCTAAGAAGCAGTCAATGACTCTGAAGCATAGCCCCGGTAGTTTACAGTCAGGATAATGCCAGTAACTTCATGCTCCATAATACCAGGTAAGGGCATTAACTTACAACACAAAATGCCTTTATTCATAGGGTACTAAGTACTTCATGAGAAATTATAAAATTAAATCCAGGGCAGTTCTGAATTTCTCCACTTCCACCTGTATAGCTACAAAAACACATTATAGTTCAGAGACTGCCTAATCACCGGTTCAGAAATAGCACTGGTTGGGAAGTGTATTGCCCTCTTTTTACCTTACGTATGTGCTTACAAGCTGTCTTTCTGCAACAATCACTGTCAGAGGTGCTCATACAGGGACATCTGCACCTCGTCTCTGATGTTAAGATAGGTCGATCTGTTTCTGATGCCTGCCCTATAAATCCCAGCAATGGGTGCAGGTACAAACCTCGGGCACAAGTGGTGGTTTCTTTGCTGCATCAAGTACTAACAGCAGAAAGGCTCTAAAAGGAGCAGGAGCCAGTGCTGTCTGGACCCGAGTTAATTACCTGGCATATTTTTGCTGAATACTGATTTGTACCACACAAACTCTCCACTAATTCCCATGAGATTCAATACAAAACTAGACTGGTATAAAAAAAATGTGACAACAAAGAAAAAGACCTCCTTTCCCATAATAAGAGATTGACTGGCCAAACTGACCCTGAGATCTGGGAGCTTGAACAAAGAGTTGCAGAGACATATCCAAGGCATAGCGCAAGGGAGACTCGGCAAGGGGAACTCTGAGGATGTCCTCATCTGCTGGCAGACTCCTGCCCCCTCTGCAGATGAGCCCAGGGGAAAAAGTAAATGGAGAAGAGGCCTCTGCAGATGTGGTGGGTGTGATTGTGTAGAATTAACAGAAGGACAGACCAGAATGGGAACAATGTAAGGGAGGGTTACTGAGAACTTCAGATGTGGTTTGTTAAAGATTTCCTCCAAATGCCAAAAAGACTAGTTTTTCCTCAGGGCTGCTGGTACAGATGTGAGAAATGATGCAATGATTAATTGCAAACAATAACATTCTCACTGGTATTTGGTAAGAAGTGTCTGGCTTTCAAGATTCTTAACAAACAAACAAACATGGAAAAAAAAAAAAAAAGGAGGAAAAAACCAAAAAGGACTGCTGTAGAGTTATCATCACAAATTATCTGACAAAATTTCCAAACTTGACAAGTAATCATTGGCTTCTGGAATCTTGAGAACTGCGTTAAACCCTTAAGAGCACCCATGAGAAAAATCTAAGTCATTAGTGAACTTGAGCCAAGTCTCAATGACACCCAAAGTCTTCAATTGGATTTGGATGAGACCATAAGAGTTTCTTCGTGTGTGACAAAATCTTTCGTTGCCTGGGAGATTTCACTGAACAATTGGATCCAAAATTGCCCTCTTCTTTTCCCAAGCTTGAAGGGGATTATTGAAAATGACTGCTGTGGGCTGGGAGTTGGACTGGTTTGTTTTAATGAACACTAGAAAAAGTTAACAAGAAGCAGAAAGAACATTGGGTTTTTTCTTTTTTTAGATGATGGGATTAAAGAAAAAAACAAAATAGCAGCCTTCCACGATTTCTAGGAAACAAGACCAATATTATTACAGCAATTAAAACTTAGCCCAGGGCAATGGAAGTATCCTGAGCTATTAAATTAGGGGGTTGTCACTTCCAAATGTGCAATTCACACATGCACCGCTTGGACTGTTTGCTACTTGATGTTTTTTTTCTGTGTGCTACAAACAAGGATTACAGGTTGCATAGAAACATCAGCAAGGTATTTTCTGAATTAAGGAATGGTAGACAACAGTTCTCTTCTTTTTTTTTACCTTTCTCAGCTTTGGTCTGAGAAGAGCGGTCTATAACATGTGGGTAGTGGAATGGCTTTCCCTAATCCACCCAGAGAATGACACAAAAATTAAATTAAACCACCCCTAATATTGGAAACTGTAGATGCCTGAAGAGAGTGTAGTGGATAGAGGAAATCCCCCAAGTCCGTTGACTTTGAAAAGACATTTCATTTTAGTAAGAACCTAGTAATAGATAGAAAAGAAACTAGTGAAACTCAGCAAGCAGACTAGGATTAGTCAGTGACCACTGTGCTTGTGTTACAAGGACAAAATAATTAGCTTCACCTTGAGCCATAACTTCAGTGAGTGATGAAAGAAACAACAGCATTCCATTCAGTACCTAAGATGACAACACAAGGCGTCTAACTCTGCACCCCCATGCTTTTCCATGATCTTTGCAAGCTATGATCAGATCTCTTGCATGAAGTAGTAGATGAGCTTGAGTTATGGTAGAGCAGCGCTACCAGAGAGTGAATGCATCTCTGATCCGCAAGTGTGAGGTGCCAAAATGCCTATAAAAGAAGCAGTAAAAGCATCCTGCACAGGGAATAGAAAGGTGAAGATGCAGAGATGAGGAATCTGTAACCAGCTGCCCAACAGTGACATTGTTTCATTACACCTTGAATTGCAAGGACTGACACTTCAGCAAAGCAATCGTGGGGCAATGGTGGTGAAATGTGGTACCACCGACATTTTGCTCATCTCCATAGTGTTACACATCTGTTCCTGTCCTCAGTAAGTTACGTGTTGTAGCGCACAATGCTGCTTTACATGGAGGTACAGAGCAATGAAACACAAGGGTCTTCCACCTCCGGCAGACTCTCTTTTACTGGTAGAAACCTACCTGAAGCACAGCATGTGGTTTTAGTGGGTTTAGAATAATTTATGCACTGCTGTTGCCAGGGTGGTTACAAGAGTGAGAGACCAGGCCGAGCTTTGAGCTGACGACCCTTGAGGGTAACTGCAGAGGTTTTGATTTTTTTGAGAAGACTTTTCAGACAGCTCGTCACAGAAACAAGCTCACTGGAGGATGTGCTCCATCTCATAGTGCTAAACAAAAGAAGATTTGCAATCTGCTGCACATGTTACACAGAGGATTCTTTTGAATGCTTAAATTTTAACAGCTGGTAGATGGTATGGTTTGTACTTTCCCACAAACACACTGGCTTGGTTCCTGTCTTTGAGCCTTACATATGTGAAATTTAGATGCTCGCTTGAAGGTTTTGCCAGAATTATTGCTATATTATGGGAGCAAAAATTGTGCCTTCAAGGAGCATTTCCTTCCAGTTTATACAGCTATCTTAGTGAAAGAGGATAGATTTGGCCCAGACACAAAATTAGGTTTGCAAAGGTGGGGACTTCACAGGGAGTTTGATGTCCATGCATACAAATCAAAACTGATTTCAGGTTCTTCTGTGAAGTATGTAGATTGCTTAGATGTGGTATGATTACCTTCATATTATGTTAAATAAACAATGACTATACACTAGAATAGACAGTCACACATCTCATCAAAATTAATCTAGATCCAGTAAAAGAAACAAAACAAACCCATGATTCCCCTTTAGTTAAATCATCTTCTCAGTCTCCCTTTATGTTCAACAGTCAAGTGGATTGCACTTTTAATGTGTCACTATTTGACTAGCATGTGCTATTTTACTGTGATGTTTTTACTATACATAGTTGTTACCCAAAATCTATTTGATGAAATCCATAACCATTTCTTTTCCCTTGTTGTCGTGTAACTAATATCAAAGATTAATATTATCAAGACTACTTCAAGGACTGCAGAAAATAAATGTAATGAATGAACAGGTATGAGGTATTCTCATTTTAAAAAGATTTCAGTCATTGTCCAGGCACTTGTTTAATCATTTGTCCTTAGACTTGCTGATTCTCCTGAGAGCAGGGATCTATGCTGGAGAAAATGTTCAAAACCTAAAGGTGCCCAGACCCAAAACTCCGCAATCTCTGGGTCAAAACAATTTGCATGCAGTCATGTTGCATGCAAAACTAAACCCCAGGGGAAAATCATGAAGAGAATGCTGGCAGGCACACAGCAGTAACAGCCAAGTAAGGGAAAAGAGATGAGACAACTTCAGCAAATGTGTGTGTTCTTTTACTTTGAAAGCAACTGGAGATTTGCAGTGCCAATGCCTCCCACAGACGCCTTGGACAAATGTCAACAGCAGAGATGCATTTTGTCTAAGGTAATGTTCAGTCCTGAGTTAGCTGAGATGATGAACAAGCAGAATTTTCTAACTAGCAAAAATAATTTGCAAAATCACTTTTTGATAACTGTTCCAAGAAACTGTGTATAATAAACTACAGAATTTGTTGAAGTGTCTCAGCACAACACAGAGCTACAGCAACTAATCATTAAAAGGTGATGTTTTAGATAAATGCATAGAGAGCAGCAGGAAATGCAAAAATTGCGCAAGCATGTATGTGATTGCCCTGAAACACACATAAATATTTACACATATGTAAGACCAATGAACATCTGTCTAATTCAGATGAATGAAGACAGCTGTCTGAATGCACATGGAAATGTGAAAACTCTCACAGATCTCCACTGCAAAATAGAAGTTTACAATTTTAAAGCATGCATTTAAAAAATAAGTTCTCCCAGCTAAATTAGATACTCCCTTTTTAGAAAGACTTACTAGTACTGAAAGTTTTTCAGTTCTTTTTCCACATCTCTCACAGTGTATCTTACTAAAAAGACAGATTTAAGAAAAGAAATCTTGCTTAGTGCTTCCAAGCTTTTATGAAAGAGAAAACCACGTAGTTTTATTACAGCTGATGGAAGAAAGCTAGCATAGTTGAGAAATCCGTATCAACTTGAATATTAGGATAAACTAAGTTGCTTCAAATGCTTAACTTCCAAGTTAACTCCTGCTAAACTACTGGCAAGAGCAAGTGCCTGCTTTCCTCCAAAGTTAGAACTGAGCTTTCATCCATCCAAAGTACAAAAATTACTGTCCAACTGTTTTTCTGCAACATCCAGCAGCAAACAATGTTGCAAGTGTTAAACATTATTACAAACACAAGCATGACAGCATTAAGTGTACACTATAAACTTGAAGCAGATACTTACAGGTAGCAGTGTGTCTCCAGGCAGCCAAACACGAGATCATAATAGGATAAAAGGAATAATGAATGTCACTGACCCAGTAATCTCTGGTTTAAAAGGCTGACAGAGAAAGAAATCCAGTGAGTGGGTGACAAAGACAGAAAGGGGGAGGGGACAGGCAGAGATAGATGAAATTCCCGTCTTTCTGGTCAGTTTGGCTGCAGTTTTCTCCCTACTTCGAATCCTCAGTAAACACTCTTTCCATGCAAGACTGCTCGTGACTGCAGACTCACAGAGTACAAACACTTTTAGGCTCCCTATGATAAGGGCATTCTGAGATGCCTTGGAGTGTTAACACTCAGCAATGCTTCACTGGCAGCCAGCCCCAGATCTTCCCTTCCCCTTCTGCTAGTTAAGTCTGCTGGGACTAAAAACTGAGCTCCTGTTAATAAGGTTTGTTCATTTTTCCTCACCACTTCTGTTAGCTTATTTACTTCAACACACACACACACGCACACACACACACACACATTTATATATGAAAGATTCACAGGCAAACGGGTGACCTAAAATCTTTTCACACAAGAGGAGAAAAAGAGTCCTTATAAAAATACAGACATGACTAAGTTCCTTTTCAAGATAATAACAGAACAGGTTTGCTCTTGTTTCAATGTGGGTGACGAAATTAAAGTCATGTGAATTAACAATTCTATAGTAATGTGTATTGCCTTCTTATAAATGTGATACTATTTACAAGCTGAAAAGTTTGGTTAACTGCTGTTCAAAATCCTGTCATGTGTTAAAATATTAAGAATTCAAACAACATATATTCATTTTACTGACTAATTGCAGTTGCAACAAGGGAAAATCCATGACTATTCAAATTTTGATTTCTTTTCCCCACTCAGAAAAGCAGGATAGAGGAAGGCTATAGGCCAAGTCCCACCAATTGTGTAATACCTTGTAAAATTCAAGCTATCTCTCCAGCCTTCTGTCATGAGATTCATATCAGATTTGCAGCTTGGACCGGCTGGTGGGAGTGTAAGTAAAATTTGCTACCACACACTGGCTCATTGGTGCATCCTGAGAAGTAAACTTCACAGGCTACATTTTCAGAGTACAGAAGCAGAATCACAGTACAGGGACAGAATTACCGTGGACAGATGGCCCTGTGCCCATTTCAGCACAGCAACCAAAAGCGTTTTATAGCATAGGGGACAAGCAGATTTTCAGCCCAGCTGCAGGGGAAGAAAGACAGCATGAGGAAGAACTTCTGACTCTCAGGTTTCTGTTGTAAGGATGGGCCGAATCCAGCATGACAGTAACTGCAGTATTTTGCTTCCACTTGCCCTCTTTTGAACAAGCAAGCTGACTTAGACCTTCACATGGAAAAAAACCCACACTATAAAAATGCAAAACTGAAGTCAATAGTATGGAAGAAAAGAATCAACAGATGTTAACTATGGCACAACTTAAAGGCAGATGAAGAAAACAGATGACTGTGAGAAATTCAAATTAACTCAAAGCTACACCATGTGTAATAGGATACAATCTGAGATATATTTGCTTATGAAAAAACACTAGGCAAAAGAAAATATTTCTTGAGGTACAATACTATGTCAGAGTGTTATACTGTCCTGGGCTTCAGGAGTATGTACTTCCTCTAAGTCCTGTAGATGGCTATGGGTTCACTTGTATGTTTGTGTTTGTTACTTGCTGGAATGTAGCTTCTAATTCACCATGATGAATGGCCTGTTTGTATTGTCCAGTGATCTGGTTAGGATCATCAACGTAACTGTACTTAGAGGCTGACTAAAAAAGTGGCAGCTCACTTTAAAGCTTATGGATCTCTGTCCCATTAATCCAAAACATAATTGCAGAAGTTCTTTTCAAACCAGTTTAATCACTTCAGCAATGAACTTGGTATCTAATTTCTGGTTGTACTCCTTAATTACAATTATTTTTTGCAGTCTATGAAAGACATTATCTAAAGGATAGACTGAAATTACAAAAGCTTTTCTTGAGAAATGCCAGAGCACCAAAAAGAAGACATGCACTTTGTATGCATACTAAGTCTTTTTATTTCAACATTTGTTCTCACAGGGAAGAGAATAGTTCAGTTTCCTGTGAATGGAACTTAAGCACAGTATGTATTCCTTCTTAATTACTAGCTAAAATTGTGCAGCTCAGACTGTTGACATGAAGGTAATCAGTCAACTCTTTTCTGTAAGCTTTCTGTAACAAGAAATCAGTCCCTTTCTCTCCAGGCTTTCATTTGGAAAAGACAAAAAGCGTACCTGAGGCACAAAACAGGTAAGAACATACACACATACCCACACACACCCTGCACACACATACACACCCCGTATCTCTTTTCTCTTATTTCAACTTCATGACTTTTGAGTTGATGAACAAAGTCCTGAATCGCACCCTGTCATCTGCACATTCAGTCAATACTCCTGTAGGGAGGATGAGGTTCTCAGAGTAAAAAAAGACTCGTGCTAATCCCAAACCTCAATTTTCCTGTGCACAGGAAGATCTGCTGAACTATGGGGGGAAAAAAGATATCATTATTTCCCAGGTATTTACTGAATAGCAGAAATTTTATTGTGTGAGCAGCGGTACCTGGCTGCAGCAGTCCACTCTTCAGTTTCCAATGCAGGCTGAAGAGAACAGGGTAAAGTTTACATTTAAAAAGGGAAATATTAAATCTACCTTTTCATCCTTCCCCAGCCTGTGGACTCAAGTCTGCAAAGATTCACTTAGCTACTACAAATGAGGGAAAGCCCTTGAGTTCACTTAGTTATGTTCTTCTTAAAAATAAAAATGCAAGGTTAAAAATGCAATAAGATTCACAATGCGAGATCAGACAGTGAACAGGAACATAAGGATTGATATGTTGATAGAAAGCTGATTCTGCAAGAGGCTGAAAATTCACAAGGCTTGCATGGAGACTTTCCTAGCAGCTCTCATGATCAAGTTCATAAGAACATGATAAGCATGTTCATGCCATTAGGAAAAAAAAACAAACAAACAAAAAAACACACACAGAAAAAAAACAAACAACAAACAAACAAAAAAAAACCAATCAAAAAAACCCCACCACTTCCTATAAAAGAAACAAGGATAATCTGGGAATACTGCATGCTTGTGACCTGAGTCACTGCCTGGGGCTTTTTTGCAGTGCTGTTCACTGCCACCACATCTAAGAGGGTAATGCTGTTCCGCCAGCCTGTCATCTTCATTCACAGTAAACTGGAGTTTACAAGCAAGAAGTTAATAATTAAATTCAAAATTAGAGAGGCTCCCAGCTATTTCCCTTTTATATCCAAAAGTATTTTCTGAAACATTAGCAAGGAAGTACTGTGTAAGATACTCCTTCAAATTCTCTCATAGAAGACTGGATCTGTTGGTTGTCAGGTACAGTTAAGCAAGAAACTTGCTTAATTCACATAGTACAAAGCAATTAACAGAGAAAACAATCATTGCTGCAGGGAGTACATCCATTTCCTCTTCCATTTCTGAGGCACTTGAAAGCCTCATTCAACACAAAGACACCAAAAACAGCTTCTCTGCTTGATTAAACCCTCAATCACCCACAGTCACTGCAGCAGTGGCGCTCTGGAAATGTTGCTGCAGTAGCAGACTGAATGGAAAGAGATGCCTGCATAAAGACATTGCAGCCTGCAGACTCCTGGTAACATATCCTCATAGTCTGGAGCACAGTCCTGGGTAGTTTTGATGACTTTCATAATGAACCCAATGGTTTGTGGCCTGGCAGTCAGGAGATCTGGATTCACATTATACCTACCCCTTTCCAAGCATGGAGTGAAGCAGTCCTTGAGATTTGGTAGCACATATGCATGAGTGAAGAGCACTGGTTTTAGCTGTATTCCACAAAAGTATTATTTTCCTTGGGAAAGAAGAAGACTGGAAATTACATTTTATCAGTGCAAGAGATTATGTGACATAGGTTTAACTCTCTCTGTAACCAACAGTAGAAATGTCAATGACACTCCACAAACAGCATGGCAAAGGTTTCTACACTATTGAGTCCGAAGTTACTAGGCATCACACTGTTGTTTCTTTCCTGATAAGTATCAGAAAACATTCTTTTCAAAGGCCCGTTCTCATTGAAACTTGCTAGCATTTTAAAGAGTCTCTCAGAGGCCTAACCTTCAGGGAGTTATTTTCAGCTTCAGTGGCAAGCAATTAACCTCTTAATTTATGAACCATGACATTGCTGTGCTGTTGAAAAAAAAAACCTGTGACCTAAAAGGAGTTTTAACCTGTATACACTTCCACAAAAGAGATAGAAAGGCAAGATGTTAATCTTCAGGGAATGAGGGATGTTACCAATATCCAATCAACAACAGCCACTTACTGAATATAAGCAAACCTGTATTTACCTTACTGTAAAGCCTCAAACTAGCAGAGAAAATACTGTTATTTGCTTCAGATTGCATTTATTTATTTTGGGTTAAATGGCAGGGAAAGTTTCTCAGAAAGAACAGCTGCCCTTCGACTTACTATTAACAGGTAATGAACATGGCAGAGACATGCAACCATGTAAAAATGCTAGCCCGATTGAGCATAACATTTAGAGTTAGAAATTCTGGACACTGGTTTCAACTCAAAAGCTTTATTCCAGCTTCCTGGAACGCATTTTGTGTTTCAGTTTTCCTATCAAATACAAACTCTATTCACCTCAGTTGTGTTAAATGACCTGACCCACTGATGGCCCAAGTTGTATCAAAGCTATTTGAAATCATGGCTGCTCTTCAGAAGTCAAAGGTGCGTGTTTGTAAAACAGTGAAATTCTTAACTGGAACACATTATAGAGAATAACAATGCTATTTATTTCACATATCATGAAAAATGTTTCATTTGTATCTACTAAATTTGCTCTCTGAAATAGTGTAGTCTTTTTATTAAAACAATGAAGTATCTCCATGGAAAAATTCATGCTTGATGCTAGTCTCTCTATTTTTAGACAATTTGATTTTTCTCAAAGTTCTTCATATCTTAGGCTGGGTCTTCAGTTACTGCAGAGGAACAGTGAACTGATGTGTTTTAGGACTTCAGCATCTTGGCAGTCCCTGAAATCCTTGGCCTGAATATACCTAGAGCACCTCACCACTTCTAATGTTTCTTCAAATTATACAGTCATAAGGATAAGCATACATACTACAAATCATAAAAGCACTTCTCAGTAGCCATGTCTTTCTTTTCAGAGGTGTGAGGGAGACTAGGCATAACTGGGTACACAGCACCAGAGCACTCTTTTGCCTTTCAGGGCAAGCCTCACCATGGTTTGGAACTATGTGACCATCAGAGGTGGCATGCCAATCATTGAATGAGGATAGTATAGATGATACATAACAATGTAGTAGTAAGAGAAAATCAGACTACCACTGTTCTTGCAGAGCATCTTTTGCAATGGTTAAGTGTGTTCTTGCATGTTTAAGCTTCCTCCCAGAACTTCAGTTCTTGAAATTGTTGTTATGAATATTTGTACTTGTGCTTTCAGCATCTATAAAGGTATTGATTCTTTCCATTTTGTTCCAGGCTTCTGCTGTACACTGCTTATCTAGGGTAGAAGTTAGAGGTTGGGTTTTTCATATCTTAGGTAGCATAGCACGAAATGGTTGGTGGCAGCTAAGACAGCCATCAGCATTTCTAAGTTTTGAGGGTGGGGACAATCTGGTCTGTCACACAGGTGTCACCGATGAGGCCCAGGATTAACCTTTTTCCATCCCTTCCTGAGACAACCAGTATGTTCACAGAGGGTGCATATGGGTCTTTGGCACAGTTGGAGACAGGAAGGAAGGCCCTGGAGGAGCATCCATGTCCCCATAACTTCGAAAATAAGATTCCAGATTGTGAAGAGCTGGCCTATTCTTTAATGAACCTAACAAAGGATAGAAAATTTTTTTTTTCCACATCAAGAAGCACAGGAGAGAAAGGGTAAAGACTTCAGGTTCAAAATGTAGTCAGACACCATAGGCAAAAAAGACCTAAACTACATGAAGGACTGCTGCTCGCTGGTAGTCTGCCCACTCCTTGTAACAGTGCTCACAAGTAGGCTTCAAACTGCATGTTCAAAATTCCAGTGCTTTCCCTCCCTTTCTTTAAAGTATGTTATTCCTGCGCCAATCATTCTAGCAAAACCCCAAGACAACACGGCCCCATTAATGCAGATGGGGAATTTTTCTTGTAGTTAAACTATTTATTACAAACTGAAAGGATTTTAAGAATGCTACTTTATCACTATTAAAATAGTATCAGTGCACTCAGAAAAGGTGCTTCAGTTGTTTTAATTGAGATCAGTCAAAATGGACTTACTGAGAGTCTGGAGATATTTATCCAGTCTTTGAAAACTGAGCCTTCTGGGGGCAGGGACTTTATTTTGGCTTATGTGGATTAGACCACAGCTGGCACAACTGATTTTCGTATCAGTTAATGCCTCTAAAGTTTTACCAACTTTCCTTGTTTAGCTTACATTGCCACTGACTACTATAGATCTGCAAAATGAAGTTTTCTGAACAATATCATCCTTTTTATTTCATTTTGTGCAGAAAGTTGCAAGTTCTATAAAGGCAGAATGCTTCTCAGAAGCATAATCAGGTAGGACTAATGCATAACTTTTACCACTCCTGTCCTCAACCTGTAGCTCCAGTAAATCCATACATTTCAGTATATTGTGCTTATCCTTGTACGTGCTTATCCTGTACGTGCTACACACAGCATCCAGACTGAAAACCAAGAAATCTAATCTTAATAAAGAATTTCCCTTCCTTCTGAAACCTACGTTTTTACTTAGAGCAATGCTTTAATAAGGCTAACAACATATTCTGAAACCACTGCAATCCCTGGCTGTTTGGAAAGTATGCTGAAGTCTTCAGGCACAGGATGGTGCTTTAATCTGCTATAATCCTCTAATGGTTACTTTCTGAAGAATTTTCATGTCTTGGCATTCAGCCAAGGTATTATTGAGATGAGAGTTTAATTAGAGAAAATTGAAAGAGCCTTCTGAGATAGAGGAATAAAAGAAACCCAACTTGTATGCACCTAGAGAGGGCTTGGGAAATCTAGGAAGGTGTGCATTCATTATAATAGTAATAGATATGATCCTTGCTTGCAGTGAAAGAAATTATCAACTGGAAAAGTACAGTTCAGACTCCTCCAGAAAATCCCCGCTGCACATGTAGGTATCACTGTGAACTTCCTACTGTAATAAAGCCCAGCTGTGGCCCCAGCAATATCCACAGTTGTCTGGGCAGATGCAGACCTAATGATGAGAAGTACAAAGGAAAGTAGTAGAGAATGTGCAACCTGGGAGGTTTGAAAGACAAAGCCAAAAAGAAAGAGAATGTAGAACAAGGAATGCATCAGAAAAGGAGAGTCTGAAACCCAGGCACTGGGTATAGCGTCTAGCTCCATCTCATGCAGCCTAAGGCACACCTTTGTTTTGGTATTCTTACTGAAAAATGTGCTAGTGTTCAGAAATAATCTGTTGTTGAAGCCAAATAAACACTCCTCCAGCCTGACGCAGATGTACAGACAGATAAAATCCATCAAGGATTTGATGCAAGTAATGCAATTAAGCTAGGTCAGTGGAAGAAATTAATTGTTTTTCCCTTTTTTTTTTTAAATTTGTTTTCAGAGTGTATCTTAAGGTGACAGTAGATAATACAAGGAGAAGGAGAAAATTCTCAAGCAAGAACTTCTGAACGACTGAGAAAGGGCCTTGAATAAGTGTTTTCAGTTAACTTCAAATTTTCTATGCCTAGAAAAAGAAATTGTAAAACATACACCACAAAACACCTGTACAAGTTACCAAGAGCAGAAACTTTTATAAAAATTCATCATATGGTCACATCTGTAGCAGATAGCAATTAATTCTCTTTTTTTTTTTTTTTTTAAATAAAACAAGTTCTTCCTTCTCTTCTTCTTTTATGGCTTTTTCGAAGCCATTGTTTTTCTAAGTCTTTAATGACCAGATGTAGCTCCATCGCAGTTTCTCTTGGGAGTGACTACTTTTTATTCTCAGTGTCCATTCCTTGCTTGAACCACTCTTGGATTTTTACTTCGTAAACTGGGTAGCTCATATCATGGTTTCCCAAACCTCTGTGCTAAAATTTGTGTGCTCAGATGTTTTCTCCTTGAATTGGATCACTAGATAGTGCTAGTTCTGGTTTATTTTTTAGTTCTTCTTTTTCAAAACTAGACACTCTTTTTTAACTAAACAAGGTTTCAGAAGTAGTTTCTTTCCAGCTGAGGTTTTTTATAAAGTACCAGTGAGTGATAGCGTGGCACGTCTTTTCACTTGGAAGTTGGTCCAAACAGAATTTGAAATTAGCCAAACTAGGTCTAAGTAAAAAAGCACACAGGAAGTCTCCTGAGGACTGCAGTGTGTTGGCCAGAAAATAGTGTTGCCAGAGAGACCTGGGTGTTGTGGGAAAATAGAAATATGTACAAGCAACAAAGAAAATTCTCCCATTTTCTGACGTTCCCCTCCCAAAGGTCAGAGTTAGATTCAAAGAGCAAGAACACGAGATCACAGAAATTGAGCCAGCTGCTAAATGTCAAGGCCAACAACAGAACACATGGAATCCTAGAAACACAGATTGTTTCACTTTGGAAGGGACCCTTAAAGATCCTGCTATGGGCAGGGACATCTTGCTAGGTCAGGTTGCTCAAAATTTCACCAACCCCCATTTTGGCACAGATTCCATGGGATAGATTGGGGCATACCTTGTGCCAGTGTCAGACCGAAATGTCTAATTACTATATTTATCCATACAGAGAGACCGAGAGAAAAGGAAGCATTTCCCCCAGAGCCTGGGCATAGTTGTTAGGGACCTGCTCAGCCTTAACAGTAGTACAGTATGCAGGGATGTAGCTATGAAAGTAAAGGATGTATGCCCTTAAATTTGAATTGGCCACCTCAGTTCCTTGCAGCTTTTGCAAATGGCACTTTCCAAACTGCATTCAGAGTCAAATTGAATGATCTCAGAAAAATAACCTACTGAAAGTTCAAGGTTACTTAGTTATTTAGAGGCATCTACGTCCACAAGCCCAGAGGGAGCTTTACTTGGAGGGCACCATCATGCTGAGCAAACACTCCCTAGCTGGTGCTGAATGAGTTCAAGCACTGGCTAATGAGCAGTCAGGTCAACATGTAGCTTTGCCCTGAAGGATATACTCTACTTAAGCAGAAATAATTAGTTGAGGCCCTACAATAACACTTACTGAGAGCTGCAGTGGCATCCATTTGTATCCACCTCCCAGCAGCTTGTGACCACCATTCTTCAAAGGTCACTGGGCCTGAAGCAGGGTCAGCAGGGAAGATGGCCTTGGCGCTTCTCAGCAACTTCAGCACAAGAACCAAGAGAGCCACCAGGCTATATTCAGGATGCTGCGAAAGCACCGAGGATTTAGAACTGAAAACCAGCGTGAAATGAGTTTTTATTCAAAAGACAGCTTTACTGTAATCCACAAAAACAGGGCTTTGATCTCACATGATTAAAATCATTAAAAAAAAAAAAAAGAAAGTTGTTTTGCATGCATATACAGAGTTTTCCAGTGGTTGGTTGTTGGTTCATTTCCAGACAGATTTTCTTTTTAGCCATCCAGACCAAAGACAGTAAGATTGAAGTTCTGCAAAACTGAATTTTTATTGGTTTGGGGGAGAAAGAATCCTTTCCTCTGCAGGCATCAGAACTGGTAACTCTTGCTTCCTAGTCATTTACCTTGTTACCACCCATAGCAACATCACTGGATGGTTAAGGAGACTTCAAAAACTAAAAAAGACATTTTGTTAAATCCCCTTATGATTAAAAAAAAAAAGAAGAAGCAAAGAAAATAAGGTCTTTAATATCATAGAATCATAGAATCATAGAATAATTAAGGTTGGAAAGGACCATAAGATCATCTAGTTACAACCCCCCTGCCATGGGCAGGGACACCACACATTAAACCATGTCGCCCAAGGCCCTGTTCAACCTGGCCTTGAACACTGCCAGCAATGGAGCATTCACAACTTCCTTGGGCAACACATTCCAGTGCCTCATCACCCTTAAAGAACTTCCTCCTTCTATCCAATCTAAACTTCCCCTGTTTAAGTTTGAACCCATTACCCCTTGTCCTATCACTACAGTCACTAATGAAGAGTCCCTCCCCAGCATCCTTATAGGCCCCCTTCAGATACTGAAAGGCTGCTATGAGGTCTCCACGTAGCCTTCTCTTCTTCAGGCTGAACAAACCCAACTTTCTCATCCAATCTTCATACGAGAGGTGCTCCAGTTCCCTGATCATCCTCATGGCCCTCCTCTGGACTTGCTCCAACAGTTCCATGTCCTTTTTATGTTGAGGACACCAGAACTGTACAAAATACTCCAATATAAAATATCACAAAGATTTAAGCTGCACTTAAAATCATCTGGAAAGAGCAGAAATTTAAATGTACATCTTAGATTCACCATTATAAAGTGTACCAAACTTTGCTAATATTCAGTTTGAGCTAAGACCAGCCAAAAGCCTCACCAGTGGAATTTACTGAGCTATTCAGTCTAGCAGCCAGTAGTTTTACTAAAATCAACCAATACAGACAACAACAAAACCCTATTGAGAGCCTAGCCAAAACCATAGTTTGACACTTTGAGATCACAAACTTAGGTTACTTCTGTAATTACACAGATGTCCCCCTAAAATTGACTTTAGAAGGGAGTAGCACTGTTGGGTGCCACCTTTGGAAGACACTTTGTGCACTGCTTATACCCTGGCGAAGGCCGGCACTCCACTCATGCAAACTAGCATTGGACCGACCCACTCTCTCCGTGTGCACTGTGCTGGCCACAGACCACGTGGCCATACAACACCACAGTGGTAGACTACACACCTCAACTTGGGTGCACCAGCTTCTGTGCTTGAGGAGCTGAATCCCAGTGATAAATCCAAACATGGTGGGAGGTGAGTGGGTCCTCAGGAAGCCTGAGGTTGAGAAGCAGGTTGCCCACAGAAATCCCAGCCTCAGCAGACATCTGCAAACAGCACTCCTTTCTCAGGTACAACCTGGGCTGGGATAGCTTCCCACTATGAGGGAAAACCAGTATGCGAACTGAGAGGTCTTGGCTGGGGGTAGAGAGTGGGGAGTCAGATGGCAATACATGGTTCTTTCTCAACCTTGCCAAAGCACTTTTACAGGGAATCAAGGTGTCAGCTAAACCTCATCTTTCAAATACTTAGCTCAGACAAACAAGCATGTGGTACTTCACTTGTGACTGAAGAAGGCAATTGCTTACATATGCTGTTAGCTTGTAAAATTATGCGGTGTTAGAAGGGAAAAAAAAACCCGGAACTACTGGAGGGAGAGGAGGGTTATTAGTACCCATGAGGGAAAGGGTAATAATCTGCTGGTTACTGTACCTTAGCAAATTTTGATGGGTTTCGGTATATTTAACAAAAACACATGCTTTCCACCGTTGATCTTCTCTGCTGTATCTCCCTAACATAGCTGACTTCCTCTGCAAAAGAGGCCTTGCAGAAGCAGAGAACTGCTTAGTCAAATTCTTCTAGCCTTCAGCCAATTATGCTTATAAGCCCTATCTAAAGTTAAGAGCAAGTTCTTAACTAGACCCTAGTGTTCAATGTAAACTAAATGTCGACTTTAGTATTCCATATCAGTTAGAGTAGGCCAGAAAATCCCCCTCACTTCTCTCACCTGCCTCTCCCTTTTTTGTCCAGCACAATGAGGGATCCTGACTAACAAGACACCCTACAAAAGAAATTGTCTGTCTGAGTGAAAACGCTTTTTTTGCCTCTAACATTGTGTCGTTCTTTCCAAAGCTGACCTGGGTCACATGAAGGACAGCCAAGACACTTAGCAAGAATGTTTTAAACAGAGATGCAGGATAGCTACAAAACCTCAGAGTTCTGGTCAGGCTTGGAGTAGAATACCATCACTGCTGAAGCTAGCCAGAGCTGTGACAGTGATATTAGTGATTTTACACTTTTGAACTCATAGTACCCTTTTGGACTATACCCCTTGGGATTCATATATTATGACTGGATACAGAGGAGACAATCATATCAAAATAGATGAAAGACCTTTTAACTTAGCGGGGGGGTGGGGGGTTAAATCTATGTGTAAGCCCACAGCCTCAGACAAAACACATTTTAGATTTCTATTTCTGGATTTTTTATTCTGAGTAGTCCAACAGGTTGTACCAATAACAGAAAATTACCGTGTTTCAAGTGAAAAGGAGAGAGAAAAGGTCTCTCTTTAAAAAAAATTCTTAACCCAAACTGGTATCCTGCCTCTTCTGCATTACTGTGTTCAGCTCATGTTTTCTCACTGTCCCACAAGACGTCCTTGTCTCTAAATTGGAGAGACATCAATTTGATAGGTGGATACTTTATCCACTCGCTGGATAAAGAACTGGCTGGATGGCTGCACACACAGAGTTGTGGTCAATGGCTCAGTGTCCAGCTGGAGACCAGTAACGAGTGGTGTCCCTCAGGGATCAGTGCTGGGACCGGTCTTGTTCTAACACCTTTTTCAGTGACATGGACAGTGTGACTGACTGCACCCTCAGCAAGTTTGCCGATGACACCAAACTGTGTGGTTCAGTTGATAATTGGAGGGAAGGAATGCCATTCTGAGGGACCTTGACACACTTGTGAGGTGGGCTGATGGCAACCTGATGAAGTTTAACCATGACAAGTGCAAGGTCCTACACCTGGGTCGGAGCAATCCCAGGCACAGCTACAGGTTGGGCGGGGAGGAGATTCAGAGCAGCCCTGCGGAGAAGGACTTGGGGGTGTTGGTCAATGAGAAAATGAACAAGAGCCTGCAGTGTGCATTTGCAGCCCAGAAAGCCAGCCGTATCCTGGGCTGCATCAAAAGGAGCGTGACCAGCAGGTCGAGGGAAGTGATCCTGCCCCTCTGCTCTGCTCTCATGAGACCTCACTTGGAGTATTGTGTGCAGTTCTGGTTGTATCTGTATGAAGATTCCCAATCTTCATACAAGTCATAGATGTAATTATCTGGAGTCTCATTTCTACCAGTTCTGAACCTACCTCCTGACAATTTTAATCACTTTGCTCTTCTCAGGAGTCCCACACAGTAAATTCCCCTCAGTCCTATCAGTACCAGATAGTGCCATGAAACTCACATGTTATGGCATTTTCCAGTATTACTGAGATAGATAGATACCCTCATTTGCTGTGGTGCTGAGCTTCTGGCATCTCCAAAATGCTGGTGCTAGGTGTTAAGGGGACAGTGTCACAACAACAGACATCTGACAACAAGATCAGAATCAGTATTTTAACAGTCTGTACCTTTCAAAACATTTAATGGCAATGTGCATTAAAACGAAAATATTTCTGTAGAGAAAACTTGAGTTACCTTCCTTTCAAACATCAGTCAAACAACTGCCTATCCTGCAGGTCAGGGCCTAGCAACACAACAGTATTTCTGCTCTCTCATTTTGCTCTCCTGAGCTTTGGTTGGCAGGAACTAGAAACCAGGAAGGTTTTCCCTTTCTGAGGCTGTTTTACAACAGATGGTTACAATCAGTTTTTACAGGAAGCACAAATGAACAGTGATGTTTAAATTCTTAGCATCCTCTAGATAAGATCTCATGTACACAGAAGCAAATTGCATATGAGACATGTCTTTAAATGCATTTAAAGGGACCACCTCTGTTTCAGCTATACTCTCAAGCATGACTTCTTGAATATTCAGTCCTAGGCGCCCCAGGTTTGCATCCTGCTGGATTAACCAAACCAGTTCTTGCTAAGAGCACTGCCAAATACTGAAGATGACAGGATATGAAGCACGTATATCACCCTCCAAAAAAAACCTAATTGCCAGAGTACCTATTCATGTGGGCTTTGCACAACATATTTTTATTCTGTAATGGGGACAATTTCTTCACTCCCTGTAGCAAATACATTCATAAGATTAGGATGCCTGTGTAACCATTCATAGAATCATAGAATCATAGAATAGTTAGGGTTGGAAAGGACCTTGAGATCATCTAGTTACAACCCCCCTGCCATGGGCAGGGACACGTCACACTAAACCATGCCACCCAAGGCTATGTACCACCCAGCTTTGAACACCACCAGTGATGGAGCATTCACAACTTCCCTGGGCAATCCATTCCAGGGCCTCACCACCCTTACAGTAAAGAATTTCTTCCTCAGATCCAATCTAAACTTCCCCTGTTTAAGTTTGAACCAGTTACCCCTTGTCCTATTACTACAGTCCCTCATGGAGAGTCCCTCCCCAGCATCCCTATAAGCCCCCTTCAGATACTGGAAGGCTGCTAATTCACGTGTCACTTTCAGCCTTGTTAAAATGAGATGCTAGTATACTGAAAAGCATATTTCCTCACCTCTAGGAGGTGAGAGAAGCAGGACAGGAAAGTTCCCTTCAAAATCAGACTGGAAATAGCTATAACTGTCAACAAAGTTAACATTGGTTGCATCATTTACAGTTTAACAACAAAATAAATTGATGGTTTAAGAAATTAAAATTTAACACTACTCACTGCAAAGACACAAATTTCTTTTGCTAATGCTGCTTCATAACGCTTTGCTGGTTAGGCTGCTGGTGCATTTGCTTACTTTTGAAGAGATTTACCCTTTCCCCATGAAATAGGTGTTCCCTGTTATTTTTGCCATGAGCAGAGGGAGCTCGGGGGTCAGCAGCCAGCCCCGAATATTTTTTGTAGGAATGCCAAAGTAGCATTTTGTTTACTAGTTTGCAGTCCTGTTTTCTCTGCTTCTTTGTTCTCATCCTTCCACTACCATTTCCTTTAGAAGGGCATGGGAAAAAAAAAAAAAAAAAAAAAAAAAGTAAAGAATAGGAAGATCAAATATTTTATTTCCTTAAAAATAATCTGCAAAGATGTAAGTACAGGAGAGACAGAACCTGAGGGTGAAAGAGGTCTACTGCATCAGAAACTGTTCCTTTTTGGTCAGAACATCAGGTCTTGGCTGATACAAGTTTCGTTAAGGTATATAGGGAAATGGCAAAATTAGTATCTTGCTAGAGTCAAGAAATGGACAAACCCAGACAAAGGGGTGTTTAAACCAGATTTCTGAGAACTTCAGCTTTTGTTTTAACTTTTGTTAACAGCTTTTTCCCATGATTTGTAATAATGGTTTGGCTAACACTTTGAAGCGTCGTCCTGTCAATAAAAGAACACATGCTGACATCACATATGTAAGCATTCTCCCAGGCCAGGAAATCCCTCACCAAAACAAGAGCAGAGCAGAGCAGAGCAACTACTCCTGATGCTTCTTAGGAAAGAAAACAACCAAAGAGACCCCTCTTAAAAACAGAAACATAGGTTGAGGATGTCAGCTCTTTTTAAAAGCCAGAAAATCTGAAAAATGGATTGAAATGCTGATTTGAAAGCTCTTTTATGGGTTGTATTTCAGTCCACCAAAAAATAATATAGAAACAGTAGTATCAAAATGTTTGTTTCCTATGCAAAACAATTAAATGTTTACTGTTCAGATTTCATTGCATGAACTCCTTTCCGTGCAGGGCTTCTCATGAGCCCACAAAAACTCACTCAAGTGGAAGATGCTTTTGTGGAGGAAGAAGAATGTAGGTTGATAAAGTGCCATGTTGATAACATGGCAGGATAAAGTAAACATGTTTGTAGTCCTCCTCTGTATTGCTGTGCAGTGGGTGGATTTTTACTCCCACAACATATAAAAAACAGTTCTGTTAACTAAACACAGATGGACAGTATCCTTTTGAAGAAAAATCATTTGTTAATAGGATATCCAGTTCAATTTTCACATGGACTAATGCCCCCATCATATTCTGCCTTTAAAAAAACATTCACCAAATTACCTTCATGGTTTTGCCTCCTATCTTTCAAAATCACTAATAGATTTTTTTTTTCATTAAGCAAGCAGGGGTACAAACCCAAATGTAGGCAGAAAAGCATTTGTATTCCACTTGCAGTAATGTTAACAAACCTTGCATTTTTCTGAATCCTGTGACTGGAACATTAGGTTCCTGTAGTACAAGAAAAAGTCCTCCCATGTTTTCAAATCACACCCATCTGGTGTGATGGCCGTAGCTAGTCTTCTTCAGGACTGTGGCCTCCACAGAATGTACTGGTTGTGTTAATCTCTTCTTGTGAGATGTATTCTTAGAAATTAAGTCTAAACATGTTCCATGACTTACCTTGACAGAAGTTCAAGCATGAGAAGTCACATTATCTAGCCTGAGCTAAAAAACCTCTGCGATTAACACAGCCAGAGCCAGCTAGATTTACAAAGGCTGCACAAAGACCTCCTCTCACCACAAACAGTTAGTAGAATATGACTATAGAGTCTCACAGATTATTCTGAAATTACAGATAACCATAAAATATCAGGCACGTCTCCCTTAGATCATATATTAACATACTTAAAATGTTTTAGTGAAAAGGAACAGTTTCCTCAGGGTTACCAGATATGCAGGTTCTCAAAGCACTCAGTGTATAACTTCCCTCCATCATCTTTATCATACTGCTCATCCACCATTTTCTCCAGTGCTAGAGAAAAAACCGTGTTTGATAACAAAGAAAGTGTTGTGGCCTCTGGAGTAACTCTCAGCATACAGAAGATTAGGAGAGTAAAACAAAGAATAGAATTACTGTGTTCCTTCTGACAGATTCTTAAGTCCCCAAGATAGCCAGAACACATACCAAGTAAAGGCTCCATTAATAATTGCCAGTGCACTGCACTCTACTAATCAAAATTTTGTCCTGGACAAGCATTTAAGTGCTGGGAAAAATTCCACACTCTATAAAGCTAAACAATATTTATTCTGGGCATTGTGCACTGAACAGAGTTAAAATCTGGCCCAACAGGTACTAAAGTAAGCCATATTCTGCAGTCTCAGCTAAACATTAAGCAGGAAGCATTAGCTTGATTCTTAATGAAATACTAAAAAGAAGGACAAGCCAACAGTGATTAAAATAACCACAAGTAAATATTTGGCAGACTTACAGGACACTATTAGGGACACATGTATGTTAATATAGAACATATACCTGTGTAAAATGTTATTTATTAAAAGTAAGGCACAGGCAATGGAGGGACAAAGCTGCAAACTCAGAGCTGCCAGAAGTTGGCAGTGGCGCTGAATGCCAATACGCATGCTATTCAGTACATAGTGCCATCATATTGGTGCTTAGACACTCTCAGCAAGAGGATCCTTAGACTATATCAGCCTACATGGATGATTGTGTCTCTTCCTAAATGTATCTCGCAGTTACACAGGATACTGTTATAATGGCTAGTGGGGTTTCTGCTAAATCCCCATTGTCTTGCTTCTGAAACATTAGCATTTTTAGCATGCAAACATAGGGATTATTTTTTCAGTCTCAGGATTTTTGTTCCATGGAAATAGCAAAGGCTCCTAGCAATGACAGGTCCAGTTCATGGGGTTTGCATCTGAGTCTGGGCTTGGGGAAATGCAAGGTTCCTGGGGAAACACGTGGTTCCTGGGGAAACACAAAGTTCCTGGGGTGCTCCTACCAGCAGTCTCTGACTTACAGTGAACAGCTTCAGAAAGGTGACAGAACAGAGAGTGTATTGTCTGCTCTTCTCTCCTTGGGAGCTTCATGTTGACTCCAGAGGCAACAGTTGCTTTCATACCAATAGGGAAATCCATTCACTTGCGAAAATTTGCTTACCTCCATGCATTACATTTTTATTTCACCAAGTCTTAAAAGGAGGGCAGGAAAGAAGTGTAACAGAAAACTTCTCGCTCATCACTGGGAAATATATTGAAGACACTTCAAAATCTGTAAAATCAGAGAATATGAATACCAGAAATGCTTTTTAAGTAGCTGATATGGAATCATAGAATCACAGGATGGTTTGGGTCAGAAAGGACCTTAAGATCATCTAGCTTCAACGCCCCTGCCATGAGCAGGGGCAGCTTTCACTGCACGAGGTTGCTCAAAGTCCCATTCAACCTGGCCTTGAACACTTCTAGGGATGATATGAATATGTTCCTGCCTGAGGGGACAGCCATTCAGGATCAAGCACAAAAGCCATATCATGCCATTAAAGCTGCTAAACTACTTTGCTCATGTGGGATCTCATTGTCTTCAGCCGGTCTTCTGTACGAGGGTTTCATGTAGTACTTCATATAGTTTTTTGTCAAATGGTTAGAGAATTTTTCTGCTTGTGCAGAAACTATATTTTCATGAAACAAAATAGTTGGGATGTTACCAGAGAGTTTTAATAGCCCAGTTCATTCTGACCCAGAGTTGCCGCCTTCTAAAATAGACAATAACTAACACTAAAATTCACCACTGTTAAAAAAACCGACCAGACTTCTCATTAATAAATAATCCTGAGTAAGCACCCTACTACAGTCCATGTTCAATGAGTCTGAAGGTCATTGAATAAATCCTGTGAACTGAGGCATTTAATTTCTCTTTTTCAAAAAGAGTAGACAAAATACTAAGAACACCTCAGGGCAAACCCCATGTAGTAACAGTAAATTGCCTTAAAGGGTTTTCTTTTCTCACCCATTCAGATGAATCTCTGTGCATTCTCAAGGGGTTTCAAGCACAGGCTGTGCAAGGGCATATCAGATTCACAGCACTGCCCACAGCTTGTCTGGTGCAGTGGTAAAACAATTCGTTCTGTGACAGTAACAGCATTCATGGAGTTGTGCTGATAAGGGGGCCTAGGATGTGATTTATTCCTAAAGCAGCTGAAGATGGAATTCCAGCTGTGTTATGCTCTCTTTGTTAAACCAGCTGTAAGTACATCCAGGTCCCTGCAAAAGACAGTGAGATACTGAAAAGATGAAAAAGAAAACATCTCCAGAGACACAGCACCTCACCGGCACCAGGGCTATTTGCAGTCAGCCTGGCATGGTTAATGGTCTTCTGTGTGACAAGGAACATATGGCTTCCACAGTTGAAAAAGCTCTCGAAAAAGCGTGTCAGAGAAGGGAACATTAAACCTCAGGCAGCTTCACTGGTAATAGGCAAAGGAAGTCAGAGGCAGTATCCTTCCTCGCAAGAGCTAAAACAAGCCCACAGGTCCTTACTAGACCTGGAAACTGAAATCTACAGCTAATGGCAAAAAAATTAATCCATTGCATTGGGTCACGCTGTCTATTATTCCAGAGCCATAGAGCTGACAGAATTGAAACAATACCACCACCCCCAAAAAATACATTTGGTGGTTTCCACACATCCCCAGCCTGTTGAATCTGGGGAAAAGGAAGCCAGGGTATACAATGGTGGTTCGTTTAGAAGCAGTTCATGGCATGGCCACATTGCCTTTGGGAGCTACTAGATATAAGCTTGAATTTGCAGTTGTCAGTTGTCCACGTACAGCGTGCAAACAGACCTGGGTAGGAACCAGCCCCCACCTCCTATGTGATGTTGAAGAGGGAAGCTGCATAGCAATAAGAGAGTTTTAGTTCAAATGCAAACTCCAGCCTTAAGAAAACATGCAACTGAGATATAACTCCACAGCCAGAATTCAAGCATACTGACAATTGACCTCTTGAGTGTTTTTTCTCAAAGAAACGGACCCAGCAGAGATTCTGAAAGCAAGAAGCATAGCTAAAACAACACTTGACCTAAGTTCTCAACAAGAAATAGCTGCGGAGCAGTGGATGGAGCTCACCACCCTAAGGAAACTTTAGTCCAACTTCAGTAATATTTGTCAAAAATTTTTAACTTGGCAGCTAAAATCTGTGCAAGATTTCATAAAAGTTAACAGGATCCTCTTTTGTGCTTTCCTTCAGTAAATATTGCTAGCAGGTATGGCTATCATATACACATACTCCTTTGCACAAACACAGAATTCAGTTTGATCAATAATGTTTTACGCAGTGAAATAACGATTCATGTATCAGCTCAGATCCTTATAAAACCAGTTTGTTTTAGAGTATATCCAAGCAGAAAAATTAGTCCCTATCCACTTCAGAAAGAACCAGGGATCAGCAAGCAAAGCTGGGAGATTTGTGGCAAACCTAGGTAGTTACACTGTGGAACTGCTTGCCACAGGGCAATATGGACCATAATGATTTATGTGCATTGAAGGGGAGTCCTTGTAGGTTAGTGGAGAATAAGTCCACTGAGCTACACGAAGTACACAGAAACCATTTCTACCTCAGCAACATGAGAATGGGAAAGGCCAAATGCTTGGACAGCACAGAGAGCAGGAAGGGGAACAAAAAGGCTGAAATGTGTAGCTGTCTCCCTATTTCCACCCTTTTTCCTCAGTGTCCACTTTCAGCACTGTTGGGAAGCAGAGCCTGGACCCTGCATAGACCCAGTGGAGATTCACTGTATTTTTGCAATCTTCTGAAGAGAATGGTTGTAAGATTAAAATTGGAAGAAAAAGTAACTCCCTATAAAGCCATTAATAACAGCTGCTTAGTTTTTAATTAGTGCTAGTGTTTATTCTTTTGTAGAACAAGCAGCTTTAGCCAGTGCCTTGTCTGAATAAATCTTTTTACTTTCAGTGGATATTTTACATCTGGAGATAAGGAGAAAAAAAAAAATCAGCACATGAACAAATCGTTGTCCTGTTGCAGTAAATTTCCATCACAGCACTAGGAACCTTCTCTACTCTGAAGTTAGATTAAAACCCAAAACAAAACACCCAACCACAACTCAAATAAACCACAGCTGAATTACTTAGAACAGAAAACACTGCTCTTGGCAGTGGTCATCTGATCATCCCCATTTTCAAGTTGCTTTTAGAAAGAAATAGCTGTTTCTTTCTCCATCTCTTCTTAATCTGCTTAATTTCATTCTGCAGGTCCTATTTAGTTGCGAAAGATATCCTTTAAAAAGATATCCATTAATCATAAGCAAAACCAAACTCATAG
Source organism: Amazona ochrocephala (assembly GCA_039720435.1). Taxonomy (NCBI): domain Eukaryota; kingdom Metazoa; phylum Chordata; class Aves; order Psittaciformes; family Psittacidae; genus Amazona; species Amazona ochrocephala. The sequence goes on along the minus strand of CM077909.1, from coordinate 81,508,340 downwards.
ACAAAAATCATAGCTATTAAAAACTACAGAAATTTATGCTTTTGCATACCAGCTGGTGTACCACATCTTTTCTTTGCTCATCATGTTAGCTATCTGAGGACACATACATCTGCCAGACTGATGGGCACTGGACCAATGTTTCTCTAAAACATGAAGGACGGAGGAAGCAACTGGAAAAGACTCCTGGAATGTCAACCCCACACCACTCAATCTCTATGTTTTGTTTGCAGGCCGTGACTTGGCTGTAAGTAGAGCTCAGTACAAGTTAAGGGTGACATTTTTCCTGTGAAGATTCAAACAACCCTGATTTCTGTAATAAGCAGAAATGTTATTGCTTTAATATTTCTGAACTTTTCAGATGGGCATCACAGGACACGCTGTGAATAACAGGGAGTGCAGAATGTCCCCCAGAAGTCCAGTCTCAGGCTTGCTCAGAGACAAACAACAAATTATCATTGGCAATCTTGTTCTCCTGAAAATTTCAGTGTGAGAACTCCAGTTGTCACAGCATCTTCTTAAATTGTTAGTGCACAATGGAAGTAGTTGCCTTAAAAAGGGCACCCATTTGTGATATACCTTGAAATTTATGTGATTTACTTGGCTTATAGATACTATGAATTTTGATAGGTCTTATAATAATTTCTGCAGAAGTATCTCTGTTGGAAGGCTGCACTATACAACATGGACTTCATCAGTTGAGGAGCAAATCCAAACAAGATTGCAGTGCAGCTGTAGAGCTTTCTAGAGGCATGCAATGAACAAAGTGAAAACTCCCACAGAAAGGGCAGCAATTCCCACCTAACACTGAAATTGGGAAAATGTGTAAAAGAATGACATCTACATACTCTAATGAAAGAACAATACCGATGAGACCCCCTCCTTCACTCTGCTGACCAAAAGGTATAAAGGTATTTTATTACGTAGCCTGCAAGACCTCCAGACAGTGGGAGTTGAGGGAGTGAAGGCTGAAAGATGATGCTGCTAGTCTTCCTGGATAATTGAGCTGTGACTGCTTAATAGAAAATGCAATTCTGACAAGAAGCAACTGACTAAATGCAGGGCTTGTAGGCTGCAAATTTTGTCTTTCAAATCAGTTCCCAATGAACATTAAGGCAATACAGTGGCGGGAGGTCAGAAAACTATAAGCAGTTAAACCTTACAAAGTCATTATCCTGCATTTTAGCTGTAGCAACTGTGCCTTTCTTTCTCCACTGCAAATTCAGAGTAGAATATACTCATCTTCCAACCTCAGGAAGTTGAATTCACTGAAGCATTTTCCCTCACCAAGGTATGCAGGTTAAAAGCGCCAACAAAGACCTCATATATCGAGTGCTAAGTTGTCCAACTGCAATTGTGAAATTGCAATAACTTCCCAGAATTGAAAGTGAAACAAGGTCATTCAGACAAATACCATAGTGCACCAACACAAGTTTTGTAATTTCACCTAGAAAAATATCTGCCTTTTAAGTAGCAACCTCTAAAATACTTCCTATTATAGATGTAACATTGACTCTGTTCCTCAGGTGTTTCCACCAATAACTGTATAACTTTTGAAGAACTACTGATGATGAAATAATAATTCCAAATGGTCTAATTAATCCTAAGAAAGAGCACAAGAACTGATGGAGATTAAGTTCCACAAAGGTGAATACCAAATAATGTTATCCATCAGCAGAAAACTGAGGCTTTTTACGGAATGTATGTTGAACAAAGCCATTCATAGAAATTGAAAATGGTCATTAGAACACCTCTTCCCAATTGAGAAGTTACTGCCATTCATGGAAACATACGTTTAGTGACATTCCTTCTAAACCTATGCAGGATTCCTGATTCCTCTACAGATTTTCTGCAAAGAGACTTTTTCGGGTCTTTGGAGGAGAGAATTCTATAGTCAAATACCTCAGGCAGCTAAAAATGCAGTTTGCCAGCCTTCCACCTTACAAATGACTGGCCAGGGGCCTTGTGAATAGCTTCAATACCTGAGAGGTCTATCTCTATTACTAATGGATGAGGAGTGACCAATTCAACCATGAATAATAACTACAAAGCACAAGAGAAATTACAACCACACTAGCAATAAGTTGCTTGCAATTATGTTTTCACAGTTTAAATTCCAACAATGTAGATATCCAAGCAAAAGAGGAAACAGGATCATGAAATCCCAGGAATGCCACAGCAAAGGACAGGAGACATACTAATTTTTCACAAGGAAAACTGGCAGTCAGTTTATTGCTACTCTGAGTTTGCAGAGATTGCACTGCTAATAAATAAATTGAAGGATGAGGATTATCCATCTAAAATTAAAAATCACAATAAGCCAAATAAAACATGTCATGTATTCTGAAAGACATCTAAAATAAGACTGTTGCATTGACATACATTCAAACCAACAGCAGAGCTGGTAAAGGCAGTCACAGGTGAAGGCTCATGAGAATACTAACCTCAAGTAAGTGCCCCAGGGAGTAACGCGCATTGTGGAAGTGGAGACTGAAATACCTGGGATATCACTAAAACAGACATAAAAATACTTACCCAACATTCAGGTAACAGATGGGGCCGCAACAGAGCAGGTTATTGCAGTGGATCACTGTGCACCACTTCTACCCCAGCTGTGGGTTTCTAATGCTGCTGCTGCCCCAAGCCTGCACTCAATACTGATGCATACTTGGTGCTGCACTTGGGTTGCTGGTGCAAAAGAATCACAGAGCAGCAATGATATGAGTTCACGTAGTTTCAAATATTTGATCTACAAGCGGATGGGAAATTGGGCCCGAGCTGAAGGCTTTGCCAGCTAAGGGCCATCAAACCCTTTTTCCAGACAGCTTGTATTTCAGTGGTTTTGCGGGCTTTTAGGAGGCCCGGATCACTAAAGGGCTTTTGCTTTAAATTGCATGGTTCAGCTCCCTGTGTGGTCTTCTGCCAGACGCTTGATTAAAAAAACCCATCCAGAATTAACTGCTAAAGAACATGCCTTTGTGAAGTGGTTTTTGGTTCATGAAAGCTGTGGCACATATGGGGAAACACACAGCATAAGACCCTGCAACCTTTTCTGTAAGATAGATGCCATATTTTTTAATATTTTTTAATCAGCTTGCACTTATGTCAACTTGTAGGCTGTGGAGAAGCTTTGCTAAGGATTTTAGCTTAATATGTAGTCTGGCTCTCTGCGGTAGATAATCTATTCCCCTCACCACAGCTGTGAGAGATTAGAGCAGTGGCTGAGCTGTGACTGAAGCTGGAAAGCTGTGCTGCTTCTTGGGCATGAATCTGAAAGATTACAGAGCATATAAATACTATATGGCATGAAGAAGCTAAAAACACAAGGGCAGCCTAGCTTTGCTGGACTGATTATATTCAGTTTAGGCTTCTGATCCTCTTTCCTTTCCCTGTGAATGCTCTATACTCTGCTGTGTGGCACAGGCATGACTAGAAAGTAGTCATGTTAGTCAGCTGTTAACCAGTCCTACCCAGTTCACCTCATTTCTTCTTGTAAGTCCTGTATGTCAGCTTCTCCACCTGCGAAATGGGAAGACTAGTATTTTTCGCTGCAGTGCATCACTGTCTACAGAAGAGCAAGCAATGGAAACAGACCTTGCAAGAGGGCTCTTGCAAAGCTCAGTAGTTATCTTTGTCACCAGTTGTATATTTTCAGTCAAAACTAACTGAGAAATATTTATTGAATCCGAGGACATGGGAAAAAGGACACCAAAGGAGTCGGCAGCTCATGCTTACTTTGTAAGTGAGTACATTTGCTTATAAAGCACTTTCAGTTTAAAAATGACTGGACAGGAGCCTTGCAAATAGTTTTTACAAGTTAGTGAGACTCAGTAGTTGTTAAGGAAATCAAGTTTCAGAAAATAAGGTTGTAGCTCATTGCACATGTCCTTTCATATGGCACATTCCTGCCCTTATTGTCTTCACTTTCAGTCTGAAGTATTTATTGGGGAAAGTGAAGTTGGCCTTCTTGCACTCCCACACAGAGCTTTGTCCTGAGGTGTTACCACACCTCAGGACACCAAAGACAAAATTTCCAGGTTTTTAGCTCTCAGGAACAGCAGCAGAATAAGTAACGTGAAAGAGGTGAATGTCAGTGCATTTCAACACAGCAGTATTTGGGTTTATTTTTGCAGACCTTTACATATTTCCTTGTAAGGTAATGCGAGATGAGAAGGTATTAGAGAGATTTCCTGTATGAAATAGGAATATTCAGGTCTCTGAGAGGGTGATTCATATCTAGGATAACCACAGAAATAAATGTCAAATATACAGGAATGTGAAACTGGGCATTAAATGCTCATGAAACAGACACACTAGCAGAGGCAACAAGTTGATAGCTGCTCTATGAGTATCCCTGAAGTGAGAATAAAACAAAAGATTTACGCAGAACCAAGCCCTTCTACACACTCTGGGTGCATCAGGGCATTTAGTCCACACAATTAATTCTGCTGAATGACCCTGCAGGTTTGATGCATGCAAGTACAGAGAAATAAAGGTTGCAGCTGCAATAGGTTCGGTTTTTTTCTCCCTAGCAGCTGGTGCAGTGTTGTGTTTTGGCTTTAGTCTGAGAACAATGCTGATAACACACCGATGTTTTAGTTCTTGCTCGGTAGCACTTACCCTGATCAAGGACTATTCAGTCTCATGCTTTGCCAGTGAGGAGGGCACAAGAAGCTGGGAGGAAGCAGAGACAGGATACCTGACCCAAATTAGCCAAAGGGGTATTCCATACCACAGCATGTCACACCCAGTATATAAACTGAGAGGCGTTACTCAGAGGGGCCAGATCGCTGCTCAGGTCAGGCTGGGTATCAGTCAGGAGGTGATGAGCAATTGTATTGTGCATCACTTGTGTTTATTGTTTTCTTCCTTTTCCCCTTTATATTCTCCTCCCCTTGTTATTTCCCTTATCATTATTATTATTATTGGTGGTAGCAGTAGTAGTTTTTATTATACCTTAGTTACTGCACTGTTCTTATCTCAGCCCACGGGGTTTACATTCTTTTGATTATCCTGCCCATCCTGCCAGGGGCAAGGATGTGAGTGAGTGGCTGCATGGTGCTGAGTTACCAGCTGGGTTTAAACCACAGCAGAGGTATTTTTCCCATTACACTAACATCAAGAATTTAAGACACATTAAAAGTCAGGAAATAAAATATTGCATGTAAATTCACATATTACAAAAATGAAGGAACATCATCAGTTTTATTAATAAAAAGACATAGATACCAAAGGAGAAGGATTTAAATGGGAATGTAGTGCTGTAACAGAAGTAATGAAAAGAAAAAGCCACATTCAAGCAGTAAGAAAACACATTTCGGAGAGGAGTCAAAAATAATTTGTACCTTGTGGGACTGAAGCACAAGGAATTATACAAAGTTAAAATTACAGCGATGAACTAAAGAATACAGCAAAAGATTCAAAAACGTCTGAAGCTAAGGAGTGTTCCTCAGACATTCCAGATAAAATGCTCTGCAAAAAGGCATCAGGCAGTACTTTATGAGCTCTGCAAAGAGGATGTTAGAGCTTTTTTAGTACTCCTGAGGCTAAGATCCTCTTACAGAGCAGACACACCACTTTTGTCATCAGATATTTTACAGTCCCCCAAAACTGAAAGAGAATGGTCAGGGGAAAGGATTAGAAGATGGCCAAGAAAAAGCTGAAAAAGCACATTGCAATTTGGTAGTCAAAACAGAGAAAATACAATGGGGGTTCCCTTAGTTCTTTTTACCACATTTCAATTTGTTTGTTAACTAAGAAAAGCAATTATATGTGATGGTATTCATCAATGAGCTTTTTGAGAATGAAGAGATATCTGAAAATAAAGGAGGAAGGTCTTCTTGGCGTTATTAAGCATGCACGCACAATTGTGTGAAAAAAAACATACAAAAGAGGAACACAGACAAGGCTCTAGGCTCTGCTCAGGAGCTGATAGCATTGGGAAAAAGCCAAAAGCACTGCTAGAAAGCCTTAAAATTGGGCAACATGGTTGAATTCAATGCAGTGAAAAAGAAAACTGGTGAAGAAGAGAGATAAAAAGTACAGAAATGGGGTTAGAATGACAGGGGATAAGAAAGTAACCTTTGCAGATACCAGCACTGCCAAAGGCAGAGCTGGAGTGATAATGATGGTAGTAAAGGTGTCATGCTTGAGGTCCACTTTGATATGCTCTGAAGCAAAAAAGAATGTAAGTGATTAAAGTGAATGAAGTCAGAAGCTCTTCCTAGTCTAGCAAGATGAAAGATAGTATGTTATATTTCTGGGAGCAAAACTGATCTGACGGAGCATGCAGGGCCCAGAGTACAATGGCATATGTGCATGCCCCACTTCACAGACCAACAAGCCGCAGGCATGCCGAGGAGCATGGTGTTGTAAAGGACAGAACTGGCTGCTGCTCTTCCTGCCTCTGAGCCACCAAGCTTTTTTTACATAACTACCAGCTTCTGAGGGACCAAGGCAGATCTGTGGTTTGTATACACTAGTTCAATTTTAGGGCTGGAAACAGATACCAGATGATCAAACAATGCAGACAGTGGCTGCAAGATGCAGGTTGTCAAAAGGAGAAATCAAATGGGAAGAATGGGCAATTATTCTACAATACAATTCAGCAGTTCAGAGGTGTGGTCTCAGGAAAGCAGAGTGAACGTGCGCTGTCTGCCACACTGGTGTGGCCAGTCAGAGATGTGGTCAGGAGGGGTGAAGCACATGCTCATTGTTACCACAAGGACAGATGGTTTATGTGGAGGAAAGATTAATTCAATCAAGAATGATACCAGGAACCTGAGGAGGCATCTTAAGTACATAAACAATCCATAAATCATTTTCTACAAATTCTCTTTCCAGTGCATTGAAGCAAGAAAGAAATTACTAGGGGGGAAAAAAAGGTTAATTCTGGAAGTACAACAGATGAAATTGTGATGAGTTAAAGCAATGGAGCCCAAGGTCCTAGAATGATCTTGTTAAGGAAATCATTCTTATGTGACGGTCCACCCTAAGACAGCTGATTCACAGCATGAGGGCTTCTCTGAATTAAAATAAGGCAACTTTTTTATGAAGGATTTACACCATGAAAAGAAGCAGCAGATTACATTTTTTTGAGAGGAATCTGTGGTTTTGAGTGATACAGCAGTTTACACTAATTTCAGTGATGGGAGTTTAGGACAAGTGTAGACCTCTATATGTGGGCATGGTTGATCTAAACCAAGAAAATATCTCTGTAGTTTGTGTAAAACATTTCAACAATTAACACCACAGATGGATTGCTTTAATCCCCATTTAGAGACACAAAGGTGAGCACTGACCTGCCTAAGTTCAAACAGTGCAGCGCAGGAGAGGTGAAGAACTTCTGTCTCCAATCTGTCTCTAATCATGTGTTTTCTAACTTCCAGATCCTTTTCTACCTAGGGCTTTTATTCCAGTCCCCAGAGCCTCTGCACTTTACTGAATCACTGTGTCTGTAAAACAGCAAGATGGTAGAAATCAGTAGGCAAGATCTATGGATGGACAGCATCTAGAATATCAGTGCACCACTTCTGGTCCCTGAAACAAAGGTTCTGCAGCTCTAGCCAGAAGATGCCTTTCATTGTAGAAATGAGATTGCATGTTTCAGCATCCTCTGACTCTCTTCCGGAGGACTGACATAAACTGTGCATATTAGCCAGAGAAAGAGCTACCAGAGCTGCTGCTTCACTGATGCACCAGAGCAGCCAAGAGAAATAACCCAAAATTTTTCATGATGGGATCAATCCACCCAAGGAATAGCTCCATGAAGGGGCAGAGAAAGTGCAATGACAGAAAAGGGCCTCATGGGAATGCCTTAGAGATAGAATAAGCCACACTGGGCTGTGTATCCTCCATCTTAATCTTCCCTGTGTTTCAGGAAAATTGGAACAAAGCTGTCTTTCTGCCTTTTCACTTATTTTCATGCAGGATTTGCTGTTCCAGACATGCCTGCACATACTGACTTGTTGAACTAATGAGCTTAAACATCACAAAAAGCTATCAACAGTTTGCCTTTGTCTCACAGATAGACAGTGACCGGCAGTAAAATTCCCTGCCTGACGCTGGGGTTTCAGAGACTTTCTGAACAAAACTTTATGCAACCTCCATTGCACTCTGCACAGTGACTTGAGAGACGCCTCCTTGTGGGCGCTGAAACTCTGAACTAGACTGACTCTGTTCTTTATTATTTTATCTAGTTTTTGGTGTTGTGATGCCTTAATCACTCAAAAATTACAGTTGGTATTAGAACTTAATGTTTGTTTCTTCCTTTGCTACAATTAACGATGAATAATCATGGTATGATAATTGCTGCATTTCCTCCCACCAGCACTCAAATTGAACCCCCAGCTATGTACCCCACGCAGAGCAAACACTACCTGCAGGAAAATCCCAAGAAAAGGCAACAGCTGAAAGCAGGGACTAGAGGACAGGGAGATTCTGCACATGCTTTCAAAAGAGATTCATGTCAACCTTACTCAACTGTTGTATCCTGCAAAGATCCCAGTCAATAGGGAATTTGTATGGCCATTCTGGCAGCAATGTAGGGTCTTGCTCCAGGAGTTATTTTAGTCAACACAGGAGTATGTGCAAATAGGAGTAGCTGCAAATCCTAGATATTTTTATACATTTTGAAGCTCAAGCGGCTGGATAAATAAATAGGTGAATAGACAAAATGAGAGTTAAAAACAAAGCTTGATCTTGTATTGTATCTGCTTAAGGTCCTTTTTCTTCCACAAAGCTATAGTGATAAAACTGTGTATCAGATGCAGGCATGAGGCCAAGCAGAGGGAATGAATGAAATGAGGGAAGAAGTGTTACAAGTTTTACAAACACTGTCCCTTTTTTGTGTCAAAACATGAATTTGTAAACAATTTGATTCTTCCTAATTACACCAAAAAGGTCAGTCATGGCCTTTAACAGGTTTTGCTTCTAACATTTCCAAGCATACAGGCCAGAAAAAGTGTTCACAGTAGGACTGTAAAGAGTTACAGGTAATGAAAACCACACATGACAATTTGGTATGCAGCTTCAGGAAAGCCACAGAGCAGTGTGGGGTTTGGTGGACTTTGCGTTTTCCGCACACAGGCTGAGCCACATGTGTCAAACACAGCATGTGCTTCTAACCTGACCATTTGCTCTGAAGAAACAGGAGTGTGTCAAAATCCAGAAATATCACGCAGCCCCACTGTGAACTGGAGTAGTTTTCAACTGTGTGTGACACTACATACTGCAAACCACATGGCCACATGAGGAAGCCTCCACCACACTGCTCCTTGCAGTATTTGCCTTAGGCCCCACGGAGCCCAGGCTAAGCTTTTCCTTTCTCTAGCAGGGAGCTTGTCAGTTTGCACAGGACATCAGTAAACACCCATCTGTTTATCCCAGACTTGCTTGCATGTGTAAACAAGCTGATTCAGCCAGGGTGGGATGCAAAGGAAGGAGATTATAAACTATGAGGTGCAGATCGCTTTGATTTGTTCCACCAACAGGCTGTGGAGGAACTGGGTTAGCTCTAAAAGTCAACCCAAAGCCTGTGCAACAGGGGGTGGGAAGTGAAGCCAAATCAGCCCTGGTTTTCTTGGCCAGCAGAGCAGATTGTGGTCTTTCTTCTTTTCCTGTTTGGTAATCCATATCCCCCAAAATGTCCCTCAGGGGGACTTTGCACTTTCCTCAAATATTTGCCCATGTTGGGGTTTTTTGCTTTTTGCTATGTAGTTAAAAAGAAACAGGGGGAAAATTAATTCTTTTCCCCCAGTTGATACCTTGTTGCCCCTTTAGGAATATTTAAAAGCTCCTTTTCTGAAGAAGCACTTGTTAATCAGCTACTTCTTAAAAGCATAGGCAGGGTATTTGTGCTGCTACAGACCGCTGGTATGAACTCTAGGGACTGGGCACTCCAGCTCAAAAAGTAGATGTCCAACTTAAAAACCATTATTAGTGTTTCAGGACCTCATGGTTGGCAGTCAAAAAATCCAGAGGCACAGACTAACGAAATGAGATGCCCCTGGATGCACAGCATGTCATCACGACCACTCAGAAGAGCAAATTCCAGTTCAGACCACGGTACCTTACCAGTCCAGCTGGTTTCAATCGCCCCACACACACAATGCACTCTTGCTGATGGGCACTCAATTTCTCTTTCACAGACCCAGAAACATTCCCAGTGAGAACTTGCTTCCGGTGGAACAGGGGGGCTTTGTTCTTAGCCTAAATTCAGTACCATTCAAAGTAAGCCTAACAGCTGCAGCAACAGTTTCTGCTGAACTGTCATCCCAGCTACTGAGGCCCTCTGGTTCTTTTCACACCTTGTATTGAAATCTCTCTGTTACTCCTCATGTTCGTTTCTCCAGTTTTCTTCGCTCTGTCTTACTACTGTGAGAAATGCGACAGAATAAGCATCTATACAAAATAATGTGAAATTAAGTACATTATTTAATGTACTATACAACAAATGTGATAAAATTATTTTCAGAGATCCTGATAAGAGTCAGCCCAACCTTGTACAGTCCTGTATGCTTTAGACTTTTCTTAATGCCTTTGTGCATCAGACATTCATTTTGCTTCCTTCCAAATGCCTCCTGGGACATCAGTTCATCTGCAAAGCCTACTGATGCTTTGTAGAAATGCCACCAGTCCATGAGTGAAAAGAAAACCTGCTGGGACCCTAAGGCAGATACTTCTTTCTGTACCACCTAGCTACTTACGCTGTATCACTACTTGAAATTAGATTATCCATTGCTGAAACACGGGAGTCATTTTAGTTTTATGCTGGATATACATATACAGCACATGTACATATATACACATAAAATTTTCTTGAAGGTCATCCTTGTTTCTGTGGTATGAAGAATGTCAAGTGCTCTTCCTGTACTTTTTAATGAAATTTAAAAAATGATAGCCCCAAGGTAAATTTATTCTACACAAAAAAAAATGGCAGTGTTTTATCTTATTTTAACTGATCGTTCTATGGGAACAATAAACCAGGCCTGTGTTTCATGGACGTACTTGATGTGAGGTGTTTCTTTTTTAAGTAGCAAAAAAGCGGCTTTTTCCCTGTTGTTTACTCAACAATTTCAAAGAGCACTCACACAGAAAGTGAACACTCCATTGCAGCAGCTATGGGCTTTCCACATATCAGAGTAGAAAAGAAAATTATTGAATTAGGAGCGATAATGTCTCCTTTTTTTTGCGAGTGAAAGAAAGCGAATATTATTTGGATGAAGTTCCAGCAGAGCTTTTTCAGCACATGCTCTTTCCTTTGAGGGATAAAGGCCTGCAAAATACCAAGACAGCTACAGCTTGTGAAGTTTGCCACCTACTGAGGAAAGCGCAGCACAGCAACGACAGAATAAAGGCAGAACGAAAACATCGTGCTGACGCTATTCTATGGTATAGCCAAGTTTGCTTTTGGAGGCTACGGCTACAGAGGCTTCTGGACACCTCTAGACAGCTGGCAATGGATCGATTAAACAACAGAAATACTTCTTCTCCTATTCCTTTGTACACAAATCCTTAGAGACGCTGTTCTAGCCTGAATCAGTTCAAGATGTTGTCTTACAAACCTTGAAATGACTGAAAAAAGACTCCCAGCTTCTGCAGAGAACATATAAGTTCTAGAGATCCAAGGTATTGAGATGGCCTAAGTCACACTGGAGCCATCTCTAAAAGTACACTGGTAATTTTTTATTCACCTCCTGGGCTGGTAGGAAGCACTGCTCAGAAACAAGAGTCTGTGTTTACAACAGGACAAATACGGGAAATAAACACTCTGTTTAGAAATACCTGTTGCAGTTTGAAAAACCTCTCAGCACACTCTCGTGTGAAATGCAGGGCATATGCATAGCCTCAGAGCAAAACATAGAGTCCTTTACACAGGCCATGGAGACGTCGCTGACCATGAGCGGTTTGCTTTTATTTCAAGTCACATAGGTAAAAGCTGAATAAAACTGAAAATGCTATGCAAACCATTACTGGAGCCCCTTCTGTGACGAATTTGCTGCCAGGCACAGCAGAGAGCAACAGCTCCACTGCCAAGCTCATCTCCCTGTGTTTGGAGGGAGCCCTGGCTCCCAGGTGGGATTCCATTTGTATTTGGAAAGCATAGAATCATCAGACCTGCCAGAGCCATCTTGCACTAGAAGTAGTCACACTACATCTGTAGCAGATGAGTACCTCTGCTTCAGCACAGGGCAGTGACCTCATGGCCATCTGAGGGGAGGGATACTCTGATTCTGGAGTCAGCTCTACTCCCCTCCTACAATAAACCTCTGTATTTGTGCCTGTGCTTTAAATACGGAGCAAATGCTAACCACAGAGAAGTGTTCTCCAAGTGCTAGAAATTCATATTTCTAATGCTCACGTTGTTACATGAAATTTTGCCTAAGTGGAATGATCATTCATTTATTTTAAATAGAGGTTTAAAAAGCATATATACACATGTATATATGCCTACATATTCATATGTATGTATCTGCATGAATGTGTAAGTACACACCACAGCAACTGATACCTTATGAATACATGTTGATAGAGAGAAGCACATGAAATACATGTGCAACAAAGACGCTGAACAATGACCCAAATTCTGATAACAGGGTAATGTCTTTCAAAAACACCACCTCTGACAAAAATAGTTCTGCAGACTATCACCCACATTGATATATATGCAGATACACTGCATCTTACACAAGTAGAAAACCCGGGTTTGAGTGGTATAACCTAAACACCAGAAACAGTTCTTGTCAATAAATTGTGGTGATTATTGCAAGGCACAGATAATGGCATGCACTACTGAAATTACTGGACTCACAACATACTTTTGTCTTCAGACAAAGGCATAATTCAGTATACTAAGCTGGCATCCACTGCTGTGAACTGCTGTGCCAGCACTTTAAGAGCCTCACACCAGTGCGCATCCAGGCCACTCAGAGCCCTCAGGGTCAGCAGTGCAATGTGCCAGGCAGTTCCAACACATACAAGGCTAGTGTGCTCCACTTCCCAGGGCAGCGGTGGGAAAGGGCAATCAATGCCCTTCCGATAAGTAGGTTAAGAAAGTGTCTGCCTGAGTATCTTCCCTTTTCAGGAGGTAAAATGAATCCCCTGCTAAGATACTCCTGGTCAATCAAATTCTAATGCTATAGTAAAGCTGATACACTCACTTGGTGCTGTGATTAAGAGAGCAGTAGCTCCTAGCAGACTTGTCCTGAGAATGTCTTATAATGTAGTCCCCTAACCTAACAGTAATTGATTTTTACAGTTATCATAGTCAGTGCAAGATAATGATGTAGATTTGTACACTCTACACTTCTCTGGCTTTCTTCCTGGTGTGTTACATTGTTAGGGGAAAATATTTTGTTTCTTATGTACATTAACAGACTTCATTTACAATTGGAAGTAGTTGGTCTCAGAATGTCCCCTAAAATCAACTGCAAGCCTATCCAGTCATGGTGCTTAATTATCTGTTTTTTCTTGCAGGTTTACAGGAGCCCCTGTTTCACATTCTTTCTCACTTTGGCACCTACCTGGAATCCCCGGATAGGAAAATGACCTATTCTCAAAGTTTTGCAGGACTTGCTTTCTCTCCTGTCAGTGGACTGGGATGTCAGTGAATCAGGACCCTAAGCCCCATCTCGGCACCAGGCTCAGCGTCTATGTACCTATGTACCTACCTCAGTTCTGTTCCTGCTCTGCTCTAAATTGTGCACAGATCCCATGTTAGAATTGCATGAGATGCAAACAAATAATGTATGAGACAGTCTGAGAAGTTTGAAAACACTTCAGCTCATTGTCTCAACCACCCCTCCAATATCACTTCAAATACACCGTTACCTTTCACATCCTAAATGTCCGAAGGAGTTTGTCTAGCGCCATATGCAGTACTGTGCTTTGGATGTGCCAGATACTGTGTCTACAGGGCTACAGACCTCCATGTCAGAGTGTCCTCTCGGCTGCTATTTTGGCTGAGACCCCGGTCATGTCCTCATGTATCTGCAGCCAATGCAGCCAACATGACAATGACCAGTTTACAGCTTTGGAGACATGAACCTATGACACCAGTTTCTGAAGATGTTTAATTTTGGTGATACTGATAGGATTTTTTCTCTTCATTCAGTCCCCAGGTCTTGCTGTCTGCTTTTCGAACTGCTGCTTCCTCTGTGAACAGCATCTCTCTGTAACCTGCAGCTGCCTCTACTCAGTCCTCCAATTGCTTCCCCAATAACCAGAACAGTGTCCTAAGTCATGTTGCACATATTTCTCAAGTTCTGCTAATCTTGTTAAGGCTGCAGCTATTTCTTTCATGTTCTGAGGAATAACTGCCCCAGCATCTTGTATTTTCAATTTCAATTAGCTCCTGCAATGTGCAACCCCTTTTTTCTCTGCAGCTTGAGAGTCCTTTGCGTTGATAAGGGTGAGGATAGCTCACAGCAGCCACTGCTCTCCCTGGGGAGCAGAGTCTGTGCTTTCTGGGAAGTGCTGATCTGGTCACGTACGTTATTTACAGGGGAGGAGACAAGGATAGGAGAGGGTGCGAACTTAGTAGAGAGAAAGAAAAAACGAAACAAGAGATGCTTTACATCACATGACTGGTGCTGTTCCAGGGTCCCTGCCCAGGGGCTGCTGCTGAGCCGCTGTGCTTTGGGCAAGGCAGTAAGGCTGCAGTTTCTGCTGTACTCATGTTGATCTTGCCTCTGCCAAGGTCAGGAAGACTGCGGTGTCTTCCCTGATACTTGCGAGGGAGTACCCTCCTAGCCCAGGGTATTCCCTGGCACCACCTGCCCCTCAGCATCCTGCAGCAGGAGCATCACAGGCAGTTCCTCCGGTGCTTACTCAGATTCTGTCTTACTGGTCATAAAACTGCCCTAAAGCCTCCCTGTATCTAAACCCTTCTTCCCTTTTAGAAATACACTGTTTGTGTGCATTCTTCTCTCTGACCAATAATGATATACCACTTTCATAAAACTTAAAATAAATGATGAAACTGCTCCTGAAGTTGCCTTCCCATGCAAGGCCTAACCATTGGTAAAGATGCAACCATCCACACACCCATGGTGAGAGACAAATCCACCTCCCTTACCCTTGATTTTTTTTCATGTGATTGGTTGGAAGATGGAGCAGTTTTAAGACTAAGATCAAACCTAACTACTAACAAGCCCAGTTTCAACACCTGCATCATCACTGGAGAAGTGCCACATCACCCACAAACCCTACCAGGAATGCCTTCTCACATGTTCAAAATAGTACTCTCTGTGCAGGGTTATTTTTAAGTAGGAAAGTTCAAAGCTGTCATTTTCTTTACATCACCTACCCTGTTCAATTTCCCTGTTCAACAACTGCAGGGTGGTATTCATACCATCTCCGCGAAGAATGCCTGCAGCATGTTAATGGTCTGTAAATTTATGGAAGAGGATCAAGGCCCTGTTTTTGCACACACAGTGAGTATCACATGAACAGCAATAAATATCCTGATCACAACCAGCTTCACCTGCCAAGCTTGAGCAGGAACAGCAGAGAAGAATATTGTGTACTTGCTGGTCCTGGCTGCAGTTTGGGACTGGGCTGTGCTGCTGGGCTTCCCTGCCCTGGAGAGAAGGAAGGAAAGAGGGGAAGGAAATGCATCAGGAGAAAGAAGAGTGTTTTTTTCTCCTAACTCAAAAAAGCATTTCTTTGTTAAAGCTGCACTTTGTGTTACCTTTTAATTTTGCAGCTTCACTGATGTGCTGCTCATCCTACGGCTTTGAGCTGTCACAATGGGGCAAAGCAGCAAGGAGCCCTGCGTAGGCCAAGAGCATGTCAGCTTGCGTCATGAGAGCAGGGCACAGCCTGTTCCCATGTGTCCAGCCTCTGGGTTTTGAAATCGTGTTCTGCTCGTTTAGCACTCTTTAATGACATTCAGTTTAGTAAAATGTAGCTTGTGCAAGCTTCTAACACATGAATTGCAATGAAGTAACACAGCTTAAACTGGCTGAATTTCCGGAACATCCAGAACTGCAACAAAACAATCCATTTTCCTTCGAACGAAATAAGAGGGAGTTCAATGCCCTTCCATCTGGTTTCCTTCAAAAGTTTATCCTTTGACAAATCAGCCACTTACTGAGTTTAGAGATTGAACAGACCTATCAAAAAGCCTGAAGTACAAACAAACGAGCTCAGATAATCAGTTTCTGTTTTATTCTGGTTTTGTACCGTAAAATGTGTTCCTGATTATTTTCCAACATCCAGATTCTGGTATTTCAGGGTGGCTGTGGCTTCATAATTCTTAACTGGAATTGTCCCACAAGGCCTCCTGACCTTCTGAGAAGACAGCTTCATTCTGGCTCTGTAGCTGAAATGTTCACAACCCCATCATGGCTCACAGAAACATTACATGTTTGGTGAGAAAACACTTGAAACCATTTCAAAATATTTCAAATCCTTGAGCCGTCCACCACTAGGTTTTTATACCTAAAAAATTTCATCCTTTTCTGAATGAAACTGCCTCTGATGCTTCTCCTGGAAGCCCCGTTCCCCAGACAGATCTGGGAGGTGTTGGGGTTTTTTGGTTTGTTTTCCTTTAAAAACAATGCTGTTTGAGCTAAACAAGCTTTTGCTGATGATAGTTTCTAGTGCCAGAGGTACACACGTGGTGGCAGCCAACACGAGGTCCCTCAAAAAAGTCAGCGAGATAACAGGGCTAGAGGGAAGAAACAACTCCCCCAGGAAACCCTGCTAAACGGCACATCAGCATAGCGTGAAACTCAGATGGTGATGCTATGGCACTGGAAACTGCTGTTTTCTTCACACGATGTTACAAGACACTTCTAATACCTCTTCACTAATTTAAACCACACAGGTGTTTTACAGTGCTACAGTAGTAGCTGGCCATAGGAGACCAATTAGGATGATCAGATAGTCACACCAAGCACACTGAAATCCTGCACTGGGTGGATAATGGCGGGCTATTCTATATCTGAAGTAGGAGTTATAGTGCAAAGTCTTTCCTCCGAGACCCAGCAGGCCTACTGCTCCAGGCTGCTGCCTCACAATCTGGGTGGCAGCTGCCAATATTAGGTAGAACAGGACAGTTTAAATGTTGAGTGTTCACCCAGACATAGCTGTGAGGCAGCTACATTTGTCCAAGCAATTTGTCTTCTGAGAAACGATGTTTTTAATTATTAAATTTTAACTATTAACAATGCAATGGGTTTATGCCCAGAAAACCCCTCCTATGTTTTCCTCAAATGCCTACTATAGATATCAGCCGAGTCCTTGCCCTTGTGCAGCCAGCCTGTTAAAACTTTCACCTTGCCTACCTGTATTGCAGCAGCAAATGGAGTTAACAAAGTTCTTATTAACTTCTCACTCAAAAGTGTATTGGAATATCAACTTTTTTATACTTGTGAAAACTTCCTGCACACACTTCTACATACAGACATGGAAAGATGTGTTACTTGACCTGTTCCTAAATAAAACACTATTTAAGCGTTCAATAACCCAGGACACCTTAACTTCATGTTTATGACAACCTTAGGCCAAGGTATGCAATACAAGGTATCAATGCAGAATGTAAATGTGCTGGGTAAACAAGGTGACAGAACAGGCTGCTGGAAACATGTTCAGTTTATGGATGAACAAACTTCAGTCTCCAGGTGGTAGGTAAGGTCTTCTGCCTGTCTCTCAGCATTGCTTCTGGTTCTGCACAGTTATGACACAGCAGGCTCTCTGACAGAAATAGTACTGAACTAGAAATAAAATGGTCCAGCCCAGCTCACTCTTTTAATAGAAGTCACTGGCTCCTCTGATGATGTCACAGCAACACATGCCAGCTAAAAATTTACTCCAATCTGTTATTTCAGTGCTATGACTTAACTGCGTGTTTTCAATTGGTCAAAACAATGCTTTCCTATTCCAAATGAAATCCAACTTCAGACTTAAGATTTTGCTTAAAGGCTTTACTGTCTTTGCCTGGAAATAACCCTCTGTTAATGTTACGTACTTGCTCAGATCTTGTCACTGGAAGTTGAGAAGCCTGAGAGTTAAAAGCTGTGCACGTAAACAGCTCATGAAAGTCTAATTGACTTAGTAATTGCTGTAAGTTTTCACCTATTTGAAGAACTGTCAGACCCATGCTACAAAAACAGTCTTATGGTTAAAGAAGTTTCAGATGAAAGAGCTAGGCTTCTTACAACACAGATCCAGACTTCCTCTTGCCAGGATTAATCACCACTACTATGGCTCTCTCCTGGGGTACCTCTTGGGGGACACTTTTTTACAAACACATTGCATTTTGGAACAGTTCTCAGGAGGGTGCAGGGATTGTGCTCCAAACAACTCAAAGAATTGCACAGAAAGATTTCATGTTGCCTCTTAAGTGGCAACTACTTCCACTAGCATTTTTCACTCTGCTTCTTATCAGTGTTTTCTTTGAAGAGATCTTGCAATGTAAGACTTTCAGTCACTCTGCTACTAGATCTCACTTTTCATTAGTGAGTCGTTACAAAATAGGTCCACTGAATTGATCCAAGAGGCTTTTTTCATTGAAAGAAGTATGTACTTTACTATGTAGCTGATTATTTACTGGACTGGAAAATATATTTTGAAGTGGAGATTCAGCTGAATTATTACATATCACTAACTGACTAGATGTATGAGCCTTCATTAAATGAATAGCAATGAAGAATGGAATTGGAATTCCCAGTTACTTTTGAAATTGTGTAATATCCATGCTCAATGGAGGGTCCCCACTGCAAAGTCAGCACGGGGGGGGGAGGGGGGGAGGGCATTAGTTGTGGGGTATTTTGTTTTGCCTTTTTTTTTTTTTTTTTTTTTTTTTTTTAAATGTACACCTTCGTGGTCTGCCTTCCTTTCCATCCCCTTATTGCCCACCTAGAGAAATGAAGCAGGTCCCCCCATGGGTGTACTCATCCCTTTCAGGTGCTGCCTTGGCACAGCAGCACAAGGGAATCTGAATGCTGAAGAATTCAGTTAGATGCATGTAGCACTTGGACATGTAATATAACCATTATGCCATTTGCATTTGTATGATCTTATTGTCAGAAATGCTTTGAGATTATGTTCTCCCCCCCCCCAAAGTTTCACTTATGGTTTAAAATCGAAAAACCTAGTTTGAAAATCATCCAGGCCCCTGTAAGCATGTTTGCATAAGCAGCTGTCATGAAGCCACCTAGTAAAATATGAACATCCAAGCTCTTTCTCAGTGAGTTTTGAAAGGCATCCTAGTCTCCCAAAACTTTGACTAAGTACCCAAATCAGGAAACAACAGGGGATTAAAACTCCTTAGCCTGTAAAATGGACAGTCTCTTCATTTATATTATATTGCACACCACCCTCCCTCCCTCAAGGCGCCCAACAATCACCTCCAAACAGATAGCATACAGTTTTGGATAGAAACAATTTATTGTGTAGTGAAAAATACAATTGCTGTATTTGTATTAGCTTCTGTGTCAAAAAAATCCCCCACAATCAACAGAACAGCAGCTTCAAAATTAAGTGTCGAAGGTCCACAAACATTACAGATTTCACAGGAAATAAACCAGCAAGAGGTTATAGGACAACTGACAGAACATTAAAATTCAAAACATTCAAATTCAAACATTCAAAAATTTAGAAAATACTATTTTATAACATTCTTAACAAGCTGTAGTCTAGCATCAGCTCATTTCTAGCTTTTTCTACCAGGATAAGAGGCTCTGTCCTCTATATCTTCTACTCAAATTGTTGCTGCTATTAATTTACTAAGTGATTTTCTCTTTTTTTGTTTTTTTTATCCCCTCAAAATAAGTACAGGTACTGAACTGTATTACAGTGGACACCAGTTATTATGCAGTCACATAATCCCTGTTTTAAGAATAGTGCTCTTGGAAAAGCTTCTTATTCCAGGAAAACTTCTGCACTTGCCCTGAGCTGAGCAACGTTTCAGACTGTTAAGAACATCTGCAGCTGCAAGCAACTCGTTTATACTAGGATTCTTCCTACAGTTACTATCTGTGAAACTGAAACATCTTAAAAGGGAGTGAACAAGTGCCTCCGAACCTCTAATTTTACACTGAAGACATCACAAGTAACAAGACCAACTATTTTCCCATTATTTGATTTGATTTAATTTAACCTAATTCAGCCATTATGCCTGATCAGTATTCATCTTCACTTTTTTTCTCTGGTCCCCCGAGGAAACCTACAACACATGCCCAAAGTTCAGAAGGAGATATGAACCCCACTTCACATCTACATGTAGGTAACTCTAGTTCTAAACCAGAATGAACACAACGAATTTCTAAAAAAAAGTCTTGCCATGCATCTCAGCAATTCGTAAGCACAAACTTTTCAATTTAACTCAGGAAAAAATGACTAAAACCATTAAACTTTAAAGATCTGGCATTACAAAACTTCCATTTTTTTTTTTTTTTCACAACTTGGTGTGTTTATTTTTAGACATCTGTCATCCAAAGAAATGGCTATTAACCATAGCTCTGCAAGGTTTTCACACAGACACAGAATCTCTTCTGGCTGTACTGGTAACAAAGTCTTCATACAGGAACTCAAAACACCCTTTCTCTACAGCTGTCATCAGAGAACTCCCATCATCAGCTTTTTTCTTAAGCAGAAATAACTATTTTGCTCTGCATTACCTCTAGATCATATTGCCTCCTTTTAGGCAGCAAGTGATTACTCTGCATTATAATTTTTCTTACTTGGCACCTTTCTATCACAATGACATTTGCACTATTCTGTCACATTATTCTGTGTGGTATAATGTGATACCAATGGTTCACGTTCTGTGGAAATCCCTATTCAATACATCCCTACTTCTACCTCACTGTTAAGAAAACCTGCTGTATCAGAAATCAGGAGTCGCCTTTCCATTTCTGTCCTGCCAATGTTCAGTCAGTAAAATTTAAATTCAGTTTTACGGTGGACCCAAAACCAATTGGTATCTCTACCACAATGTACTATTTCAGTAGCATATCAAATGAAAACCACAGCGGTTTTAACATAAGTCAACTGAAAAAGATGGAAAACTCAAAAGGCGCACCGGTTTACCAAGTGGCACTGAAATCTATCCCCTGGAACTGTTTAGACAAGAAAAGGTATAATTTTGTTTTAATTACATGGCATAACTCGAGAAATCCCAGAGATGCCAATGCAGTGACTTTTCACTTACAACAGCACGTGACCAGAATGCAAATCTAGCTTATTTGGCTCTTCTTCAGATTTCCTTAAGAAAGAGTGACTTGTTCAATAAACAGAACTGTTATTACTCAACAGCATGCAGTGTTCCAGTTGCAGATTATAACACAACTTCTGCCACATGCTGGCATGAATGCAGATGTAGTTCCTGGTTTTGTGCTTCTATCTTTCTTCAGGGTGTTTTCTTTTCCTCCTTCTATTCAATGTACTTCCTTTATCTAATACTCTGCAATCACTCTGATCTAGCTACAGAGGTTTTACTCTGGACAATGGTATGTCTAATAACTGAAAGTAAATTAGCATCTTACAGACAGCAACAAGTATTCAGGAATATTTCCATTCTTTTGTCTAGCTGTGAGCCAAGTTAAGAACAGAATCTCTGTTCTTATGGTAACCAAAATCACTGTTCTTATCATTCAAACCACGGCAATTAGTGGTAACAGGCAATGGGTATTATTGGTAACTCCCATCAAACAGCTAAATGACCTATTTGCTGTGAAACATCAGGTAAAATTAGATGTGACTATGGAAATACTTAACTATGTCACATTAAAAAATAACTTTGAACATTCACTTTTCTAAATGTTACTGAAACCAGGCCCTGCACACATGTAAAAAGATCATTTTCCCCCCGGGTTTAATGTTGGGATTTTAAAAGAATTCTAGGAGAATATCATGTCCACTTCTTACTGAATTTAATTAAATAACTGATAACAGAATGAGCTAATTATTAATCAAGATGAGTCTTGGTATTATTTGATTGCTGGTGAGAGACTGAGACTAAAGTAGTTAATTTTTTATTTGCTATCTACATTTCAAAGAACCTTTATTTCCTCCTAGACTTTGACAGATTTGTACAAGCTCTCAGGCTAGACAGGTTGCATAAAAAGAACTATATGTCCAAGACAGCATGTTTAAACTTGAGATCAGGCCTTTTTCTGTTGATATCGTTTCGATAAATCCCAGCTGAAGGTTCTTTATGCACAACTAGAATACAGTACCAAATTCAGCACTCGGCAGCACAAGCATAAAATGTGATTTATTCCTCTGAAGTAAGAATCCATTCCAATGCATCACAACGAACATTTCTACATGCTCTTTAGACCAGAATATACTTTTTCATCTCAGCGTCCATTTTTCTGACTCAGGTACCACATAGGAACAATGTGCAAACCTCAGTAGTTCAGAAGCAAATAAACTGCACCACCAGTGCAAATATAAACTTCTTTGTTGAACTATACGGCGTAAGAACATACAGAAACAAAAGGACATTAAACATTAAGATTAGTAATAAAATAACTGCAAAGCCTAAGTTGGATTGCTACAATTACTTGTTTTATACATTAGTTGGCAAGGTGTTTTAAAAACACAACAGTATCTGACTATTGTACATTTTTCTGGCCATAAGGTGCTAAATACAGCTGTTACTCTTGCTTATTATTACAGATATAAACCAACCTTTAATTAACTGTCTTTTAACATGTATTTTCTTTCAAATTTTATTAAAAATTGGTGGGCTAGGAGTTAAAAACCGTAACACAACAATTTTTCACCAACAGACTAAACATTTGAATGATATGCACAGACAAGAAGTTTTTTGTAATATTTTCTAAGTAGACAATTTTTAATCAAAGAGCAGCTTTGTCTTATAACCAGGCTACTTTATGATTCCTTACCTTATAAAAATATACATCTATTATCAGAAAGATCATAATGACCTTTTGTCATAACGTAAGCATGTAAGTTTAGCCTTGCTTGCTTAAACAGGATTCAGCTTTGCTCTAGTATATATTATAATTCCTACTATTATCAAGAGTTTATAGCATCATAGATAAATGCTCAGCTTTGCTCTGTTTGGAAGTTTCAACATATTACTCAAAATTCCCACTAGAGACAAGCAAGGTGAAAATACAGAGAGCAGTAAGACTGAAACAGAGTTGTATTTAAGGCCCAGTACAGTACACAACAGGTGAAAAAAAGAAAACAAAAAAAAAAGCCAGAAACTTTTCATCCAAACTCTTAGCCACAAATCACCTAACTTAGACATTCCATAGTAAACAATACTGCATCAATGATGCAATGTGCTGGGGAGACACACACTTCTGCAGCATTTGGAAGACAAAGCATCTCTACAGTTCTACTGAGACCTACCTGAAGAGTTAGGAATCACTGAAATATTTATATTTCCAATACTATTAAATTGGAATAAAAATCCAGAATAAAGCCAAGAATCTTGATCAATCAGGCTTTCTAGCAAACAAGTCTGGAACAGCACCACAGAAAAGGAAACAAGCTGTAAAGAGTACTTAACGCTGGGAACCTCGGGGAATCAATACACTAGAAGAGTATTGCAAGTCTGTGTTGATATGCCTGTTTTTTGCACAAGTGCGAAAACGCTGATCCCAAAAGAGACATATTGTAACATACGCAGGGCATGAATACTGACTCTGGAAGGCTGAACTGAAGAAAACAAAGTTCTCTTTCACTCATTTATACGCAATTACATGATTCATTTATAAAGACATAGAAGAAAGCTGTTCTCTCAGTCACCTGAGAATAATAACTACAGTATTTACATTATATTGACTGTTTAATTAGAAACTTTCAGTTACTGAAGACACATTTTTCACCTAATTCTGTTCTGGTTTTTCTTGGGTTGGGAGTTAAGGCAGAGAATCACATACAGGCGCACAGTTACTATGAGCTTACTGTGCAGAAGTAAATATAGTGGCATTAATAAAATATGGAACAGGACAAGTTTTGCAATAATTAGTGAAAGAAAAATTACTGGGTATATACTTAGAATTCAAGTATATTCTTAAGATTAGACAGCTAGCAGAATCTGCATATACAATGAACTGGTAAACTCAATTTGGTACTGCTGTTCACATAGTAAGATGAAAATAAAAATAGATGCGCTTACAAATGCATCTCAATTTTACTACACATTTGTGGTTGAAAGTAGAAAGCTGTGATTAGAATATGCACAGTTTCTTAACTCCAAATTTAATAGAGCATTCAGGTTTTGATGCACAATCAACTTGCATTAGTATGAGTTATTCCCATTACTGGGAAAATAAATAAACAATAAAAATTTTTATTTATTTTGGTTGGAATCTAAGAACCAAATACAAATAATACCAACAAGGGGGACAATCTTAAAATACTAAAAGCCTGCTTCAAAAAAGGAAAAGAACAACCCTTTCTTCAGATCCATGACAGGGAAGATGGGAAGCAACCTGTTTTAGTTTACCAAGAATTACTTACGGTAGGCATCAGGAAAAATTTCCCAGCCTATTTTCCATTGGAAAAGACATCCTGTGTAAGTTACAAAGTGTCTCTCAGTGCAAGATTTGGGTTGCATTTTTTTTGGGTGGCTGGGTGTTTTTTTGTTTGTTTGAGGGGGTTGCTTGTTTTGGAGTTCTCTTTGTTGCTGTTTGGTTTTGGTTTTGTTGGGGTTTTTTTTGGTTGGTTGGTTGGTTGGTTTGGTTTTCTGTTTTGTTTTTTTGTTTTTTTTTTTTTTTTTTTGAACAAGTTTAACAAATACGTCAGGAATGACATAAACCTGTTGATTCTACAAGAGCAGTAGCCCTGCTTTCCCATGACTGAAAAATACCAGAGATAACAACTTATTTTGAGTGACCTGCAAAGACATTATACCTTTAGCCCTGCTTAACTTTATCTGACAGTGTAAAAATGCTACACTTGAGACAGGTTAATTCTGTTCCCAGAATGAAATAAAGTCAAAGATGATTAATTTTTTCCTCTGGAACACAAATTTCAGAACCCGGTATGCCAAATGTGGGTAAGGTTATCTGCAGACAATGCATTTTTGTTCCAGAGGCAAAAAGGTCTCAAGTATACTGCAGAAAATCAAACTTTTAAAAAATGCAGAAGTTATCACCAGTTCCACTGCATAACCAGCATCTGTTTTCATATAAAAAAATAAAACGTTTGCATTAAACTTTATTGCACCATCATTTTTTTTAAATATTCCCCATTCAAGTCAAATATTTAATTATTTTTATCAAACAAAATATAAGGTCTTTTTTAAAGTAGCAAGTAGACACAGTATATGCACTATACAGAAAAAAAAAAGAACAGTCTAAAGGAATGACATACATCAAATCAGAGATGACAGAAAACAACCATCAGGTTGCTTTCTTTCAATGATTAAAAAAAAGATTGCAAAAAGATTGTGTAGGCTATTGTCTGCATGAAAAGCATCCCTCCTCATTCAAGGCGTTGAAGCAGATGACACATTCATGCTGTCAAGTGCTGCATGAATTCTGAAGTGCAACCTGGACTCCATAGAGTATTCTCTGTAGTTATTTCTGAAAAACATAATGCTAGTGTAAGAAAAACATTTTTGGTCTGCATTGTTTCTACTTTATATATGCACTGAAGTAACAAAGTTGATAGCCTTGATTCCTTCAACAGGAAACAGAGGTTGGTACAAACATTAAAAGCTACATCCACAAACTGAGCAGCAACTGATAACAGTACTAACAATTAAATGCCCTGATAAACTGAATCCATCTCTTTCACTTATTTTGAATCCTTCAACAGCCCTCCCAATTACTCAAGTTTGCTGTGAAAAGAAAGCTAGAAGACTACAGAAAAGACTGTTAGCTGAAAGTTTATGTTCAGCGTCAAAACACAACTCAGCCAGTGTAATAAAACACAGGGAAATCACATTATACAATCCAAACAAATAAACAGAAAGGCAAAAACCCTATTATGTTTCTTAAAAAGGTTTTAGGAGATTGTCTCTAATGCACAGTCACAACACTCTTGCATGACTGGGATACTTCTCTCTATACACAAGGGGCAAATTCTACCCCATACTTCAATCCACAGATGAAACTCAATATTTAGCTCTCTATTTCTCTTCTGTGACAGGATGCAAAAGGAGAAAGGGAGGTGATCAGAAGTGTACTGGCTTTTAACCTACTCCCAGTAACACCTTTAGTGCACCAGATGTAAGCCCCGCAGTTGTTCTCTGTGACAGAGGTGGTATAGATCCTTTCTCTGGACCTTCCACCTCCATCACATGCAGGCAGCAGAGCCTCAGCATCTCTGAAGCCTAAATGAAAAGGAAACATCTTCCCTTTTACCTGTGTCTTGATTGATATAGTCTACACCACTGCGTTTGAAAGACTTTTCCCAGTCAAGAACACAGATTTATAATTAATTGCATTTTGAAAAGAGGCTGGTAGGAAGAGAAAACACATTCCTTCATTAATGAAGTTACAGAGTTATTCTTAATGTACAAGCAAATTAAAAAGAAAAAAAAAAAAAAACAAAAAAAAACCAAACCAAAACACAACCACTTACTTTGCAGTTTCTATGTATCTTATTGCTTTTTCTCTCTCATCCTGTTGTTTGTACAGAAGACCCAACTCATACAGGGTGAATGGCACCAAGTAGCTATCATATTTTATTTGCTTCTCACTACAAAATCAGAAAAAATACAAAAGTGGCCTATTACAGATTTTCCTCAAGTGACCAGTTAACTTTTAAGTGCAAACACTGCCTGTGAAAGCACGTGGCCAGAGAAAATACTCTGGAACCTTTTTCACTGGTTAACTTTGTGCACATTAATTATACGTGAAAAAAGTAGACATAAAATCCTGCCAACATGAACAAAACCTCATTCTTTCCTACTTCCTATCTGTACTGTGGTATGTTACGCAAGCTACCTTGAACACAGTTCTCAGACTGGGACCCTACTGTGTGACTTACAGTTCAAAAAACCCAACCATCCGAAAAGATAACTTGAGATAAAAACAGTGTTCATTAGGCTAGGCAATATAATACAAATACTTCTCTCCCACACACAGAACTGAGATCCCCTTGCCCTAGCTTGCCTGAACAGATCAGCAGAGAAGTAAGACAATTCAACTTTTCCTCAATACAAGAAATTCTCAGAATCACTATGCCTGAAAGGCACCTTTGGAGACCAGCTAGTCTAATCTCCAAGAGAGAGAGAAAGCTACAGAAAGTTGAATTGACTAATGTATCTGTAGAAAAAATCCTAGCAAAGTTTTGTGGTTCTCCAGCTACTTTCAGAGGTAGTTCAACTCCAGCTCCTTAACAGGATGTTGAAGTTTCATTTTCCAAAAATTCTAATACAATGGCTTCTACAGAAGCATAGGAAATTTCAACCAAAGCTAAAAAATATGAAGGTTAAAAGTCTGTTTATGTTATTTTTACCTTTGAATTACTTTATTGAAACACAGTTCAGCTTGCATGAGTCTTCCCAAGTATTTCAGGCAGAGGCCCTTTAGTAACTGCAACATGCACACATCATCCACGTAGTATTCACTGTGATCTAGAAGTAAAAGCAAGATACATCAAACAATTTGAAGATATCATGAAAAGGAAAATCAGATTTTCAGTACAGAATGCATATTCAGAATCAGGATCTTTCTTCTCAGATTTTATATCTCAAAACATACATAATCTTCAAGCACAATTTTACACACTGCCTACTAAAAGAAGATGTGTGCATAACATCTGTATCTCTCCCTTTAAAGACACAGGCTAAGAAGAAACACGAAGAAAATGAAACATCCAGATATTCTCCAGTCTTCTCTATCTGGAAGTCAGGAAAAAGCAGGCAAAAACTGACATCAGTTAAAGATTTCTGTACTTGTAATCACCTAAAACAGGAAGCAAAACCTACAGTGAGGCTGAAAGCTCACAAGTACCCATTAGTCCAGCAGAACTTTTTGGAAGCATGATTTTGTAGTTCAAATCCAAGAAACTGTTTGTCCTGGGTTCCGCAGTAGCAGTCATTTTTCTCTCTCTTGGTAGCTGGTGCAGTGCTGTGTTTTTGATTTTGGGCCTGGGAACAGTGCACCAGTGTTTTCAGTTACTGCTTGGTGATGTTTAGGCTGGCCAAGGACTTTGTGAGTCTCATGCTCTGCTAGGGAGGGGAAGCCGGGAGGAAGGAGAGACAGGACACCTGACCCAGACTAACCAAAGA
Source organism: Amazona ochrocephala (assembly GCA_039720435.1). NCBI lineage: Eukaryota > Metazoa > Chordata > Aves > Psittaciformes > Psittacidae > Amazona > Amazona ochrocephala. The sequence goes on along the minus strand of CM077909.1, from coordinate 81,480,166 downwards.
GGTTATTCCATACCACAGCACATCATGTCCAGGCTGTAGAAACGGAGAGGAGAGACCCGGAAGGGTGGTGGGGGTGCACGGTGGTGGGGGGCGCACGGCTTGGTCGGGCTGGGATTGATGGTGAGCTATTGTATTCTTTCCTTGCATTTGCCTTGTCATTATTATTATTGGTGGTAGCAGTAGTGGTTTGTGTTATACCTTAGTTACTAAACTGTTCTTATCTCAACCTGCGGGAGTTGCGTTCTTTTGACTCTCCTCCCCATCCCCTCGGGAGCTAGGGGGAAGAGGGAGTGAGTGAGTGAGCAAAACTGCGTGGCTGAAAAACTTAAACCATGACACTGTTTATTAGTATTCCCATCATCCCTGATGATTAAGAAGCTTCACTATTAGTATCTAACATTTTGAAATTCAAGAAAGTTTAATATTCAATAGGGCTAAAAATGTCACATGAAAGAGCTTTTGTGAAGGAACTGAGAAATACAACCTTAACGAGTGTCGTCTTTTTTGCTTCCTTGGTTTATAGCATTTGCTGGGTGCAGGAAAGGAAAAGGAAGGAAAGAAAACACATATGGATAGACAGATGGCAGCACAGACATTAACACTTCACGAAGCAAAACACTCTCCCTTCAGATCATGTTGTTTACAACTAATTACCAGCTCTCTAAGGTCAAGTTAATTTTTTTCTTAATAGTCTGCCAAAAAAAATCCCATACAAACAGTTTTAAAAACATGAAAGTCTAAAGCATCTTAGGATTCAGCAAAGTGCTTTGCCATTACATTCAGGCTTACTTCTGTCTGTGTTTAAAACCAGAAAGTCCCTATGATAGTAATTGACAGACTTTTTGTGACAGGTAGAAGCGCAGTGGTGAGTATTTTGCATTCCCTCTCGCCTGTTTTGCTAGGCTAAGGTATGGGATCCACGTAACTGTCTCCTAAAGGACTCGTTCATTGAAATTACTGGGGCAAGCACTGATGTCAGTAAAAGCTTCCCAGTCTCCACCAATTTTAGCTAGTATTTCTCTGGTATTTCCCACAGGAAGAAAAGAAAAGCTATTATGCAGAAACACTGACAATAAATGACAGTAAATGCACAGGCCTATTTAATATAGACAACCTTCCAACAAATGTGGCAGAACCATGTTCCTGCAGTCCTCTATATTAGAGGAAATATTGTTATCAGGATTTCAGACACACAAGAAATTACTTTTTCTTGAAGTAACAAATTCTTTTTTGCATCTTGGAGATGACACAACCATGGAAAAATAAGATTTCCAGAAATCCTGAGGAAAAAAAAAAAATCTATGCCTTTCATCTGCTCCTGCTACCATTTCTGTTTTCAGCTCTATACAACATTAAAACCACTATGAATTCATGACAGATTCCTTGCTGTGCCCATTCACTTGAAGCAAACGAAGTCTCAATCCCTAAATGTCCTTTGCATATAATTAACACCCTTTCTCAGTGCACCTTAGCAGTCCTTTTACGCTACCTAGTACTGATAGTGGCTGCCTCTTAAAATAATACTGTATCATTGCCATACCCCACTAATAGCTTTAATCGCTTTTTCTTGGTCCCAACTCAGCAGCAGTTCTGGTAATTGGACTCTTTATCTTGTCTGAGTCCATAGCTTTAAAAGCAAATCAGGTTCACAGGTGCAAAGTCCAGAACAAAACCACATTCGACTGCAGTTATTACTAAAAAAGATATAGAAAGCATAAAAAAAAAATCAAATATGCTTCCAGAGTATATCCTATTTGTGACATACATATTTATAGAATCATAGAATAGTTAGGGTTGGAAAGGACCTTAAGATCATCCAGTTCCAACCCCCCTGCCATGGGCAGGGACACCTCCCACTAAACCAGGCCACCCAAGGCTCTGTAGAACCCAGCCTTGAACACCGCCAGTGATGGAGCATTCACAACTTTCCTGGGCAACCCATTCCAGTGCCTCACCACCCTCACAGTAAAGAACTTCTTCCTCGAAGAATTTCCGTAAGATAAAAACATACAGGCTTTATTTCTGCTCCCTTTATTTTGGTACCTTGTGCACCTCTGCTTAAGGATTTGACAAGAAATTTACTTCACTGATACAACTCATTAGCACTTCTAGTATAAGCCTCTGCATGACTCAGCAACCAGATTCCCAATGGCTTCTGCCAGAACCCTCCACTATGAAAGTATGGGAACATTACTTCATTTGCAGATGCCTTGTATATCACTTGCATCACAGAACATTAGTAGACAGAAGCAAGCATTTTGGCTTTAAAATGACAACAAAAAAAAAAAAAAGAAAAAAGGAAAAATACTTGCGATTTAAGAGGTACACTACTGATTCTGCAGAAATATGAAGAATAGCATAAGAAAAATGGACCCTATTCAATCTTGGCCTTGCAAGCTACTCCCATTTAGTTTATTATACCTTCCAGATTTTACGGCTATGCATTTCTTATATGTCCTTGTATAACTTCTGACGAATCACCTCAGTTTACATGTAAGAAATAGATGTATTTTTAGATTTCAATATTAATGCCTTAATCATGGCAAAACTAACTGCTGCTAAATTGTTGATAACTGTGATTAAAATCTGGGTTCAATAGAAATAATTTTTAGTGAATCACCACTAAAAAAGTTTTACATACAAAAAAGATAATATTTGTTCATTCTAGAACTCTGAAGTCTACAGAGACATTCGCACGACAGATCATAGAATCATAGAATCATAGAATAGTAAGGGTTGGAAAGGACCTCAAGATCATTGAGTTCCAACCCCCTGCCATGGGCAGGGACACCTCCCACTAAACCATGCCATCCAAGGCTATGTCCAACCCCAACTTGAACGCCGCCAGGGATGAAGCATCCACAACCTCCCTGGGCAACCTATTCCAGGGCCCCACCACCCTCACAGTAAAGAATTTCTTCCTCAGATCCAATCTAAACTTCCCCTGTTTAAGTTTAAACCCATTACCCCTTGTCCTCTCACCACAGTCCCTAATGAAGAGTCCCTCCCCAGCATCCCTATAGGCCCCCTTCAGGTATTGGAAGGCTGCTATGAGGTCTCCACGCAGCCTTCTCTTCTCCACGCTGAACAGCCCCAATTTTCTCAGCCTATCTTCATACGAGAGGTGCTCCAGTCCCCTGATCATCCTCGTGGCCCTCCTCTGCACTTGTTCTAACAGTTCCATGTCCTTTTTATGTTGAGGACACCAGAACTGCACACAATACTCCAAGTGAGGTCTCACGAGAGCAGAGTAAAGGGGCAGGAGCACCTCCCTCGACCTGCTGGTCACACTCCTTTTGATGCAGCCCAGGATACGATTGGCTTTCTGGGCTGCAAGCGCACACTGCCGGCTCATGTTCATTTTTTCATCAACCAACATCCCCAAGTCCTTCTCCACAGGGCTGCTCTCAATCTCCTCCCCGCCCAACCTGTAGCTGTGCCTGGCATTGCTCCGATCCAGGTGGAGGACTTTGCACTTAGCATGGTTAAACTTCATTAGGTTGGCATCAGCCCACCTCACAAGCGTGTCAAGGTCCCTCTGGATGGCATTCCTTCCCTCCAACTTATCAACCGAACCACACAGCTTGGTGTCATCGGCAAACTTGCTGAGGGCGCACTCAATCCCACTGTCCATGTCACCCACAAAGATGCTGAACAAGACCAGTCCCAACACCGATCCCTGGGGGACACCACTCGTTACTGGTCTCCAGCTGGACACTGAACCATTGAGCACTACTCTTTGCGTGCGGCCATCCAGCCAGTTCTTTCTCCACCGAGTGGTCCACCTAGCAAATTGATGTCTCTCCAACTTAGAGAGAAGGATGTCATGGGAGACAGTGTCAAAGGCTTTACACAAGCCCAGGTAGATGACATCAACTGCTCTGCCCCTGTCCATCAGTTCCGTAGCCCCTTCATAGAAGGTCACCAGATTGATCAGGCAGGATTTCCCCTTAGTGAAGCCATGCTGGCTGTCACCAAGCACCTGGTTGGTTTTCATGTGCCTTAGCATGCCTTCCAGGAGAATCTGCTCCAAGATTTTGCCAGGCACAGAGGTGAGACTGACTGGTCTGTAATTCCCTGGGTCATCCATTTTCCCCTTCTTAAAAATGGAGGTTATATTTCCCTTTTTCCAGTCATCGGGAACTTCACCTGACTGCCATGATTTTTCAAATATGATGGACAGTGGCTTAGCAACTTCATTTGCCAGCTCCTTCAGGACCCGTGGATGGATTTCATCCGGTCCCATGGACTTGTATACATTCAGGTTCCTAAGGTGGTCCCGAACAAGATCCTCCCCCACAGTGGGCCCAGGGTCCCCACCCTCACCGTCCCCGCGTCTGCCTTCCAAGACGTGGGTGGTGTGGTCAGAGCATTTGCCGGTAAAGACTGAGGCAAAGAAGTCATTAAGAACCTCAGCCTTCTCCAAATCCAGGGTAGCCAGCTCTCCCGATAGCTTCTGGAGAGGGCCCACGGTGTCCCTAACCTGTCTTTTATTGGCAATGTACCTATAAAATCCCTTCCTGTTATCCTTAACATCCCTAGCCAAGTTTAATTCTAAGTGGGCCTTAGCTTTCCTAACCTGGTCCCTAGCTTCCCGGACAACATCCCTGTATTCTTCCCAGGCCCACCTGACAAAGCCAAGTATTTCTGCAGCAAACCTGTTGTAGTACAGGAACTCAAGTTTCTTTGGGAATATATTATGGAACTGTTTCTCTAAACATTACCCTGAACATTTATGCTTTAAATACAGCAAGATCTAAAACCATGTTCAAAATTAGCTAAAAATGTTGTATTTTACAATTAGCAAGTATGTTTTATTTTGCCAAAGAGTACCAAAAAAAACCAAACAAAACAATAAATCACAGACTTATGCATAGTACTGCATTACTTCTTTTATACTTAATCATATTCTGCTCAGTATGTGTCCCCTGTAGTAAAGTCAAAGCATGTTGTGAATTGGCTTAAAAATAAATATTTTTCAGACGTGTAAAAAATCAGTAGATCATGCTCCAAGAATGTTTCTGAGACTGAAATGTCTTCTTAAGAATCAATTAAATTCTGTAACTGATGACCTCACATCCTCAAGTTTTCTGTATTCTGCAGCATCAACCAAGCCAAGATTAAGAACATACTGAAGAACTACCACTAACTTTCTTGTGGCTCCAAAATTTCCATACTCAGACTTAACAGCACATTGCCTAAGTCTACTTGTATCATCAAACATTAGTACATAGAAGCAAAGAAAAACATCAACATTTCTTACCAGGTTATTAATTCCACCTTAACTGATCACTTACTAGTTTCATTTTCTAGTGCAGCTTCTTCTTTTTCAATTGTTACCAGTAAGTTTTCAGTGAGGTCTGCTCTTCTGCCCACAATTGCAAAGCCATTCCAGACATACATCATCTCCTGAGACAAAAAAAAAAAAAAAAAAAGAAAAAGTCATGGAATGGCACAAATATTTAATTATAATAAATATCTAACTAAAGAGTATCTCTTGGAAGGCTGTTGTGAAATACTTTGAGTACAAACACTGCCTACAAAAACTTGGTAGAAACAAAATTAAAGGTTTCAAAGCCAAAACACTCCCTGTTCGCTGTTAAGAAGCCCATGAATATGTGACTTCAAAGAACCACCCACAATGCGTACAGGATGTTCTGTCAGTTACATGCAAAGACAACCACATTTGCCTTAATAATCATTTAATTAAAGCTGCATAAGAGTATCTATGGATAGGGGAAGCAAAATGATATTGAACGTGCATGGGCAAAGTTAACCTGGGTTTCTAAGTTTTGAGCGTTTTAACACCTTTCTAATGGATTCTATCATGTATTTTCATATATTTTTAAAAATGAAACTGAACAGATTTTATCATGTGATAGTTTGCCATCACCTACATTACACATCAGCAAATCTGGGTATTCTAGACTCAACTTGTGGCCCCTGCCTCATGAACTAAAGAAGCAGCTGAAAATAATTATCTTCTACAAGCTTATAGATAAATTTGTGTGCACATTTGTGGATATGTGCAGGTACATACAGTATATACATGTGTGTGTACACGTACACATATATATACTGTATATACACAACACCCAAATACACACTCGTGCATTTGTTTATGCACAGATGTTATAACCTACAGGCTGTTACTTTCCATTTGGAGCAACACTGGAAATAGATAAAACTTTTCAGATAAAAACCTCGTTCCAGTACATCTAGCACACATTTACAATATAATTTATACAAAATCTTTTCTTTTAAAGAAATCTCAACAAATCCTGGCACAAGTGCTTCAGTACAATAGTAAGCAATATGTTTATTTCAAGGCATTAAATATTATCACACTGTAACACATAAAAAGAACAAGAGAATACACATACCACCACCACTCCATTTTGATCAGAAGAACAGAAACTGCTCAAGTACTCCTTATCTTTTTAATGAGTCTGAAGGACAAAGACTGAAATCCTGTCAAACTAATGTGGCAGGTGTGGTGCAGTCAACATGCCGAAGGTATCGGATGCCATCCAGAAGGACCTTGACACGCCTGAGAGGGGGGCCAATGCCAGCCTCATGAAGTTCCACAAAGCCAAGCACAAGGTCCCGTATCTGGGTCAGGGCAACCCCAAGTACAACCACAGGTTGGGTGGAAAACAGATTGAGAGCAGCCCTGAGGAGAAGGACTTGGGGGAGCTGGTTTATGACATGCCCAACATGAGCTGGCTTCAGTGTGCTCTCAGAGCCCAGAAAGCCAACCATATCCTGGGCTGAATCAAAAGGAGTGTGACCAGCAGGTCAAAAGATTCTGCCCCCCTGTCAAATTCAGGATTCTGTCAAATTCTGCCCCCCTACTCCAAGCTTGTGAGACCCCACTTGGAGCACTGTGTACAGCTCTGGTTTTCTCAGCATAAGGACACGGAGCTCCTGGAATGAGTCCAGAGGAGGACCATGAGAATGATCAAGGGGCTGGAGCACCTCTCCTGTGAAGACAGGCTGAGAAAATAGGGGCTGTTCAGCCTGGGGAAGAGAAGGCTGCGTGGAGACCTCATAGCAGCCTTCCAGTATCTGAAGGGGGCCTGTAAGGATGCTGGAGAGGGACTCTTCATTAGGGACTGTAGTGAGAGGACAAGGGGTAATGGGTTCAGACTTAAACAGAGATTTATGTTAAATATAGGGAAGAAGTTCTTTACTGTAAAAGTGATGAGGCACTGGAATGGGTTGCTCATGGAAGTTGTAAACGCATCATCCCAAGAAGTGTTCAAGGCCAGGCTGGCTGGTGCTTTGAGCAACCTGGTATAGTGGAAGATGTCCCTGTCCATTGCAGGTGGGTTAGAACTAGATGGTCTCACAGTCCTTTCCAACCCTAACCATTCTATGATTCTATTAAAGATGAACACATACACTATAAGCCTGAGCAGGTTTTTAGCTTAAAGGTAACTTTCAGCCTCATATGACAACAGCAATCATTCTCTGTATGTTTGAACTTTCACGTGAAAAATATGGCTGTGGTTTTTGGATTGCTAGCAGTTGATAGCATGATCCCGCCCCTAGTACATTTCACAAAAATCACATTGCACATCTACAACAATTCTTAAGAACAATAACAGAGAAAATGCAAGCACATAGTACCTGATAATATTATTCTTTCCCTGTATAATGAATTACACTTATTTCTTTTCTGTTTGAAAAGGACAAAAAGAAAGCAAGAATAAATACCAAGGCAGGCAGTATCAGCTTCACTGGTTGTGGACTCGCATAGCGTCGAGCTTTTCTTACTGCAAACTTCTCAGTTGGGATAGATTTTCCTGAAATTCTCTGTTTTAGACCCTCCACTTGTCTACAAGATGGTAAAATGGAAAACAGAAGTTGCTTTACATAATTTTTATTTCATCTTATTTCACTTACTAAGATTTGCTAATGTATACCAAATTGTTTCACACCACTTAAAAGTGCAGTAGTTTGCTGGTAAAAACAGAATTTTAAATATTTTGATGCTCAAATCAAAGAGAAAAATGGAAAGTTGACGGTTATAACAACAAAGTAAGTCACGCAAGACAAAGATACTCAAGTCAAAAACTACTATACAGAGGAAAAAACTGCACATCTAGTTGATTTAGAAATATTTACCTGAATAAAGATACAATGTCCTCACCAGTCCTTTTCAAATCATCCTCTGGAAGCATACACAGAATCGCTGCCTTCTGGAACACATATATTGCCTATTTTTGAAAAGAAATAGCAACACATTACCACTTCTGATTTGCTGTGTTCAATTGATACACAAATTGGACTCAAATATTTGGACTCAATACACAAATTAAGGACTCAAATCTCCCACCCCACTTGCTGCAGTGAAGTGTTTCCAGTAATTCTCAGGCAGGTGGAACTACAGCAGTCTAGCATTTTTTTTCTCATTTAATTTATGCTAATTTTTCCCCCCAAGATATTTATAAATATTCTAAGTGAGTCAGAATGCTAAAGGTGTTTTCTGCAAAGAACAGGACAATTTATTAAACAAATCATTGACAAAGAGATGAGGTTAAATGACATAACTATTCCAAAGTCCATTACTGTTATATATGATCTGTTATGCGTAAAGACATGCCCGAGAAAACAACTGAAAATATCTAAGTACTGATTTGAGGTTAAGTTCAGTAACTGGACTTTGCAGAGAAAAGAAGAAACATCAATAATTCTACTCAAGACATTTGCACTTCACATTGAATATGCTCTTCTTGTTTTGTCAAGAATTGGATGTATCCCCTTTTCCACTAAGCATAATAAACCAGTAATCTAAAAAGGAACAGACAAAAATGATGTATGAAAAATTGTTTGCAACTGTGTTCGCTTTTACACTTTGAGAAACATTTTTACAAGGAAAAGTTAGATACCCCAACTTTTCCCATGAGACACTGTCTCCAGTAGCCTTGTCATTTCATGTCACATGAAAGGTATCTGTTGAGTAGGTGTGCTGTCATCTGTTTATAATTAATTCAGAAACACAGTTTCTTCAGCCAAGTTTTATTAGTATTAGAACTTGAGATACAAGTTCACAGTTTTCCTCTCCCTCTTCTAACTCTGTTGAGCTCCTCTGTTTTTAGAAGGGCTGAAGCATGATTAGTTATGGCTTTGATGCTTCAGAATGTGAAAGAAAAGTTCCTCCTTAACCACCCAGTTAGACCTACCATTTTGGTGCCATTGTGCCTTTGCTCATGGGTTTCAGAAGAAAGAGAAGTTACATTTATTGTGTGAACTGAAAAGGAAATTTAGCTGTGGAGAGGATACCAGTGTACCATAACACATCCACCCGCCCATTTACCTTAGACCACCTGCTCTCTTTGCTGAGCAGGTCTGCATACCGATATGCTTGAAGCCAGTTCTGCTGGAAGATGTAGCACCACATCAGTTCCCAGTAACAGAGATGATGAATCTGTTTCCACTGTTCCTGGGCTGTTATGCACTCTTGGAACCTCAACTGCGCCTACAACGTAGTTAAGTAAGAATTATGAAAATGGGCTCAGTTATAGCTCCGTGTAAGAGCAATGTCTAATTACAAAGCAAATTCTTACCTAGCACCCAAGTGGAGAACACCTGACTAGTAAAATGAGATAAAACTTCCCTTTCAGTATCACTTACAGAAAGAGAGCTAGAATCAATATTGACACTGAACATGAACAGGGATAAGAGCACAATTTTTAATCCAACTAAGATAAGTTACTTAGATGAATTAGGTACTTTTTACCCACAGCTGAACATCACACAGATAAAAACCTTTTAAGAGAGAAAACTGATTTACCTTCTCCAAATTTCCTTTCAGTGTATCTATTCTGGCAGCATAAAATAGAATAATGGAACCCTTTAAAAGAGATGAGAAAAATATCCAGTTATTATTTTAAGCATAGGAAAGTACATATTCATTGAGGAAGTACAAATTCATTGAGAATACACACATTTGGAAATTTCTGGAGGTAGGGTTCAAGGAGACTATCTGCTTCTTGAAAGTTGGCTTCCCCTGTACCTAGAAAACATAACAAATCAACCTCAATATACTTAAAAAAAATGAGTTTCGTACATTATGATTTGGTTTTCAAACCATATTATGGCTTCCACAGATTAATGGATGACTGTTTTTATGCAAAAGCAAAATTATTTCATGACATTTTGTTTTTATAAAAATGAATTCTTGTCTTGAAAGTACTAAGTGCTTTTAAGATAGGAAATGTCTGTAAGTAGAAACAGAATACAGTATACGAATATTCTTTAAAGTGTTCTATTATAGAACCTAGTTATATTTTTAAATCCCTATAACTGTTTTAGTAAGATAGAAAAACATTTCTCAGCTGCCTCCTTTCCTAATTTTGAGCTCACTAATGAAGTACAGGTGACACTGAAAGAAATGAAGCTCTCCTTAATTTCCTGATGAGCCTGAGAGACAAGGACTAAAATACTTCCAAACTAAAGAACATTAAAATATATGACAAAGTCGCATACAGAATTAATGGTGACTTTCAGACACACGTGACAAAAGTAATTGATTTTCTACATGTTTGAACTTTCAGGTAAATTGTTTGGGAGTACAGACTTCTTTCTGGAGATAATTTTCATAATATTGGACATTCATTTATAGATGGTGACTTGTCCGAACTTAAAGGTGTTGTGATATTTTGCTGTTGCATGTTAAGACAGCCTTGCAAACGGAACAAGATCTTGGTATAACAGTATCTACCCTCACTGTTTCAGCAGATGTAGCTTTGTCAGAGATAATACAGCCATCTCCCTTTACAAAGCTAAGGCCACAGTTTCAAAATTCAATTAAAAAAAAAAAAAAATCACAATATCTATCATAAGGCGTAGCCTGACTGAACAGCTACACAGTGGGTCTCACCAAGGATTAAGGAGATGTAAGTATGATAAACCAACAGGGTGAAAGTACACAGAATGGCCCTCAAACTGCTCCCAGATGCGCCTTCCCGTAGTTGGCTGAGGCCCAACTCCTAAGAAACATCACAAACACATGCAGAATTAACTATCAGTATACACAGTACTATTAACAATTTCTGGCTCCCCAAAATCCAGTTTTCTTTTCAGATATAAGTATTTCATAATTTGGCACTTTATTAATCTCAGGTCCAACACAACCTTCTACCAAAACAGTTCATGCCCAAGCTGATAGTACTCAGCAAGGAGAAGATTAAGCTAACACTGAATAAAATTACCCACGCATTTCAGTGCTTTGGTGAAATGAGAACACCACACAGACAATGCAGACACACAGGTCTACATCACTACCCCATTATTTTCTGGCTATGACTCTTCAGAGCAAGGTCTTTAAATCCATGTTTGGTGAGAACCTCTCTCAACTGTTCTAGTGCTACTTGTTGGCCAAGAGTCTTCCTTTACAGAAATCCCTGGTTATCCTCAATTCTCTTCCACCAAGTCAGCCACTGTTTTGAGATTCTGATCAAAATATGAGCTCTGCTGACAAACCAACTTCTAGATCTTGAAGCTACAATGGAATTTGTGCTGAGAAAAGAAATCCAGATTCATGAAGATTTATTCAGCTCTTCACACACATGAAACTTATTCCTATCCTTTCCAGTTTATGCTCATTCCATAACAGCTTGACTGCTTGGGGGAATCGCTGAGACGAGCTCAAAGCTTCCCTGCTTCAGAGCAGTAACTCTTCAGAAACATATTGGATTTTGACAGTTTTGCCTCAAAACAAACAACAATTTAACAGAGTTTTATTGCACAGCAAATTGAGTTACAGAATACAAGCACTACAGAAAAAATGTTCTGATATTCTAAAATTGTTTGTTATTTTTCCTTTTAGCTTTTATTGCTTTTTCAGTCAGGGCAAAAATGTGTACAATGGAAGAGTTTCAGCATGAACCAGGTCATTCACAGGAAGAAAAGGAATGAACAGCCATCTACTGAAGTCCAATTTTACATAAGCAGAATCATATTTGTGATTAACAGCATTAAGACCATATGGTGATTCTTTGTCTCATTAACAACTTAAAGTTTAGTTATGTATAATTCTGTGAGTTGCTTTGTTAAATCTGTTTTTTTTATGTTTCTGTCTTGTTAGGGTTGGTTTTTGGTTTTGTAGGGGTTTTTTTTTGGTATTGGTTTGGTTTGGTTTTAATTATTTTTTATTTCTTATAGGTACCAAAAAGAATTTTAAAGGGCTGTAAGATACTTGACATACAAGGCTAGGTTTACAAAAACAAGGCTATGACTACAAACAATAATCACAAATAAATAAATAGTTACAAATCCTTTTCATCGTCCATGAGAAAAAGATGTACTGAGTTTCCACAGTGACACATGATATCCACAAATTTATTCTCCCAAAGAAATGAGTTGGGATCCTGGGTGGAAAAATGTAGAACTATGACTCTCACTCATCTCAGTTACTGGTATGAGGAACATTAATTTTTGACTGCATAGGCTCAAAAAGAAAGCTTATATCCTCTCCTTAAGGATCATAGAATCATAGAATAGTTAGGGTTGGAAAGGACCTCAAGATCATCGAGTTCCAACCCCCCTGCCATGGGCACGGACACCTCCCACTAAACCATGCCATCCAAGGCTATGTCCAACCCCACCTTGAACGCCGCCAGGGATGAAGCATTCACAACTTCCCTGGGCAACCCATTCCAGGGCCCCACCACCCTTACAGTAAAGAATTTCTTCCTCATATCCAATCTAAACTTCCCCTGTTTAAGTTTGAACCCATTACCCCTTGTCCTCTCACCACAGTCCCTAATGAAGAGTCCCTCCCCAGCATCCCTATAGGCCCCCTTCAGGTATTGGAAGGCTGCTCTGAGGTCTCTTCATGGACTTTGAAGGTAAGCATATGGATCAGCAAAAGGAAAGGAAATTGCAATTTGAAATCCTGCTCTGAAGCAGATGGGTCATTTCCCATGGTTCTGCAAGACCAGGGTATCACCATATGTGCTTTTAAGTCTGCGCCACCTAGCCCAATTCTCATCTTTTAACGACACTAAAATACTGATAAATAATATTGTTATACTTCTAGTGTGAATTATATTACAATAAATCCATCAAGTCTTTATCCGAGAAAAGACTAATTTGAAAAACGAACACACACAAAATACATATCAGATCCAATACCCTATTGCCAGAAAATCCAATAAATTCTAAAAGTCGAAGGATCCTTCCGGGTAGGAGTGACAGCATCTGAAATACATTTCAAACAAAAATAAGATAAAAAACCCCTTAAATACATTAAAAAAAAAAACAACCAGTATAAACTTGAGCCACAAATGCTAGCTACTACGTTAAATGCCGTTGCTCATTAGTGAAAAAGGAAAACAGAAAAAAACCTCGAAAATAGACATGCATGACCAACAACATATAGTCAGTTTGCAGCTTCAGGGAAACTCGAACTTCTGATGACCACCAGCATGGAAACAGGAAGACAGAGTCCAGCTTCAGATCATGACAGATTTTTCTGACTTCAGCTGATCAGAATTGTCCGAAAACTGTGGGTCATTTGGAATGAAAGTACTACCTATTTTGGTGGCACTTACAAGCTGCAATTGCCACCTTCCTTTACTCCCAATCAACTGACACAGTGGTATGACAGAAGTTCCACTTGTTCCTACTGTGGGAGCACTGAATTAGCAGATCAGCAAGCAACTTGTAGAAATACTAGCTACAGTTATCGTCCTTCAGCCCTCTAATACATGCACTTTTTGTTCCCCTTGCAACTGCATTTCCCATGTTACATAACAGAAAACTCAAGAAGACCACAACCACCTTCCCAACAAGCAGTACAAGAAGTATTTGAAAGCTAGCTTTTAAAAGCTCCATTCGCCCTAATACATTCTTCCCAGCAGAGAATTTTTCTATTAAGCTTCCTCCTGAGGAGGCTTCAGCAATAACAGGAAAGGCCTGAGCACTTATGAACATAGATATCTACCAGTTGCTGGGAATTTGAAGGCCAACAGGTACAGACAGACCTGAGTTGTTCTGACTGTACCTAAAACTGGCCAGCTCTAGCCTGGAATGATACAGAAATTAACATACCAGCAGAAATCAACTCTCACCATTGTCAGGACAGATGTGAAAAGGCAACTGCAGTAAACTGCAAAAAAAACCACTAGTGTATGTACCCAGTTCTTTTGCACTAATTCAGTAAAGTACTGCTCATTCTTCTGAATTTTTAATTGTCTATGCCAATCTACAGTATGCCACCAAAGCAAAAGAATTGTACACATGGAGGTGTTAGAATAAAAGCAGTCACTCCAGATCTCCCATAACCAACAGCATAAGCATCTTAAAAATTCCTGCTCCACACAGGTAGATGTAGCTGCTTTTCCTCTTAAAAAAAATACATATATAAATTAGTCCAAGAGAATTAAACACAATTCAGGATAAATTAGAGGGCATTAATGCAAACAGCCACTGCTGTTTTTGTATTGCATAAAACATTCAGAGTCTGTATCTTCACTTTACAAATATGTAATTCTTAAAACAGGCTTACAGTACTGTATCTGCAAAGAAAGAATCCTACAGAATTAGCCTTTCTGTAGCCTCAAAAAGTCATACCAAATTGAATGCTCCAATTCCAAGTTTTACTCCTCCTTCAAACTGGTAATAAGTTTCGTTTTTGCTTTTGTTCCCCTGAGTCATCTGTAGCACCTGGTGACATTCCCTTTTGATGAAGAAACAAAAAAGGAGTAAAGAGGAAACATGACTTAAAATTATATGAAGCATAATCATTATGACTACTGTAAATATTTTTTTTTATTTTGGAGGCATTAAATACAATTGCAACTGATTATAATAACATTGAAAGTTAAGTGTTTTCTAATGGCTTACTTGTATATTTGGTAACTTGTCCTAATTTTGAGACCACCTTTGATAAAGTTGATCATATTTTCATCCTGGAAGAAAAATATTTAATTGAAGAATGCGCATTGAGCCATTACATATAACACACACACAAATATCTTCCAGCTACATTTATATTTAGTTGTAACTTAACATTAGAAATATTAACAGTGTTTTTCAGTCAGTAGACTCATGAGACTGACATTTTAACACTTGCTTTAAGTTGTCAGGGAAGCATCTCTCTAATACATGTTACAAATTTTAAAACTTCAGAGGGGGGTGAAAAAGAAAAAAAAAGTCCATTACTTTTAACAGGATTTCCAATGCATTTAAATGAAACAAGAAAGGTCTCTACCAGATGGTGCTGTAGGAACCTTTTAGAAAGTTCCGAAATACTGATTCTCACACATAAGCAAGCCCAGGAGCTGGCAGCAGACAAACAAATGAATCCCTGAATAGATGAATTCTCATTGCTGATCTACAATAACCTCCTGTTAATGTATTATCCAACATATGTGCTCACTAGCTTACTAGCTTACCATTACAAAAATCAAAGCCATGAAAAATAAACTCCTGAAAAGCAACACGGTTAACAGTTCAACAGGGCAGAAGTTTTCTCTTTGAATTCACACAGAAGGGGAACATGTGCAGGCATTTCAGAAAGGCACATTTACACCTTCAATACCACCAACCAACAGAATTTCTGGCTTCCATGAAAGGGTCACCATTTCAAAAAACTTCAACTGTTTTGTTTGAAATACAAGAGTTTTAGTGCAAGCATTATTGTTATCTCTTTTGAATGGTTACATTTTCATTATCATCACCATCCTCAGATGAATCAAGGTCAGCCAATGAATCAAGGATGAGAATTAAGGTGCATGAGAGCAATCAGCAGAGCAGGGTATTACAGTCAACAGCCACACATCTCTGACATGATGGATATTGAGGTGTTGCTTTACAGCATACCCCTAGGGTGTTTTTTCTTTCCATTTTAGACAGTCCTAGGCTCACCTCCTTCGACAGCTGTTTAAAAATTCTCTTCATGTTTAAAAAAAACTAAAATAGAAAGTCACCCATAAAACAAAAGAGAGGGCTTCTTCCATCTGGTTACTCCAGGAGAAAGTGAATTATAAGGAAGACTGGCATTCCATTAGTAATAATTCCTGATACCTCTGGCCAAAATCTTGTATTAAGTGGTTTATGATGCTTTGCCAAATTAACTTCTAAGTACCTGATCTAAATATCTTTGTGCCTCACTTTTTCCTCATAATTCCTATCTGAGGAGTTTACCTAAAATACGCTAATTAATCATTTGTAACACACATATGAAAAAAAGTATGACCAAAAATTGTTTTCAGGAATCAAGTTGCAAATCAAATTTGAAAACACTGTAACATGAAGTCCCTGAACCATGAGCTAAACAAGAAGCACCAAGACAGCATTAACCACCAGATCTTCCTGTAAACTGAATTATTACCTCAGCAGTATTAATTTATGCTCATTTTATAATCATTCATTACTATATTGTTCCTGACACAATGTCAAAAGCACATGGAGAGTGATACTGAATTGGAGACGAGTGTGCATCAGCTGAAGTTTTGTTAGCTGGGAAACATTCTGTCATTTTCATGTGAAAAAAGACTGTCACTTTCAAGTAAGACATTTTTAAATATCTTTTTAAACAAGTGCTGGATACTGTCAGATGGGACACAAGTCATTTAAACATACCGTCTGTATGTGATTGCAATATACCTTAAGTTTTTGGTTCATCAATAACATCTTTGGTTGTTCATACAAATAAAGAGAGGATTCTGCCTGATATCACAGCATTTACCACAGTTTCAATCAATGCCGTGAAGTAACCTTCATTCCCTAGGAAAGGGCTTGTTTTTAAACACAGTATCTATCGTGGGAATGATATTTTACAATTACTAACATCTTCCCATTAAACTGCTACATAGAAATACAAAATAAACAATCTATTTTACCTGCACAAAGATGAGACCCGCTTTCTGTAGTAAACATTCCGCATAGCAGATTTCAGCATGCATTTCCTCTATGTAAGAAAGAAAAGTTACTTACTGTCAGCAAAGTTATTGTCAATATTATCTTTCTGGGGTCAATGCAACAAACAAAATGCAAATAAGATTCTGCTCCTGCTCTGATAACTGCTGAATAATAGCTGTAACACTCAAATTTTCCCAATAGAAGTCCTCTATTTCACTTCTAAGACAAAACCTTTGATCTTGACAGAGCACAACTCAGCCTAGGGCAAAAGCTACTTGTTATTCTGGTGGATGATTTCCCCTCCTTTCCACTGAACCTAAGTTTCAGCCTACAGTAATTAGGTCTTCCATCCTCCTTCCACGACTTAGAAAAAACTTTTACAGACGAATGGTAACACTCACTGTGGCTCAGGCTTTTCCCCAGTCCAGTAACACATTATTAACAGGTTTTCATCAACTCATGCTCAACAGACTGAAAGCCCTGGGCAGACTTTCTGTCCCCATGCAGCACTAAAGTACATCTGACTTAACATACATGACATGAATTACTCTGCATCCATGCTGCAAGACCAGCCACATGCACAAGTGGTGAGTTTGATGTGTCCAGAAATAAAAGGATTCTTTTGTGTCAGGTTAGGAAAAAAATGCATACTTGATTCTAACCGAATCAGAAATAGGAGATCAGCATTTTCAGAGCCATGAACAATGTACTGATACCATTTCCCAAAACACCTTAAGGCAAAACAGACAAGTACAAAACTTGTTAACATATTCAGGTTCCGATGCAACTAATGATAAGGACATACAGCATCAATGATTCTTAAAATTTTGGGAACTGTCTTAAGGAAAAATCATTAAAATCTCTCTTCAGTCCAATAATGTGTTGAGAAAGGCATTCCTTTATTCATGCATGCTCAAAGCCAAATGAAAATTTGGCTGAATTCCCCATTTTGAGAAGCTTTTCATTCAAATTAAAAACAAACAACAAAAAAACCCCAACCAAACAAAAAAACCAAACAAACAAATAAAACAAAAGAACAACAAACCAAACAACACCATAAAGGTGGTTGCTTTCCTTGTTTTTTACTGTAGGATGCTACTCAGGTTACAGAGTTAAGCATATTCATCACACACATTGGAAGGGCGCTTTTGAGCTTTTTTCAGTTTGTTATTTTAATTGCATTATAAACCACTTACCTTCACTCAGCTGATCAACTGACTGTTTAGAAACTAGACTGGATAAGGATTCCACCACAGTGCTTCTTTTCCTGAATCTAAATCAGTTGTATACAAAAGAAATGAAACCCACACAGCATGAGTGACATTTTAACGTAAACTTGAACTCAGTTATTTATAATTCTTAACTATTTCCTACCAGAATTTATAGCCATTCTTAATAAAGTAAAGATTTGTCAATAGCTGCAATTCTTTGAGTTGTCTCATCACAGCCCCTTGTATTGGTCTCTGCTCAGAAGCCTATCCAACCTTAATTTACATTCCAAGCATGCATTTAATTTAAGCGCGCAACAAACAGCTTCCACCCCACTTCCACCAATCAGCTGCAGAGGTCTCTCTGACTCCGGGCAAGCCACTCTGAACTGGAGTTCAAAGTCTTACAGAATCATAGAATAGTCAGGGTTACGAATTACTTTTTTTTTCCATTTCTTATATTTGCCATTGGAATAAGAATGAAAAATGAAAATGAGCTGTTTTCAGCATAATAAAAACATAGATACTTCTGTATTTTATGCCAGTTATGATGCCAAAACATATTTTACTTTCAACATATTTTACTTTCAACAGATCTCAACTGTCCACATTATAAATTGCTAGTTTATTTTCGTAAGGCATTCCAAAAATGAATTCATTACTGTTTACAGAAATGATTCAGCCTTATGAAGAAGCTAAAGAAACAATTCCTCATTCAGAAAAGGAATGTACTGTGTAAACCAGGAAGTCATTCATTATAAATACTGAGCATTAACTTATTTGTTTACACTATTCTACTAATAGTCTATTAAGGCACATGTAGTTCTGGCAATTTGTCATGTGAGTGTTTGATAACCTTTATCTCACATTTTTATGAGTTTTGTGACAGATTAGACCAGAGCATAGAAGTTTGTATCCTGCAGAGACGAAGGCCCTTATTGAAACCATCTGAAGTACAAAAGAGGGATCTAATTTTTAGACATACTAAACAATATAGTTCAGATGGCACACCTGAAAAGTGGCAGAAACTGCTGACCCTTTTTTTAATTCAGGTAGCATCTGATAATTTTGTTCCACCTCCTTTTCTTTTATTGTCATTGCTAATGAAATGATATTAAATGTCAAAACTGTTAGTTTTGAACATTTGGAAGCAATTACTTTGGAGACTATTCATGATAAGTTATGGCCTAATGAGTATGATGAAGAATCAGTACAGTAGAATAAAACAGTTATGATTTGGTCAGAGGTTTGTTAGGCATTTTAGTGTTGACAACCCATTTTCGAAATTGTTTGTTAATTTTTTAAAGAAAAAAAAGTTTTTAAAAACAACTTCTGTTTTCTAGCCTATTTCATTTGTTGCTCCAGATGCAAAAGGTTAGATTATTCTTGATGGGAATAACAGACTTTTAATTTTAAAGTAAACTGAACACTGGTTTTAGAAGAAACCTCAATACGAGCTTAATCCTATTAGGCTATTTGTTCTACCTTTGAGAACAACTTTAAAAGAAGAAAAAAAGATGAAAGAAGAAATTCAAAACACAGAGCTTTTGAACTGTTCAACTGTTGTGGTTTAAGCCCAACTGGTAACTCACTCATGACAACTCAGTCACAGGTAGATACTGATCAAGCAGTTCAACCATCATGTAGTGTCACTTTACATGTAGGTCTACACAGCCAGTAAACCACTTAACTACCTTTTAGAGGCTACAAGCACCCTGACCCAACAAGTCTGTGGTTTCCACATATCCTTACCACGAATAACTGGATAGTGAGACCTATTCCACCTTTCCAAATTTAGATCACTATCACACCAATGACAGCCTGCTTTGAAAGCATACTGACAGCTGGGGTATCTTATAAGGAACAATTAGTGGCTTAAGTACCTCACAGATGTTCATTGCTTGGGCTTACCTTTGGCAGGTTTGCAAAGCTTCCTTCATTGCAGAAATTCCCATTTGTATATCCTGCTGTTCAAAGGTCATAGCAGCTTGCATAACTAAAATAGTGCTGTACCCAAGGGCATGGTACATACTATCCTTAGACCTAGGGCAAATGTATAAATCTTGTGCATTTAAACAAAACTTAAAATTAGAATACCAAATCAAATGCTGAGACACTTGCATTAATTTGTGAAAAGACGGAAGAATAAAGCACGAAAGTAACGGGCATGAGAACATAATACCATCTTCTACTAGATGCTACATGTCTGCTTCCATAGGATACTGCTGCAGCAAGTTCTAGAGAATATCCAAACTGGGTTACATAAATATTTGCTCTTCTATACCATTTATAGTACATTGGTGTATCTATTTAATTTAGCTAATTAAACCTTGACACAAATATTCATTCTTCTGCTTTCACTTAACAGAAAGACAATCCTTCTAACATTACTACTTTATCCAGAGACACAAAAATCTTCATTTATGTCATAGAAATGTCAGTATACACACACTCAGTCCTGCATAAAAGGTTACACTGAACCATCCTGGCTTTCGCAATGTAACTACACAATTAAAAATTATCGGAAAGTGGTTATGGGAGGTCGTATACTCAAACCTATTATTGGAATTATTGCCAATGTTATGTCAGGTGAACTCAGGTTTTGTGTAACCAAGTATCAAGAAAATGAAGCCTGCCTAGCCCTCTGGCAGCCCCTCTGATACTGTACTACCAATGTACGTTTTCCTAATGTCCAATCTGAACCTCATAAACTTCAGCTTATGGTGACTGCCTCTTGTTCTACTATCGGCCAGTACAGAGAAGGATGTCTCTTTACCTTTTTTCACTAACACAAGCTACAGATCCCTCTCACTGACACATCGTAACATCAAACACATCTTTGAGAGACAGACAGGAGAACAGTGAACAGGATTCCGATTCCAGCCCTATTGCCTCACCATGCAGTCACAAGTATGCTAGGTTTATTCTATCAACATTGCATTATTTAATTCCCTACATCTGCACTACCATGCTCCTCTTCTCAAATAAGCAAAGGCAACAGAGGAATAGGCAGAATTAGTCAAAAGATCAAAAGGTGGGCTTTAAGGTTAAACACCACTGTGACTCAAATGTAATATAATAAACAGAACAATTCAATGCTTCATTAATAGGTTTTGTGATGGCCTTAAGAAGGAACAAGCACACAGATAAAACCTGCAGATACTAAGAAATGCTTTTGGACAAAAGGGAATAAATGAAAACTATTATCTTCAGAGGCCTTAAATTAATCTTCAGCTACCAGACAGCATACTTTTCACTATCTGCTTACAGACTTCAGCAAATAACATTATTTGACTTCAGGAAATAACAGGACCTCACCATGGCCGAAGTATTTCCAGGGCTTCAGAGAACTTATTGTTTAGAAACAAGTTCAGTGCCATCGAACATTCTTCCAGAGCACATTTGATATCCATCTTGGATGCCCTAAAAAAAGATTCTTAGTTTAGTCAAGCTGTAGATAGAAACACAAAACCTAAAAGGTTTTCCCCCTTATGTAACACAGACCTTTTACAGCCACTTTATTGATCATTTTTAAAAATCTAACTTTACAAAAACAAGCCATTTGCTTTACACTTTATCCATGCTACATAGGCACACCCTCTTTGCTAATCTAAGTGATGTTTATGGTTTTGTCCTCCTTTCTTTATCAGTCAATACGCAATGGAGTGATTTTTACTGCTATATCTAACACAAACACTCAAAAATTATCCCTTGTCCAAGCTCTTGATTCTCTGTATCAATACAAATGCAGTTTCAAACTCAGTATTCAAATCTAAATCTCAAGAAAGGTGGCAAAATATTTTTGCCCAAGAAAGCAGCAAACAGACCTCACTCTGCAAACAACTATGCCAAAAATAGTCCTGCTAGAAGCCTGCAGCTATGCCAAAAGCTTTCATTCTTCCCAATTCAGTTCAAGTAAAATCACTTGCACTTGCTTAAGAGGAAGCCATATAACAAAACCGCTATCTCTGCCAGTTTTGTCTGAAAGACTTCAGAGCACTTACAAATTGCTTCACAAGCAGAACTGGCAATAAACTGGACACACATGATACTGACAAATAGCACAGCTGGATCTGAAAACGATAATCTGTCTACATCTTTAAAACAACCGGTTTAGGCTCTACAATGGACTTTATCCAAGTTAGGTTAAGCAGTCGTAAGCAACAGATCACGTCAATGAGACGAATATTAAGTGCTGGTCAAAAGAGTAGAACCCTGAAGGAAGAATTTAATAAGAGAAACAGGAGTGCAGCTGCTCTAAATCTGACAGTAACATGCACACAAGAAACAAACAATGAAAAAAGGGGATGTGAAAATGTGACCAGAGGTTTACACAGACTCATCAACTTCCCATACCCTCTTACTCCTCCATTACTCAAAAGCTTTAAAAACATTGATTCTGGTTTTTGCATCATTTTGGGGAGAAAACTGGGGTAAAGGCTAGATGACATCCCAAACCCCTTCTCAGCTTTATTTTCTGTTACTTTTTAGTGTCAGGACTTGAAAAATTCACCTTCTGTAAAAAAAAAATTAAATCTTTAACTCAGTACTTTGCACTATTGGATATTTATTAATATATAATAAATATATTATTATTGAATACACCCAAGGGCAAATCCCACCATTCATAATGAAGCAGTTAATAGTTCAACAGTTGAAATCAGGCAGTTTTACAATCAGACTGTTACAAACAATTTTAAATACTTTTATTTTCTCCCACACAGGGATTGAATTTTATTATTATGTAATTTTAAGATCTGTGTAATTTTACGTAGCAAAAACCTACAGTTCTCAAAAGCTGAAGCATTCTCAGCTCTGCTTCAAGTGTTCCTATTTAGCCACTTGCTAAGCTTTCATGTCCTTCAACTGCACACACATTGCAGAGATTCCCAGTGCAACCTAAACCCCTGATCTCCAGCTGTTCAATGGAAGCACCACAGTCACACCAGCAGAATAAGGGGCACCATGGTGATCCACTCAATCAGAACAAGTCTCACCAGCAACACGACCGCCTCTTTTACCATGTGCATAGGGCTCCTGTCAGCCCATCACACCTCAAATTTTGTCCAAATACCTAGTCCTAGTAGAGGGCCTGGGGAATGAACACTGCAACACAGCCCATGTTTGCCCTGGGTACAGGTACAGACACAAAGTCCTTACTAGCCTGTACCGGTTCGTACTGGAGAGCAGATCTATTACGTTTGTGTTTTCTTCATTGCTGGCCTATGCCACTGACACACAGTCCTGTTGCCACTATTGGTTTATCTTCTCTCACTTAAATACCCTTAAGACAGGTATCTAAAATGCTTTATCTTAAAAGTATTTTAGGGAAGTTACCATACAGCAAGTTTACTTAGGTCTATATATAAATACACAAGTCCTAATAATAAAAGTCTTTCAGATAAAGCAACAGCACTATTTCTTCCTGGAAAGTTAACCTACAGACCAAGAAAGGCACACAGAAGACACACAGAATATTTCTATCTCATATCACAAACTCACAGCTATACTTCAGTTTTATGGGGGGAAAAAAAAAAAACCCACACACACACAAACAAAAAAAAAAAAAAGGAAAAAGAAAAACCACCACCAAAACCCCCAAAACAACCCAAAAGCAAATATCAACCTATCAAGGTCAACTGCAAACTCATTTTGTATTTTGCATGTCTTAGCTTCTAAATCCAGAAATCAAAATAACCTGAGGTATTTAGTTCAGGTATCTGCCACAGCCTCAGCTTTGGCACCTCTTCATACTCCCAAAGTTCTTCCCAGAGCCTGGATCGAAAGAACCATATGCTCTATAATATGAAGCACCCTGCTCATTCAGCAAAAGAATGGATTTAGCACTTCTCACAGAATCTGCTCAGCACGTTAAAGGTTTCCCTTTAACAACAATCATCAGAAAATAAGTACATTTAAGATCTTACATTTCCTATTCAGTAAAGCAGAATTAAAACATTTATCAAAATAGATACTGAAGAACACAATTGCATTTTAGTGCACTTAAACTCTTGAGTATGTAAATAAATTTGTCCAAATTAAAAAATTTAGAAGTAGAGGAATCTATGCATTTGCAGGTCCTCTTCAAATATCTTACACAGAATGCCTTCCAAAGAACAGTGCTAAGAAATAAAAAAACCTCTCATTTATAATGACCAAAAGTTCTGTAAAATGCTCTACTTCATTACTTCATTCTATGAATACCATCTGCTAACAAGTGATTTCTAAATAACTAGTTTGCTAGATTTAGAGACTGTTTTGGTTTTTTACCTGGCATACAAAAGGCAAGGACCCAAGTTAGTCCCTCAACAACATGCTGTCACCATCACTATCTGTTCCCATGCTTCTATATTCCCCTTTCACATTTGTTTTTTAGGAAACTAAGTTTCACTCTGTTCATACCAGTTTAAATGGCACATTCTATTTGCCCTGTCTTTCCCACTAGGGAAAATGCCTAGGTGTTTTAAAAAAATTCTCAGGAAAGGAAATGGGGGAGGGGGCTGTATCCTTTTTAAAAACGAAAATTGCAGCGATTGTCTTAAAAAAAATCCAGTAATAAAAGCCTAGATCTACTAGATGGCAAGAATTAGTTTTTAGTCTCTCATACTTGTAGTGCTCTGTTCCCTGTGTCTTCAAATACAAATTCCAGCTACTGTATTAACAGGGGAAAGGCGGAGCTGATGAGCCTTTAAAATTGCAGAGGATAGATGGACCTTCTGGTTCCCCCTCTAGCCCATTTGCAAATTGAGGTGGGCCAAGAACTTTGTAGGCTATAAGAATGTAAAAAAACAACACAAGGTGATGACCAGCTACACAGAATATGGAGGACCTATGAATGGTCATTTGAAGTAAGAGAGGGAAGAGAACAGCGAGCAAGGCATGTGTAATCACACAGTACTTTAAAGAATCTGAAGAAAGATGGATCATTCATAACAGCAGGTAATGTAACAAGTGATTACAACCTTATTCACTTAGTTGTAAAATATATGGATTCAGCCTAAAAAGAGTAAGAAAGCTTCCTACTTTCACTTCATATGAAAAATTACAGCAAATAAATAGTATCACATCACCTGCCACTACAGCAGTTTTCTGAATGCACAGATCAAGATATAAGGGCAATGTCCTACTTCCACTGCTCCACCAAGCCTCATCTTAGAGAGAAGAAATACATTTTCTGTATTTGTATGCTGTAAATCTGCATACTTCCTATCCTCCAATCAGCAACTGCTAGAACTTAATCTGGAAGAAAAATACAATCTTTATTTTGTGCAACATAGCCATGGACATAATGTCTTTTCAGCAGTGATCAGAGGATCATTAGCCATTAGGATCCCAAACACCATCACACCACAAACTCTAGCAACACCAGGATATGCATCAGTATTTGTAAAATGATTCCATAAATGAGGTTCCCTAAACAACAGAGCCCTGGCACCCCGTCAAAACTGTCTTTTCCTATTAAATGGGTAAGCAGCAGATCTCTCCAGCACGTTGCTGTCATGTTCTTTCCCTGTGTTACAGATTAGCCCCTGTGCTTAAGCCTTTATGTGGGACCAGAGCCTTCAGTCAATGCAAACAACATTCCTTGTGTCAATACAGTTACTCTTATACCAGCAAGCTTATGGAATTATTCTGTCACTTCAGATATAAAACTCAGGAAGCCAGTTTTCTCAGACAATTAATTTTGAGAAGTGAATCATATGCCCTACTAAAGAGTCTCACTCATTTTTAATTACTCTTCACACGTATTTTCTACTGTTTTCCTTCATCCTGTAGCAGCAAATCAACATAACCAGAAGCAATCATTCCAACTCAGATTCAGAACATGACACCAAAACAGTCAGAAGAAGAGTGTACTGACTCAGAAGCAACTTGGCTATCTTCACAGGCAAACAAGGAATACTTCTATTCAGAGGCTCAGAAGAAGGCCGTTTCGTCCTCTCACCAAAACATGGTAAACCAATTTCTACAGTAAGTTAACAGATTGATGAACAGTTCAGTGAGCAACACGGATTCACACTCACTTTCTGACTCGTGTTCTTCTCCTTCTGTCTTAGTCTTGTGTTGGCAATCTCATTTTTTTCCTTAGTTCCACACACAGTTTCCTTGAATTGGCAGAAACTTAACATATTTTATCACCTCAGATGAGCATATGCTTTCATTTATCCTGGAGTAGACTAAATTTCTACTTCGGTGAAATTACTATAGATTTTACACCTACTGAATACAGTTCACTTCTAAGAAAAGGAAAAAAGGAGAAGGAATAAGTGCTATATTGGGTGTTAAACAAAGACAATAATGTCACATTTCAAGGATAACAAAACACCACTCTGTAACTCTAGGTACTTAAAGTAAGAATATCTTTTCCCAACACACAGCATTTAAATTTTTTTTTATGTTACCTTCTCACTAGTATTTGAAACATCTTTTATGAAAAAAGAATAAACGTTCTGAATTCCAGCAACAGCTTATGTTATGCTGAGCTACTCATGAAACTGTGCCAATACAGTAGGAGTATACTGTCCCTACTTGGAGCTGCAATAGAAACAAAGAATAAGAATACTGACTTGAAAACCCTAAGATGTATTGGAATATTCACTATTAACATGACAATCCTTTGTACACAAAGCAAGAGCACTAGCAATGTCTGAACAGTTTACAGCTTATTAAGCCACTTCCCTTTTTTTCTCTACAGGTTAATTAAAAAAGGGAGCATAACTACTAGCCCAAAACAAATGAAAAGGTCATTGCTCTAGTATTTAAAGGAAAGTTATTTTAACATGTAACAAGTTTGTCAATAACACCTATCTGTTCACACTAGAACTCAGTGTAACACATGCCTGAGAAGCAGCTATATGCCTAAAATTATACCTAAAATTAAGTATAAACTTGGTACATGCTGCTGTCTTTGTATCTGCAGGATATTTAGTCAGCTTTTAACATAATCACCCTTGACGCAATGATCTATCAACTCTTCTCTTGAAAGGGGATTCAGGAGCTAAAAAACAGAAGAACTGCAGAAGAGGTTACCTTAAATCTAATTACATTTTCTACATTTTACACCATATATTTAGGACTGAGTTGCACATTGCTTTATTAACATTAGCTGGACTTGAATGTGCAAGCAGTACTTTGCATGAATAGGGATTGCAGAATTTAGTTTCTGAACTTCTAAAAGCATGTGTTGGCTTTTTTACAACATAGCCAAAATAATCAGCTTTATCTGACAAATAACATTTAATTCTCAGCACCATGGTCTGGTACAGCTACTGGTCTTGCTAACAAAAGTTTCACTGTGCTATAGTTACTAAAAACATTTGAAGTTTTTAGTGGGAGCAAAGCAAAACTTTGGGGAGGGTGAGAGAGAAGAATGAACACTAAAACAGGAAACTAGCAGAAACAGTTTTAGGATACTCAAATCACACACATCTGACATAAACAAGAGGAATGAAAATAAGCTCTTCTAAAAATTGAGGGGTACACAAGACAGTGTGGTATTTGGATGGTACAGATCAAGAAAACAAGATGCCTTATATCTAAGAGAATACTTGCCCAGAAAATAAATACTTCAGCAAACAACTGATGCTTAATACTTATGGAAGTTTCATCTGAAGAAGAATCTTTCAGAGGCATTTGTTTGCTTAAACTGAAATGCAGACCATTCAGGGTGCCAAACACAGTACCAACAGGCAGAGCAGCAAGAAAGTACCATAAGTCGTACTTCTTGAGTAACGTATGTGCAGGTGTCTGCTGGAGTACTTACTGCCAAGTTAATGATGATCAAAGAGTATTAGAATGTAATATTCTCAGGCAGTCTTGTCCTGTGCAGGAAGATGGTAAAGTCAAATATTCCTAATATACTGTCAAAATCTGACTATCACTGTCACTATTCAGAATGTTTCTATACTTTCTGAATTAGATCTTTCCCTTAATAGTAATTAATATCTTCAATTAAAAAAACTCAATATTAAACTGTTTATGTTCTACCATATCAAAAAGTGTAACTAGCTTCAAATGTTTCTTACATAGCCACGACATGACTTCTCAATGGTAAACAGCAGCTGATCCTCACCAGAATATACTCCATAGCTCCATTTGCTTGGCTAGGAGGTTCAGGCTATTTTCAAATGCTGATCTACTTTAAGTGTATTGATGCAGTGCACTCTCAAAGAACAGTGGTAATTCTGATGCATTTTTGATGATGGGATCCCACTTACCCTCCCTGTCCCCTCCCTCCACACTGTGAAGGCACACCATGCTTCTTTCATATACGTGATACTAAGCTCTGTGCCAGTGAGTATTGCCATGCATGCTTTGCGTAAAATTAACTCAAGCCTTCAACAGAGTCTGCTGGGGCTGGAACCCACTGTCTCCCAGGAACACTATCTCCCAGCCAAGACCAAAAGCTGTCAAACTACAATATCGACAGTCATGGTTTACAACTCACAGAGATATCATTAAATCATCACTTCATGTTCACATCTTGTATGACTTTACATTCCAAAATGTACTTAAGGTACTCTTGACTGTTCTTACTATTCAGAAAAGATCCAAAACATTTAAAAACTGCCACCACCATATCATCAATCACTTGTTAAACTAAAATGGCCCAGACGCTTTGTGCTATTGTAGTACAAAGATTTCTTGCCCCTGACACTCTTCTTTTGCTGTTTTTCATTTTGAACTATGCCTCAGATTAGCTGCGAGTCACTAGAACAAGAACAATTCCATTCTTAAGTCTGCCATATTCAACAGTCATGCTTTAAGAATGATGAAATTGGTAATGAATAGGCTCTTAGCTCTTTATCCCTACCAATAATTGACTTTAATAATTGAAATAGAAGTAAAATAGAACAATAAATCAGAAATAAAATAATTGAAAATAATAAAACTAATAGGAAAAAGAGAGAGAGAGAGAGAGAGGAAGGAACAACAAACACCCCCACACAAAAAAAAAGTTATGGACAGTACAATTGCTCACCACCCACTGACGGATACCCAGCATGATCTGAGCAGTGATCTGCCTTCCTGGCTAACACCCCCCAGTTTCTATACTGGACATGACGTGCTGTGGTACGGAATACCCCTTTGGCTAGTTTAGGTCTGGTGCTCTGTCGCTGTTTCCTCCTGGCTTCTTTTGCCCTCCTCACTGGCAGAGCATGAGAGACTGAAAAGTCCTTGGTCATGGTGAGTGCTACTGAGCAGCAATTGGTATGTTACTAGTATTGTTCTCAGACTGAAGCCAAACCACAACACTTATCCAGCTACTGGGGAGAACACTAACTCTATCCTAGCTGAATTCAGGACAGCTGCCAGACTCTTACAGTAAACTTTAAGCAGAAAAAGCAAAACTAATGTCCCCGTCCATGGATAACAGATAAGAAACACTTCATCTGTTTAAGGAAACATCACTGTACTATGATTCTTGGTACCTACTTAACGTTCCTCAAAATAGACAGTGGTCTCCTGTCTCTGTGAAATGTTTCCAGGATTGTTCATCTCCTTATGAACTCTTTGGAATGTATGTGTCCTTGAAAAATCTATTATAGGACTGCATTTGGCCATTATTTTTTTTAATATATGCAGCCAGCACCTACAAAGATTTGCATTTCCAGCCAGAAATTCACACTAAAAGCAACATACGCCTATGTGTATCCACTGTATCTGAGCAAGCATACAAGAAACTCAACTATTATTCTGTTATCTGGAAGCATCTTAAAATACTTTTCCTCGTATTTTGAAAGCACAGTACTCCTCACCATTAAGTTAGCCATTTGAGAATAAAAGTCTTTTTCAACTTATCACTCTCATCCATCACTCATATATGAACCAATTGTAAGGCTTCAATCTTCTGCTTAGTGATGTGCCAAAATTCACTTTGGATCATTTCCTAAGAGACAATGTTATTTGCTATCACTTATATCGATCATTTGCACGGACACCAAGTTGCAATCTCATCAGATAAATGACTACTACTACCTACCTACCCCAGAGCAGCAGGTGGCACCACTCCTCATGATAAATACCTACCAACAGTGCTATGACATGAAGCTAACACTAACATAAAAAAAGCTTCTTGCTAAATCCTACCCAAAATATTCTGTTAGGTCTACATTTTATGCTCAGGATCGTTCAGCGAAGGGTGGCTGGAGGCTTACAAAGTCCTTAGTAGTACAATTTACAGATTTCCATACAGTGAACATTAGGAAACATTCATAAAAGAGAGTATGCTTTCTAGTTCTGTTGGATTTTCTTTGTTTTACAAGAGACTACTTCTAAAACTCAGAAGTATGGGTCTTCTCTTTGGCTTGTGTTTGTTTAAAATAAATACAAGCAGAGATGCACCACTTTCAAGAACAATTTCTGAAACTAGGTTTGAATCTAAGGAACTCTCCTGAAAGCATAGCATGCATTATTCTCTCTGAGGACTACTGACCTGAGTAAGAAACTGCAGGCACCCCTCACACCGACAATATGCTAGTGCTGGCATATGCATTTCAGGATCTTGCTGGCTATGTACAGGACTCAGGCTCTGAAAAAGCAAGGTGCATGAGGCAAACCTCCATGAGGCTGGATTTTCTTCTATCTGTACGCACGCTATGCATCCCTCCCATCTGGAGAACAATTCATACAGGTGGAAGTAAATCAAGTAACCTTTCTCACACTTAGATGTTTCTTGCCACTAACAGATCAAAGCATGCTAAATCTTTTACGCTAACATGAACACAATATTTTTAAATTGCCAATAACTTCCAGTTTACAAACCAAAAGGATCTCTGAACCAATGTGCTAGTTTAGAAATAATCAAGGAAAGATATAAGACCACATGACCAACAGTTTCTGCTATCATAAACAAAACTTTCTGCAAACTCTTTTACAATTTCATCTAAAACCCAGACTTCAACACCGCTTATATTCACACAACAGAAAAACCTTAAGCCATATGTTCAAAAGTTTTAAATTATTTCCAACTTACATAAATCACTTCCTATCCTAGCTACTAGCATTAATCTAGAAAGTGTATAATAAACACAGCTATGTGATCAGTATAGTAAACCCACTAGTCACAGTTTACCTCCATACCAAATTCTGCATTCACAGAATCATAGAATCATTTGGGTTGGTATACACATCACTTCTTATGAGAAGCACGAATAAAATTGTGTAGTTCACACATTCAATGGAAATGTTATCACCTTATGGAAAGCACTGAAAATAATTTCATGCCGATGCAAGACTTTACTCCCTTGAAGGCACAGTATCTTCACTGTTTCAGAACTTCACCAACACATACTGCAGTCTGTGTGCTGAACATTCATTTAAGGAAACCCAACTGGCAGTAAAACTACCCAGTAACGTGCTAGCCAAATTTGAAAACAGGCAGGCAGAGTCAAAAAACTCACTGTTACGATCTCTTCAACAACAGGCAATTTTTAAAAAACAAGCAACCAAAAAGGATCACCAAACCCACCCAAAAATATGCAACAGGCACACCCAGCAACAACAGTCATTTAGCTTAAATGGTATTAGTTCACACTGGTATTTTGGCAAAACCATTAGGGTAACACACACGTTTTCATTTTTTCCTCCGGTGTGATTTTCTTGCACACTGTATTTAAAATCACCTTCTACAGCAGACACAGGCAAACAGCACTGTTCTTACCTAAGTCCTTCCTGGGTACTAGCTTTCACGTCAAGCTTGGAGCCATCTATCCACCCACTTAACTGGTAACAGCAGAGAATGGAAACATCACTCTACGAAGCAATTCAGGTTGGTGAGGTTGCACCTTCCTACTCAGCACTACCCAACAATGAGATAGTAGCATTTAACCAGTTATTTGTAAATCTGTATCACAGTAAATCATTGGACTGTGATTGCTACACCAAGGAATCTGCCTATACTTTTCTTTGCATGATCAAGCAATCTCACCACTGGGCATTCTCCTTTTCTGTAACAGAGTTGGGCATTTTGCATTTGGTGTTTTGTTTTGTTTTTTTTTTGTTTTTTTTTGTTTTTTTTTTTGGGTTTTTTGTGTTGTTGGTTAGAGTTTTTGTTTGTTTGTGTCTGTTTGGGATTTTTTTTTCACTAAATTCTTTCTTCTCCCTCATCTTACATCTGTGACAGAAAAGCTGATGCAGAGCAAGAAGAAGAAACAGTAGCTAACTGATATTACACATTTCTAAAGATAAAATATCAAAAATTGTATTTTTCAAAAGGAATGGCTGTAAGAAAAGGAGTTGAAGCTCTGAGCAAAACAGAGACAGTAAGAAGGGAAGAGGTAACTGAGGGCAAAAAGAGGCAGTTGCCACTATGAAAATCAACAATATTAAAATGATCTACATGAAAGTGAACTAATAATGACTTTACAGTTTTTACTTCTACCTCAGTGTTGTCATAAAAAGTTCAAACTGACAGCTTTTCATAGACTACTACAATTTCACTAAGAGAGCATTTTAACTGGCCAATTGTTATACCTTACCAGACACATGTACTCTAATGAGAAAGCAGGAGGCGGATAAAGCTCTGTTCCTCACAGAACAGAAGCTGTGGTGGCAGGGAGCTGCTGGCATGTTAGGAAGGGTGTTTGCCCTCTCTTTGAGGAAAACAAATTCTAAATTTAGCTTTTATAAACTTCACAGATACATTTTTAGCTAAAGGAGAAGGCTGTTTTATTTTAGTAATTACTAATAACACCAGTAAAAACATTTGTGATACTGTCTTATGAATGAAATGCATTGAAACAGCCTCAAACACACCAAAAACTTTAAATACAACCAAAAACTCCTTCTTGAAAGTCTCATCTGAGCTTAAACTTTCAGTTCTCAGAACACCACCTGTCAGGAGACCAATAGGTTTCTTTTCCTTATATTGCGCATGTGAATCTTACTTGGTATCTCAAATTTTGGGGGCATGCACGGGACTCTTTGCTCTAACCAGAAAGCAGTCCAGCACCTACAGTGCTGCTTCATAAGAATATATCAATGGAATATAGAAAGCAGTCAAAAGGTTTTACTTCCGAACATTTACTTCATGTCCACCACTGAGGAGGCAGGGAAAGCCAATAATCAATTTATTGCAAGTCAGGTGACGAGAAACATCAGCAGGTTTATCTGATGCCAAGTTCTTTAAATCCAACAGTGAACTGCACTGCACATGCACAGTAAGCAAGACGCAAATTTTCCATAATGAATCAGCCATACTGTGGGAGCAACACACATTACAACCACCTAGGTTACTATTTACCCACCTGAATATGCTCAATACAGTTTATCTGATCAACATAATGATTGTGAAAGTATCCTACTCAAGCATATCAAGCTACCCCAGCATGAATTTGACACAGCACTGCAAAATATACATAATCATAACAACAGTCAGCAAAACAATCAGATCACACGTATTTAGAAGAGACCACATTTCAACAGAGGGCAAAGAACAAACAAAGCACTGTCAATTTGCAGGTAAGAGAAAAATCTGCTTTACACTGTTCTGCTTAACATTAATGGAAATGCAAAGGACTACAAAAAGTTAGCATCAGATTTATTAACAGAACTCAGCGGTTCAACAGTATTTTTAGACCTATGGTTTAACATGAGATCTTTGTGAGTAAATGGAGAATTTACTACGTTTGACTACTCCTTATCAGACTACTAGCTTATACAAATTAATCCAGATGAGGTCAATACAGGCAATACTGCGCAAAAAAAATGAGCACCTGAATATGCCAGAGAGCAATACTGTCAAAACTTAATACACAATATGTAGACATAGATAAATACAGGTTTACAACACCATCACCAAACACACACCAAAAAACAACAAGCACTTCTTATGTTAAACATTTCCCTTAGAAAGAAGGTCTAAATGCTGGCAAGAACATAAGTTGCAGAAGATCCTCCTGAAAAAACTAGCATATATAAATAATAACAATGACTGACAAATATTTTTACACAAAATGAGTAAAAATTCCACATACCTTGCTATGGAAAAGAACAAGAAATAAATCATGCAGCAAGTAGGACATCAGATCAGGCCAGATGTTTATAGAACAAACACTGCGTCACAAAAATACTGGCTTAAATCCAGAGAGACAATTAGGACAGTGTGATCCTCGTAAGACACCCTTCCTAAAGTTCAAACCAATTTACTGTAATTTATTTCATAGTGAACTTATGGCTAGAATTGGAGACCTTAAATTACTAAAATTTCTAAAAGCACAGTGTATTGTACTTAACGTGTAGTACTTAGAAATCACCAACTGCATCATATGAATTATTGAGTCCAAAATTATGTAAGCTCAAAGGGTTAAATCAGCAGAGCTACTAAAAGAAGACATACTTTATAAATGGAGAAAAAAATCCTACAAGTTTGATACTGTCCTTAAATTACCACATTTTAAAGAACGGCATCCTAAAATACACACCTTGCGGTGCTCTACATCCTACAGCATCCGAGCTGATTAAGCACTGACATCAGCAGAAAAGCTTCTGCTCTCTAAAAGCACTGTTCACCACTGCAAAGTGCAGAGGAAAACATTTATTTAATAAGCCCATTGTGAATATGCCATTTTTTTCCTCCTCTTCAACGAAATAATTCTAAAAAAAGAAACTATTGCAAGTTTAAATGCTCAACATACCTGCCAAAGTAAATTTTCACAGACAGAAATCCATAAACCTGACTACCACACTGATGATTTCAGGGACAAGGAGGCAGAGATAATATACTTACAGGATTAATTCAGCTAACTTCAGGTATGTAAAAACAGTCCTTATGCAAATATAAGTGCTGCTTCTTTCACTCTATTCTTTTTCCACTGCACACGCATTAAAAAAAAAAAAAAAAACCCACAGGAGGAAAGCATAAAGAGAGAACTGATTCTGTTTTACTTCTCAATATCCATGAGGTTTCATTAACCAGTTATCGAGCAAAAAGAATGGAAGGACAAAAGTTCACGAGCCAGCAGCTGGCATCACAGGCACTCTCCATGGCTGAATTCGAAAGAAATGTCAGTTAGAGTGGCAGCAGCTACCGTCAGTGCTGGAAGCTGATGCCTCTGCGGGAAGAGGATGCTGGGAGATTTTCCCAGCCTGTGCTGCAGCCCAATTCTAATCCATCACTCCTAACTGCAAGGAGAAAATGGAGACATGAGTACCACAAAGTGATTTATATTTAAAGGCAAAAAAGGGAATTACCTCAGTATCTCCTCAGTATGTATTTATATATATATATATAGTAAGAAAAGATGCTACAATTAAAATCAGACAGAAAAGGTATCCTAATGCAACTGCAGTCAAAATAGATCAAACATACAAGAGTTGGTAGAAAATAGCACTGAAGAAAATTATCTCATGTTTAATTTTCATTATTTGACAGTACTCAAACAAATCAATTTTTTTATTTATTCACCCTTTGACATTTTTTCCGCAGAAATCCAAATTTTTAGGTACAGCCCTACCACCAAAATAAATTAATAGCACAGAGAGGCAGCTAATAAAGTTATCTTCATGAATATCATGAAGATAAGTAGAAGAAAGTAGGAGTGAGAATCGAAACAGCTACAACAGAGTTAGCTTCATCCCCTGGCTCTAATCTCTCCAGATGAGACATGGGAAAGCTCAGCAGCAGAAAAATAAACTGTCTTCTGCCATTACCTTTGAAAACTGTTCTTTAAAGCTGTACCACCTGGGCTAAGAGTACCTATTCCTAGCTATGTTTCCAGCCATGAACTAAGATTCGCTCACAAAAATGCCTCAAAGAAACACAAATGCCTTTACAACACAATGCAGGTAACTACCGATTTGCATTTACCCCTTTCAGATGGGTGGCTAGTAATAAGAGCAATAATACTTCAATCTATTTAAACAATTGACTTTTGATAATACAAGTAAGAGTGCAACACACTAGGAAAGAGTTGCACAATATTTTCTAAAACACATGAGGAAAAGAAGGGCTGTGATCAGGTAAGACAGGTTTTGCAGGACAGAGATGGACAGCTGTAATTTACGCAGAACAACTTTAAAATGAGGATGTTTCTACCTCTTCCCAGAAATTGCTCCTGATAATGTTAGAAGAGTTCAGAGACACCCAAGTTCTCCATTACATGATTTGGAAGCAATACTTACGTGTATTGTCACTTATTATATTAACATTATTTGGGACAGGGAGACACAAAGTGTCAGGTAGAATTTCACATTTGAAAAGAAGTTTTGTGCAATATAAAAAATTATTTTATAAAAAATTATTATAAAATATTGCACAATGTGGCCTGAAGACATCTACTCAAATACAAACACACAGAAAAAGCTTACACCAGAGGCAAAAGGTGTAGTTGCAATAAACACGACAGAGTTAATGATAAAATTATTGCTCACTCAAACCTCCTCAAACTTAATTTATAATCCAAGTTATAATCCAAGAACTGTTTGGGGTAAAGAAGGATTAAATCTGGCTGCTGTCACACTACTGCTGCTCCAAAGCTTGAGACTGACAATATAAAGTAGCTACTGTGTCATATTTATGCAGCTATGAAAGTATTATTTAAATAGATACAAAAATCACCTTTACTGGACTTTTTTTTCCCTTGACCTTGAAGACCAAATGTAAGAAAATAAAACTTTGATCATTTAAATGGTCATAGCTGTTTCTCGCCATCTTAAAACAAAGTCAGAATCTAAATTCAAACTTACAGAGACAAGCGGTGCTCTGAAAAGTTTCTGGCACCCTGAATTCAGATTTGAATTTAGGACTATTTCCTCAGATGTTCCATTTCATTCACTGACCAAACACACATATGTGCAGGTATAACTGAAATCTTAACTACACTTCTGAGATTACAAGGATAACCTGCTCTAACTTCCTTAAACACTTCTGGCCCTTAATCTATCACCCCAGTAATACCACACAGAGCTGCTTTGGTAGGATCAAGGATTAACAGTATCCAGCTTTGGGCAGGAAAACGAGAATGCAAAAAAGGAATGATAATACAGCAATGAAATATGCCTCTTTCTGCTGATACTGATAGAGTAAATCCTAAGAATTCACTTATTCATCAAAATCACCTGCCTGCTTTTCTATAGAATTCTAGCTTCCATCTTCTCAACATTTAATTTTTTTAAACACGTTTAAATGAGATCTCACAATCTTTCCAATGACGTTATAATTCTATGTCTGGTATCAGAATTTTCTATACAAATAGCGTAACATGAAGACTACCTCTGCATATGAACTGTTTGTAGTTCATAGACAACTACAAAGCATCTCCTACAGACATACAGAGGCAGCTACCATAATACAGCATTATTACTGTATTTTACTGTAATTACTCTAAATGTTGTTTTTCATTTGTAGAAGCTTCTGATAATGGGGTAGTAACTGAAAACACCCTCTTGCCTTCACCTCAAGAAAAAGACTGCATGCCAGGCAGTACCATGGAAAAGCATAATAACCTGATGGTAACTTATTCCTGTCACATACAGATGACATTTTAAGGAACAGCATGTAAAATGAGATGGGAGAAAATCCAAATAAAATTAAAATTTCATATAGGTTCATAACAAATTGAGAACTTCAGAGGAAAAAAAAAAAAGATAAATCAAAATAGCAGTGACAAGATCTGTACATGGTAGGCATAATATGGTGACAGTTAAAAATTGTCGAGAACTCAAACTTCTTTTAATCATCTTCTTGTAAAACCAAAGAAGAGATCATTTACAAAATTATACTCTGGCACCAGAAAACACAGATCTCTGCATTATACAGAAAGAAATTCTGAATAATTTGGTGAAAAAATAAGGTAGCAGAAATACATAGAGGAAAAAAAGTCATATAAATTGAGATTTATTCAGTAAGATCAACATTTAAGTTCACGGCTATTCCACAGTGAGATTCTGATGAGGCATTTTTGCTTCAGCACTGATGAAAAATTAAAGAACACAAATCTGTTCTGTCCACGCATGGTTTCAAACCTGTAGATGCATGGCAGGTAATAGCCTTACATTACCTCTTGAAACAAACTTGCCCAAAACTCAAAGCAAACAGATGCTCCAGTGAAAACATGGGGAAATATTTGGTTAAAAGTAGCTTTCCACCAAAACCTCTTGGCAGATGCTTGAATTTCCAGAACAGAAAGAACATTTGTCTCCAAATAGTTCCTTTTACAACAGAACATGCAAATCTTAACCAGTTCTGAGTTTACACAACCATGTAATGGCAAATTTACTTTCACACATAATCATAGAACAGATATATCAAAAGTCATCACCAAGCCAGTACTACGAAAGCTTAGTAACCCTCTGGCAGAGAAAACACTAGGTGAAATGGTACTTTAGCCTTAAGTAAAATGGCAGGCCAATCTACTGTAAGTCTGTCTCTGGCTATAGCACCAGTGAGTAAAGAACTGCATTGACACATGGAACACCATTTAATCAACCCTCCCCATTCCTACAAAACAAGTATTTTGGGCTCATTACAAAAATTGTTTAGGAGTTGCTGCGTATACCTACAGTAGCCACCACCAGTAGAAGATCACAAAAGAGTCTAGATAAAGAATCTAATTCATTTAGACTATCTGAGCAAAGAATAACTTCCTCCTGGGCCTGCCCTCAGATACAACAGCCAGCACTAGAGATTTAAGGACAGATTTTACCCTATTAAGATAACTCATTGCCCTTTTAACATCTAACCTCCACAACCTGATATCTACAGTTAGGGAACAATATTTAAGGAATTAACCCAGTTAAAGCCAAGTTAGATTAGCAAAACCATTTGCTAGCATTTACTGGAGCCACACACAGAGCAGTATTATTCTATATATTTGACATGAAGAATTACAGAGTTGTGTATGAAATACAATGAAGATGTGGTTCCCAGACATTCTTTCCAAATTCACTAAACCAACAAGTTGACTTCATAGAATTTGAACTAGCTCTGATCTAAAAGCGAACACCAAGAGCCTTTGCAGACATAACTCTCTACAAAAAGGTTGATTTTAGTAAAAGCCAACTGGGTATAACAAAACTGTAATAACCCGCTCAAACAAATGTCAGGTATATCATCACAGAGCTAAAACAATGCTCATTTCTTATGTGAAATAAAAGACATTGAAACATTGACACATAAGAAAATTTTAAGACAAATATTATCAACAGCACAATTAAAAAAAAAAAAAAATTAGATACAGCTTCCCAAAAGGTTGAACCTCTGGTAATTCACTGTTTCAGTGTAGTAATGTTTCAAAATTTCTACAACTATATTATCAGTAAAAGAACCTACCATTAATTCTAGATGGGGAAAGGTCAAGCAAACCAGTGTGGCACTAGACTGGGAATAGGCTTCTCCTCTGGTAAACTTCCAGTGTCATTTGAAAATGACAACTAAGGGAGTTTCAAGAAAGGTAAGATTGAAGACTCCCACAAAATGTTCCAAGGCTTTTTACAGTTCTTTAGGCACTTTTTTCTTAGTCTAATCAACTGAAGAATCCTACCCAGATACAAAAGAATACACATATTTCTATATAATTCCCACAACTAGCAAAGTAGCTAATTGTCAAAACTCAAAGCAAGTCGGCAGCAGCAAATATTCCAGCTGAGATATCCCACTCTTATTGCTCAAATATTCACAGACTGAACTGCCCCTCTATTTTCAAAAGAAACAACATACACAATTATGCCAACTGCCCACTCATGTCTCCCCATGCTCTTAATATTGGCAAGCTTCAATCAGTTGAATTTGACAGAGAGGCATTAAAAGAAATATCTAGATAGGGCAGAAATACCTAATGGGTACCTACTGCAGGAAAGGCTACAGTATAATATTCAATTTTCTCTTTGTTGGCCTGCTGAAAAAATCAAGCTACCTGTTGACCATGCAGGAGTAAAGAGGATGCAGATGCAGCCAGATGAAAGGAGAAGTAGGTCATGAGGACATGATGGTCTTGCATGATGAATGTGTGATCCAGTTTTTCCACTATCACTGAGCTATTGTTTTTTCACCATGCAAAGTCATCTAGAGCTGTCGGTATATAACTAACAGTTACTAAATCTTCTATTTTTAATTCTTTACAACTTTCACATTTATTGACAAATACTTATCACATCTATCAACCTAATTACACTTCCATTTCCCAACTCCTGGGGAACTTAACTGTTCTAGAAAATGTGAATAGCATCAACACATACAAGATTATGCTTCTGTAGAATAGTGTGCATGCTCTATTTTGTCACTGTTTAAACAGTTTAAATAAACACATGCAAATTGTTAAAAACTCTACTTACATAGGGATATTTTCATAGGCATCTTCAAAGTTTTCCTGCAAAAGAAAAAAAAAAAACCAAAACTGTTTCAATCAAAGGCACATGCATTTTGGAACTCTTTCTGTGACACAGCAGAAAGTTACCATTACCAGATAGCACTTGATTCTGCAACATACAATATTAATCATAATATTCAGCCTGCTGACTTTTTGTAATGCTTTCAGTGCAAATTACTACCCAAACAGTAACACCCTTCCTGTGCCTACTAAATCAGACTACAGTTAAGACAAAGACCTCTTCCTTTTCAAACTCAAAAACTTTCACCATGTACATCAAAGAAGGCAATACAGACTTATGCCTCAGGAATACATACAGCACATGTGATGTATCCAAGATGCTCTAGCTGACCATGATACGCACAAACAAAAAAGAAAAATGTGGGAAAAAAAAAAAAAAAAGGTGTTCTAAGCATACAGCTGACATGCAGGTTGACCAGAGTATATATAGCAGATCCCGGATGCATTACAGACCAAGTACAAATTCAGCCAGCTCACACACTAGTAGCAATTGCATGAATAGCTTGGTCCACACATCCAGAGGACGTATCTCTCCACCTAGATTCAAGCCTCTTTCCACGTAGGTTGAATTTCAAATTAAAGTAAAATAAAACAAGAGACACACAAACGTGAAAATGGTCAGAATGGTTCAGTTCACGGGTCATCAACTGCTGTATTCAGTTTCCAAAACTGATTTGTAGAAGTGTGTGGCAGAGAACACGGCAAACAGCCATCCTTCCTACATCCTTCCCACTCCACACTTGCCAGTGTTTGGCAACTTGGGGAATTCCACACCTTGAAGTGCTTGATGTACTTTGTCCAACTGGCGATTTCCAGTTGATGTCTGTTCCCAGCACCAGTCCAGTCTACCCTTTCCCATGTAGACTTTTTCTTATTCATAAAGTCATAACCTTAGTAAGGAATTTCCCAAGTCTGACACCCATTTTGTATAAAATAATGATTTTTACTCGAACCTTGCTCCTACTACCTTTGTTTAATGGTCCTTACTTTTTAACTTGAAAGACGGTGAAGAATCAATTCGTACTTGCTCTTTCCTTGACACTTACAATTTTTAAAACCTTTGTTATCTCATCCAAATCTTTTCCAAGCCAAAGACTGCTACCTTACCTTTACTTACAGAAACTATTTCCTGCTTATGACTGTGTTTTCTGCTCTTTTGGTCAGAAAAACAGGAAGCCTGATGGAATAGACTGTTATGATTTTTTCACATATTCCAGGAACAACAGTGACTTGGTGTGACAAGGAGTAAGAAAAATACCTTGAGAATACTGTGTGAGATGTCCATGTAACCACTGACACTAACGAAAGAAACAACTTAAGTGCCTTACATCAAGGCTGTCCACTCAGTTAGGACAATGCACACACTCAGAACATTGTTAGACTCACTGGCAGAGAAGTGGAGGATTA
Organism: Amazona ochrocephala; assembly: GCA_039720435.1. Classification (NCBI taxonomy): domain Eukaryota; kingdom Metazoa; phylum Chordata; class Aves; order Psittaciformes; family Psittacidae; genus Amazona; species Amazona ochrocephala. The sequence continues at coordinate 81,438,348 of CM077909.1, read as the reverse complement.
GTGTTTTAGTGGTATTTACCTTAAGCATGATAACATGAGTTTGAACCTAGCATTCAGTAACACTTCAGAAGGCAGACCTATGCTTCCTGAAGAGCGAGTTCTTAGCAAAACCACAGGACGAATTCATCAATAAACTATGTGACTGAGATACATCCTCCAGAAAAAGATTATTTGTATTTTTATTAGAGGAAAAATCTCCATTCAGAAGAAAAACCAAACTGTTGGAAAAGGACAGACTTTAATCATCCTTTACAGATAGCATATGCTACTACACCAGTTCTGAACAACTGCAATTGCACATTCTTCGCTGCCTGCAGCTGCCACATACAAATGTATTTAAAGAAATGCTATTAACAGACTGTCCAAATGCTCTCTTTCAAGCTAAGTTTACCAGTCAACAATACTACAAGAACAAGACCTACCCTAAAGTAATTAACTAAGTAATCAACTTAGATCATGTTCCCTTATATTGTTTTCTTCTGAGGACAGCTGAACTGAGCTTCAAAAAGCTGAACAGAAACCAACAGGAACAACCTGATACCCATGTCTCACCCTAAACACTGATATGAGTCATCATTCTTCTAATAAAACACTTCTCTGAAGACTGTTTCCTCGTCGAGCCACTTCAACAGACAAGAGAAGAAATTCAACAAAATAAAAACACACTGACAGCTTTTTGACACAACTCCATTTTAACTAACAGAACAACCTTGACAAGCAAAAGTCAAGGTACTTTTAACTGTCAGGTACTTGGAAGGTAACAATCAGAAGTTTACATCAAGACGTAAAAACATCTGTAATGTGAACCTCTTGCCTGCTCTTACAAACCTGAAAGCTGCAGCTACCTGCAAGAATGGGAAAGAATTCAAACTCTGCCTAGATAAGGATCTGACAGATCCTCTGCCTGGCTCCTCCTGACTTTTGCTCCCCGCTCTTCACAATGGTCTAATACATGTCTAAACATTGAAAGGACAAAGTGCAACCTTGATGTTTATTTCCACATACCAAAACACAGGGAATAATCAGCCTCTCAACAGATTCCTGAAGGAGCCTAAAACCAAAATCACTGAAGGCAACATCTTGCATGCTCAACAAAACAAAACAAACAAAAACAAAAACAAACAAACAAACAAAAAAAAAAACAAACACACACACACAAAAAAAATGAAACAAGAGAAAAAAACAAAACCCACACATTCACACCAGACAAAAAAAGCACAATTTTTTAATTTTTCTGAAGTTCCCTGTGCCTTCCCATTCCCACTGCATGCAAAACAGGTATTAGAAGGCACTCAATTTGACATCTTGTTCTGCTTTCCTTTACTGCCTCATACAAGCTTGTAGCTGGCTCTACAGACCCTCACAGATCCCCTACGTATTCAAGAAAGCTGAAGGCACTGTATGAGAAGCATAGCCGTTTTCAACTCCTTTCAATGCCTATCAGAACAAAAAAGTCACATTGTCCTAAAGTGTAAAGTAAAAGACTGTAACTAAAGTACCCAGAAAAGCTCCTTCTACAGCAGGCTCTGGGATTCATCATGTTCCTACCAAGATATAAAAGGTTTCAGAAGAACTCAGAAGATACCAACTTTTCTCCAGTAATCTGTTAAAATTTACTTGTAAACTAAGCCTGTTTGAGAAAAAAAAATATTATAAGTGAGGTGTTACATAAAATACAGAATATTGTGAACACTTCAACCTATATACAATATACAAACGTCTACTGGTCAAGCTGTACATGATCTACATAATATATATCAATTAGAAATAAAGCGGTTGACAAAGTTACCCATTCCTCAGAGTACAGAAGCAGGCCAAAACCAAACACAGACAGACATATTCTTGCATATTTCGTTAAAACCTGGTAAGAGCTTCCATCTTTAATTGCTCATCCCAATACTGCAGTTTCCAGCTGATACAGATGAAATACCATAACCAATTTCCAGAGATGCTTGTTTGTTTCAGCCTACAGCAAAGCAGATTACTTAATTCAAGCTACATAGTTTTACTTGGTACCCATGACAAGCTGCACACAAATTCCTTCAAGCCCAAAGTCGTGTGCAACCTGATCAGCTCTTTTGTGACCTCTACACTTCAGCAGTGCTAGTGCAGGAATGCAATTTCCTTTATTTACATGGCTGGAAAGACATGACAGAGAGCTGTCCTGGGTTCAGCAGTAGCAGTCATTTTTCTCCTTCTTAGTAGCTGGTGCAGTGCTGTGATTTTGACTTTTGGCCTGGGAACAGTGCTGATAACACCGATGTTTATAGTTGCTGCTCAGTAATGTTTACTGTGACCAAGGACTTTCTGAGTCTCATGCTCTGCCAGGGAGCACAGGAAGCCGGGAGGAAGCAGAGACAGGACATCTGACCCAAACTAATCAAAGAGGTACTCCATACCACAGCATGTCATGCCCACCATATAAACCGGGGGCAGCTACCCGGAAGGGTTAGATCACTGCTGGGTCGGGCTGGGTATCGGTCGGCAGGTGGTGAGCAGTTGTATTCTCTTCCCTTGTTGTTTCCCTTATCATCATTATTATTGGTGGTAGCAGTAGTGGTTTGTGTTATACCTTAGTTACTGGACTGTTCTTATCTCAACCCATGGGAGTTAAATTCTTTCAGTTCTCCACCCCACCCCTCCAGGAGCTGAGGAAGGAAGGGGAGGGAGTGAGCAAACTGCTGCATGGTACTGAGTCATTGGCTGGGCTTAAACCACAACAGAGTTTAATACAGTCCTTCATTCATTTCCTTCAGCTGACCTGCGTCCATCCTGCCGCAATCCCAAAGGAATTTCCAGCATGCCCTTGTTACAACAGCCACACACATTCAGCAGAAATCTTCAGGAAATACAAACTGCAAAAACAGCAAAATAGCCATTTTTTTTTTTTTTTTCAGATATTCCACTCAGAAAAAGAAACCGTTTAACAGTCATGTCTCTCAGTACATAATGCTAGCTAATGCTGCTATCCAGATTTTTATTGTACCTTTTCCAGAGAAACACATCAATCCCAGAATTTTAAAAACATGAATAAGTAAAGCTGCCACTAGATGGCATGTCATAAACTGATTCGGACTTTTCCACAAAGTTGGGAAAAAAACCACTGGCATAGGATTTGATTAAATAAAGCTGTCGTAAAATTATTTCTCTTGAATTACATTAGCTTACTTTTTTTTTAATTGTTGTACATTGTACAACAAAAAGATTTCACATCTTTCCAACGCCTCATTTTCAAAATGTGACCAGGTTTGAAATGAATTAAACACAACTTAAAGATACTCATGTTTTGCAAATCCAGGAAAGTCAAAGTCAGGCGGACACTTATGTGGAGACATTTACAGTGTACTAATGCAGAAAAACTGACCAGAATTCCTGTGCTGTTTAGCAGTGAGAGCAGAAACCATTTGCAGCAGACCGCAATTCATCTATAACGCCTCATGAAAAACAGCATGCGAGTGACACCCTTAAACTACCATAGGACACAGTGACTGTAGTTTTGTTCTAATAAACTGGTAGAAAATGGAAACAACTGTCTTCATTATGACAGAAATCCTTACATCAAAAGTGAACTCTCCTTTCTTCCACATTCATCGTAAGTCATTTAACTTAAAGCAACTTCTAGACTGTATCTTGTGACTCTTTGTAAATCACTACCTTAAGTTTGGTAATTATTTTGTCAAACTAAGTGTTTAAACACTGGTTCTTTTCAAAGTGATGGAGGCAACCATGGCCAATCTAAACTACCCCTTTGAAATCAAGATTTATGACAACGTATGGCTACCAATTAGGTTATTAACCACCTAGATACTCCCAACTGATAACAACATAACTTCAGAAAACGAAGTTCAATAGTATCTAGGAACACCAGCCATGATTGGAAGTCCATATTAAATTGGGCAGGAAAATGGGGAAAAAAAAGGAAAGGAAAAAAAAAAAGGGGGGGGGGGGCAGGGGAGAGGAGAAAAAAGATATCTAATCTCAAAAATATCAACACAAAGATGCACATTGATTCAACAAATAAGATTACAAAAGACAATGGTGAAATAATACTAGCAAGAATTAAATGTGGTTGCTATACTGCATTTACCTGCCTAATCATAGTTTAATTTTATTGGGCTTAAATACAGCATAGTTTTAAGGAAAGATCTGAAGAACCATAAACTTATCTCCTCTCCCTGGAAACCCCTCATACTAAGATGTTGCAAAGCATGGGAATCTATGAAGACATCTACATATTTAACGAGCAAACACACTTTGAGATGGTTTTGTCCAAATTTTTTAGTCAAGCATGGGTACATTTAACTATTTCTGTCCTCTTTTGTCTTCTGCAATTCAGCCCTATACCACCCTTCCCCTTAAAAAAACCCCAATGCTAGGTGGAAACAATGCACAGCAAACCCAGCCTTTGTCAACAGCCATGCTGCCCTGCATACTTCATGCCTACACCTGCCTGCGGGCAGCACAGCCCCCAGTTTGGAAGTCAGTGGCTGAATTGTACATTAACAGAAACAGGCTTCTCTGAGAGGTCTAAAATTTCTCAACCTAACAGGATGGATAACACACCTCGCACCGCATTTACACGAAAATTACCATTCTGTATAGGGATTCAACTAACAGGACTTCAGGAATTTTAAACAAAATTTAGCTGACAAGCTCAGAAGCACCTTCCTGAAATTAAGGGAGATGTACCCTATTCCCTTTGGCTAAATCTGTCCAGACCCACTGAAAGGGCAATAGTATATTCACTGCACATGGGGGTATGAACTAAATCTCATTTTCCTTGTTAATACTGAATACAGGAAAAAAAGTGTTACTACGGGAAGAGAATGGGGGAGGTATAAGAAGAAACTGATCTACAATACTCAGACTTTGGACTGAGACTATGAAAAAGAAGCCTTCCATAAATTCTTAATTTGTACAATGGAACAAATTTCCAGACAGTTTCTGTTAGTCAGCAGTCACCACACAGCTATTACTGAATGGGACACAATAGTTACAAAAAAAAAAACAAATTTTTGAACAAAATCAAAGTATATAGCCCCTCCCCCCCCTTTCCTATTATGCAACTCAGTAAATACTAATTTCTCCTCAGCCAGGACTACATTTAAACTTATTCATACAAACTGGTGGCTAAAAATTCCAGACCCACAGGAGTGACAACTTAAAATTACTGGGCATTTAAATTTGACTGGATATTACAGCAATATGAAAGCTCCTAAGAATATTAGTCAAGGATACAATAGGACAACATGCCAGCTCTCCCCTTAGCTGACTTGACTGAACTGAGAACTGCCAATAGACGCTGGGAAAACTCCAGATGAAACAGCAATGAAATTAGCAGAACTCCCAGATGTGGAGCTACGTATGGGCATGCCTGACTCCAAGTTTGCAGTCAGCGCTCTACTCCAGTATTTTGCATTTGCATCATAAAAATACTGAGTTTTTCTTAGTCTTTCAAGTAGATGCTGAAAGTTTAGCCAAAGAATTGCTACAGTAGCCCATAGCTACCATCACAGCAAGCAACAACTGGAAGACGCTGGTTTCTGTAAACTGGTTAACATGACACTGTGATAAATGTAAACAGTTAATTTGCTGATAAATTGCAATAATGGTAAATTGTAATAAACTTGAATTATTAATTTGGTAATTAAGCAAGGCGTGTGTAAGTTAAGTTTGATTAGCATTATGCTATAACAAGACTATGACTCATGTTAAGAGCAATAGTTCGTTATAAACATGGTGAGAAAAATTATGGAGTAAGAAACCGTTGACAATTAACTATAAGAAACCCTGAGTTACTGTGTTCATATTGTTAGGGCAACGTTGATGGAAGTAACTATTTGTAACTCCTTTGAGTATAAGCAAGTATTTAACGTAGAGAACAAAGTAAGTCTTTGAAATAGAAATAGCTCTTTTACAATGTTGCAAGTCTGTGAAGTGATAATGGCCCTCTTTACAAACTTTGTGTACTCCTCATCCCGCGTCTGGTTTGTTAATCGCTTTCTTGACGTGCTAATGAGATTTAGTAGTTCCTCTAAAAAGCATCTCTTGTAAATCTGATAACCCTGTGTACTCCTCATCCGCACATCTGGTTTACTTATCAATTGTTTGACAACCACACTGTTCTAAATTTTAAATAATTGTCAGAAACTTGTAGACATGGCTAGTATTTATGTTAAGCCCAATGTAAAGGTTAAACGCAAACTAAAACAGCCAGAAAAACACCGTTTGTGCAAGATAAGATAACCGCCAGATGTTCCAGGAACCAACCGACAGAAACATGACAAACGACCCCCTAGGAGCAACTGATGCATATGCAGAGTACCTCCACTACTTCAAGAACACGGAAGAAAAGATGTATAAAAGGGGACTGTTTGAACTGCTTAGTGCGGTAGTTGGCGGAGCGCAGACTCCCCTGCCGTCCAGCGCTGTTTTTGCTCATATTCTACTTGCTATAATTAATAAATTCTAATTGGATTCTAGTCCGTTGTGGTCTCAATTTATAACAACACCAATCTCAGAAGAGAAGGAATAATACAAAACAAAAAAACCAAAACAAAAAACACAGACAGAAAAAAAATCCACTAATTTTATATTTAATTAATACATAATTAGAGCAGGGTTTACATGGTTGGGGGGGAAGTTATTTCAGAGGTGTAAAAAGCTCTCCTGGTTGAAGGAACTATAGACAAACACTTTGGATTTGACAAGCCATTTTTTTACATGCTCTGCTGATGTAGTTTTTAGGAGGTACCCAAAAAAAACATACATTATGTTAAAAATTAGCTGAGCAAGCAAGAGGAAAAGCAGTTGTCAGTGGAAGACAGTGACTGAATTTTTTCTAACAAAATTTCTCCAAGACTTCTTTCTGTTCAATACAATTTTTTTTAATGGAAAGCAACAATCCTAAGAGACAGACCAAAAGATCATTTTGACATGAAATTAAATACGAATTCATGAAAAATTTCATACTTTGCTAGAGTTTAGCCTCTTGAATGCTGACAAATATGTAAGACAACAGAAAAGAGCCCATGAAAACAGTTCAGGAGACTTGTAAGAGCTACTTGCAAGTTCAATCTTCTTGATCCACCAATTGCAGGAAAGCAAAAGTGCTTACTATCTCTGGCTCATATAAACAAACTCCCAGAAACAAAATCAGTACCAGGCAAGACCTCTTTGGTTTCTTGTAAATATTCTTTTCATCATGTCTTTTTTTCTGCTGCATCAAATTCACATTCAGGCAGAGGGCTAACTACTGGAGCACACCAGCAAGAATAACCACAGACACTGTCTTTCATCTCCAAATTAAGAGTCTGAAAAGCACACATTACAGTTCTGATAAGCACAAATTACCAGGTTTAACAACAGCCAAGTCCCATGAAACTGACAGCTTTTGTTTCACAACGAGCAATTATCTGTAGTTCTGACACTAATCTATGGGGAATTCGTTCAAATCAACTCATGGGCTATGACTTGAGCCAAAGATACTTTTCTGCAAGTGAATTTACTGTCTGAATCCCTTTCATAGAATCAAAACAATAATACATGTATAAATTAATTTTAAAGTAGTTCCTGAACACTGCTCTTTCCCAGCAAAAGTATGCTCATTTTCCCAGCAACATCTTTTTCACAGATTACATGGATTTGATCTTGTTGCTTCAACCAACATCTATGCATCGTCCGTCCCATCACCTCCACTGAAGCATCAAGTATCAGAAATCACTAATTCACAAAAAAGAATGATGCAGATGAACAACAGTGAAAGCTCACTGGTCCAAAGTTCACCTTGTGAGAACCCTGTGAAAGTTCACCTTGTAATACTGCTCAGTTAAAAATACATCCAGCTAAGAAAAAAGGTTTTGTTCTTTTTATTTGTCTGCAGAAAGAGAAGTACGGTAACATGTCTGCACAAATCTACAAACTTCAGATAGAACCTGCACAAACTAAAGAAAGGAATTCTGAGAAACTATGAAACAACCTATTATGGGATGCCTTTCCTGAATACTAACAATCAGATGATTTCGTCACTTAAGGACAGAATTCAACTGTTGCTTAAATGGGCAGTGGCATGAGAAAACATTACCTAGGGACTGTGTATTTTTCAGGTGTTAAAAGTAATAGCATAACAAGAGGACCCAGAAGCTAATGTGCCAGTTATCTTGAGCTAATCCATAAAGCAGTGAAGAATTAGTATTTTGATGAACCAAATAACATTCAGATTTCTTCTAATTTCACAATATTGCTGCTTTTTGCTTCCGGATACTTTTTCAGAACTGAGAGTACTTTGCACTGTAAGGAGCTTAAAAATTGCAACTTCTTAGCTACAACTTCATTAAACTTGACATAGTCATTTCTTATAAAAAAGATCGCTTTACAAACTAGCAGAGAAGACAAGCCACCTGAAAATAAAACTGTATCTTAACGCTTATTGTCAAAAAAACCCAAATGTATGAGGTGTTTTGGTGCTGTCTTGGCAGAGAAACAACTTAGGGAGTAGAGAGAGGAGAAAACATCCCCAACACTCCTCTGCCACCTACACAGGCTTGATTTCTTATTGGGATACTAGATCCTGGTATTAATGATTTGCAGCTTCAGAACAGGAACACATGAAAAATATTTAGTTCAAAGGGAAAGGAGATGAGTAGCTGTTACGAAGGAGGAAAATGATTTCCCCTTCCCAAGCAGAAACAACCTTGAGGCAGCAAAAACGGAACTGAAATGCATATGTTCTGTTCTAGTTGGTACAACCACTTTTTATATGAAAACTAAAAAATTAAATTCCTTTCTCTGAAGGAAAAAAATACTCATATTGTTTCAAACTTATTGGTTTGAGCTCTAAATATAACCCATCTACTTTTTAAGAACTGTTCTCAGTAATATTTGCATAAAGTATCAGTGTTTTTCCAGACAGCTGAGTAGACTGACTGGTGGCTGCTCTGAAGGAGCTGTGTTCTGCTAGATGTTTTCTACTGCAGACTGAGAACCTCAGCTTTCAGACGCCAAAGATCAAGCTCAGCAGGTCAGACTTAACTTATTCAATCTCATGTATGCATGCCACATTCAAGATCTTTATTAATGCGGCTGACTTGGTTGAGGGTCATGCTTTAGCTAACAAAACAAAAAAGCCCACCCCCCAGAAAGAAAACAGGAGTTGGTAAAGCAGAGTCCAGCTTCATTATAGATTTGCTTGACTACATAATTGCTGAACAGTTAGCAATAGCAACTTCCGTGTCATTTAGCTCAAAAGTTAGATGTCAGTAACCATAAGAACAAAGGTTTGTCCCCTACAATTTGGAAAGCAATGGCCTTTTGATGCACTGGTCACCCCAAAATTACCAGAAGACATCTGAAAAGTAAGTCTTAAGAAATCCACCCTCAGTTTTTTACAGAGAACAAATGTCTGCAATGAATGTGTGTCCTGGTTTAAGCCTCTCAGCCACGCAGTTTTGCTCTCTCACTCACTCCCCACTCTTTCTTCCCTCCGCTCCTGGAGGAATGGGAAGGAGAATCGAAAGAATGCAACTCCCACAGGTTGAGATAAGTACAGTTTAGTAACTGAGGTATAACACAAATCACTACTGCTACCACCAATAATAATAATGACAAGGAAATGCAAGGAAAGAATACAATAGCTCACCACCCAGCTCGACCAAGCAGTGCACCCCCCATCGTGCACCCCCACCATTCCGGGTCTCTGCTCTCCGTTTTTACACCCTGGACATGACGTGCTGTGGTATGGAATAACTTCTTTGGTCAGTTTCGGTCAGGTGTTCTGTCTCTCCTTCCTCCCGGCTTCCCCTCCTCCCTAGCAGAGCATGAGACTCACAAAGTCCTTGGCCAGCCTAAACATCACCAAGCAGTAACTGAAAACACTGGTGTTATCAGCACTGTTCCCAGGCCCAAAATCAAAAACATAGTGCTGCACCAGCTACCAAGAAGGATAAAAAATGACTGCTGCTGCTGAACCCAGGACAATGTGCCTGCCAAAATTAAGTGCAGCTAATAAACATGTTTCAACAAATGGCCAGCTCCTACTTCAGCCTTCAGCTGCATACAAGCCGGACAACTCTTAAACAGCCTACCAGACACACTCTATGAACCGGGGCAGAACTGAGAAAGAACATCAACTGGAAGAATTACATTAAGTTATGTCAGTCACTGTGGGTCAGACAGGCTACATACAAGAGGCAGCAACGAGGTAATGGCTTTTCTGAACCTGTTTCTAAATACAGGGCAAATGGCAGTCACAATTTAGTAAACTGACATCAGTCTTGCTTGTTCTGAACACAAGTGGCTGTGCTTCTGCTGTTTTAGATGCCTCTACCTCATGACTGGAAAGTGGAAATAAGCAGATGCAGTTACACACTCACAAAGTAAGGGATTACAACACACTTCACTTTAATTGACATGCAAATGGCTGGTGTCAACAGTTATTCATGTTCAGATTTATATCCAACATTCTGCATGCAAAAACTAGTGTACAGTTTCAACTGAAGTTGGCTGAATACCAAGCCGGCTTCCCTTGTTGTTTATACTGGCACCTTCCTGCTGTTTCTTTGACCTGCTGTTGGTTTTGCACAAAGAGTACTTCTACGAGGCAGAGGAATACGTTAGCACCATAGAACTTGATTGTTACAACAAAGCTCGCTATTTTTACATTAGTTGATCATCTTTCCTGCCCATCTCACACATATGTTCCCAGACACCCGAGTCCAAAGGAGCATCATGTTGCTGTATATATTTTTTTGTGAGCGGCACCAGGAAAAACAAACAAAAAACAACAAAAACAACAACAAAGAATAACCAGAACAAACAAACAGAAAAGCAAACACCAAAAGCCCCACACACAACAAAATGAACGAACTACACAGTCAGGAGTTCAAAGTCCCGTACAAATGCAGTAAACTCTTCACTGAAAATCTGTGCATTTCACGGGACAAAACTGATTGCCAAGCAATTCTAAAGTGAAAGGCAAATACAAACAGATGCTCCTTGGCTGATGCATCTTCCTTTTCATACTGTAGGAAGAATGATTTGAGAAGAATGTGAGAGCAACTAAGAAGACTTGAGGAGGTTGAGACTGCACAACTATATTCTTCTCAAAACACATGCTACAAAAAGGAAGGGACGGTAAGCTTGTCCTCTCTAACCGTAAGAAAGATTACTCAATTACACTATTCTTGCAGCACACATGCCTCTGAGTCTTGCAAAAACTTTGTGTCAAGCTCACTAGTTTTTACAAAAACTTCACTGTCATAATTCAATCATTTCACATAAATTACATAAAGCCCCATTAAAATAAAAAGGAACTTTACTATGCTATTTATTATGTCTATAAAGTTGGTGAAACCCTTATTACATCTTTCTAGACCTAATTCTTCTGACACACAAGCATAACCAGTAAGTGCTGGGTATGTCTGTATCTTGCAGGACACTGGACACAGTATGGATGAAGGGGAAAATGGAAGACGCAGTAAACTACAGATCAGTCAGTCTCACCTCTGTGCCAGGCAAAATCTTGGAGCGGATTCTCCTGGAAGGCATGCTAAGGCACATGAAAACCAACAAGGTGCTTGGTGACAGCCAGCATGGCTTCACTAAGGGGAAATCCTGCCTGACCAATCTGGTGGCCTTCTATGACGGGGCTACGGAACTGATGGACAGGGGTAGAGCGGCTGATGTCATCTACCTGGACTTGTGCAAAGCGTTCAACACTGTCGCACACAACATCCTTGTCCCTAAATTGGAGAGACATCAATTTGATAGGTGGACCACTCGGTGGAGAAAGAACTGGCTGGATGGCTGCATGCAAAGAGCTGTGCTCAATGACTCCATGCCTGCCTGGAGACCAGTAATGAGTGGTGTCCCTCAGGGATCGGTGTTGGGACCAATCCTGTTCAACATCTTTGTCAGTAACATGGACAGTGGGATTGAGTGAGCCCTCAGCAATTTTGCGACGACACCAAGATGTGTGGTTCGGTTGATACATTGGAGGGAATGAATGCCATCCAGAGGGACCTAGACACGCTTGTGAGGTGAGCTGATGCCAACCTGATGAAGTTTAACCATGCCAAGGTCCTACACCTGGGTTGGAGCAATCCCAGGCACAGCTACAGGTTGGGCAGAGAAGAGATTCAGAGCAGCCCACGGAGAAGGACTTGGGGGTGTTGGTCGATGAGAAACTGAACACAAGCTGGCTTCAGTGTGTGCTCACAGCCTAGAAACCAGCCATATCCTGGGCTGCATCAAAAGGATCAAAGGAGGTGATCCTACCCCTCTACTCTGCTCTTGTGAGACCTCACTTGGAGTAAGGTGTGCAGTTCGGGTGTCATCAACATAAAAAGGACGTGGAACTGTGGGAACAAGTCCAGAGGAGGGCCACGAGGATGATCAGGGGACTGGAGCACCTCCCATATGAAGATAGGCTGAGAAAGTTGAGGCTGTTCAGCCAGAGAAGAGAAGGCTACGTGGAGACCTCATAGCAGCCTTCCAATATCTCAAGGGGGCCTATAGGGATGCTGGGGAGGGACTCTTCATTAGGGACTGTAGTGAGAGGACAAGGGGTAACAGGTTTAAACTTAAACAGGGCAAGTTCATGTTGGATATGAGGAAGAATTTCTTTACTGTGAGGGTGGTGAGGCACTGGAATGGGTTGCCCAAAAAAGTGGTAAATGCTTCATCCCTGGCAGCTGGACAGTCTTGCATGGCATGGGCTAGTGTGAGGTGTCCCTGCCCATGGCAGGCAGCTGGAACTAGATGATCTTAAGGCTCTTTTCCAACCTTAAATATTACGTGATTCTATGATTATAAAACAAGACAATTTCAAAAGTTTGAAGCTAACAGTCAAAACGTGGTCAGAGAGAGAAGTAAAAATAGCTGTACCCTTAGAGCAATGTGGAAATGTGTATGTTTATTGACAAGCAAGGATTACTCTCATAACAAACAAGTGTGGAAAATAAAAAATACTCTGGAAACTGCATCCTTAAAAAAAAAAAAAAAATTACAACACAAACAAAACCACAAACCCACACAAAAAAGCCCAAAATAAAAAAATGGAAAAAAAAAAATCTTTTCTCTGATTTTGTAAAAGCCAAGAATCAACTTGACTGTTATCCTGAATTGAAGACCAAAATATCAATACTTTCCAAAATATCTGACTATCGTAACAAAGAACCTGTCATTGATTTTTTCCCAACACCTGTCCTCACAAGAGAAGCAAATGTCAACACTTTCAATAGATGAAGGGGTACCATGAAGGGGTACCATCAGCTTGATACCATGGCTGTAGACTTTGGAACTCATCTGGCATAATTTTTTTCAGGACAACTGGTGTCTTATACACCATGGAGAATATCACACTTTCTCCAAGGAGGCTTTCTAAAAATGCCATTTAAATGTAACTTCAATTGTCACACTTCCACAGATTTCCTAATCTCGTTCGCAAAACATTCTGCTTTATGGTTTAAAAAAAAAAAAAAAAAGCAAAACAACCAACCAAACAAAACCAAAAATACACAACAAAACAAAACAAAAAACCAAACCACCAAACAAAAAAAAAACCTAACAACAAAGCAACAAAAAAGTGCACACAGATTGTCCAACCAGGAAAATATGAACCACCATACTGCAATTTGTGTAAAAAAGGGCTGCGTGATTAGCATAACGACTATTGCTAGAGCATTCACATACTTCAGAGACAGGTTCTACTACTGTTGCTGTAGAAATAACTATGCTAAATAATAATAAAAAAGTATTTGTGGTTGAAATTCAAATGCATTTACCAAATTTCCAAGCCCTTTTCCAGCAAAGCTCTGTTAGTATACAACAGTTACTAAGCTTAGATGAGGTCTCCAATTCCACCATAAAGTTAACATTAAGCATAAGCAGGTTTCGGCAGGAAGCAACAAAACTTCAGTTCCAGTCTCTCTCTGTCCCCACCCCACAACATAACTTTTTGTCACGCAGTGTACCATGTCATGACGAAAAAATAACACAACAAAAGCAACCACCACACACAAAAAAACACCAAAAGTTCACAGAATTTTGTCTTTTAAAAAAAAAAAAAAAAAAAAAGAAGACTCTCGCCACATAAGGATGAATCAAACAAGAAAGACTTAGTGTAAATCTAGCTGCAATTACAAATTGACTCAGCATAAGAATGAAGTAGACACAGTGAAGACTACTTCCAAGTAAAGGAAAAGGGGTAAAATATAAACAACTAAGAGGAAGAGCACACTCTGTTGTCCTGAACTTTACTAGGCAACTTCAAATAAAGATCCTCGATGCTCACTGCTTCTATTTATTTCTAGAGCTACGAAAAAAAATCCTAAGCATGCAACAGGTTCACCAGGCACTCATTGCAGACTTACCTACACATAAGCATCACCTCTTACAAATTACACTTCACCTAGAGGGATGTTTTAACAGCATTTCAGAATGCTTACCAATTAGAATGGAACCAACAATCCCAAAGAAGTCTCATTACAGAGGCACCACCTTGTAACTGCTGATACTAATATTTTCCAGAGGTGAACCCAAGCTGGAGAACAAAACATGTTTACCTCATATTAAAGATAATTTTGTGCCAATTTCGCCTATAATAAAAAAGGAAGAAAATATGAAAGGAATATTAATATCTTGGCATCAACTCCCCTGTCTCACTCAGGTTAAATATCCTATTGACTACATAACTGGTTACTCACTTGTGCAGAATGCAACATCAGCTGCTGCATATTTAGCACCACAAAGTTCTGTTTTATACTGAAAAGCAGTTCAAGCAATTTTTCTCAACTGGTTCATTTCCTTTAAAGCAGGTCTTGCTGCAGTAACAGTAATTCCTACAACTCTGTTTACAATAATGTTGTTCTCATTATGGAACTTGAAAGTCTCTACGGCTATCTTCTGATCCATCAGCAGTACTATCTGCTTCATTCTTCAATAACAGAACAGCAGAGCTTTAGAAGCCAATATGACCTAAAATTAGAAGTGTCTGTAATACAGGATTAAAGCAACAACTTTTGTTCACATCACAGCTTGTTACCTCAGAGCAAGACAAACAGAGGCCACCTTCCACCTCTCCTAAAAACAACCAGATTTTTTAATTAACAGAAAAGCATCTTCTACAGCACACAGCAACTTAACTTCATTACTAATAAAAAAAAACCCTAATTAATAATTGATTTATACATGTGCTCTAAATGGTTTGTTGTCTCTACACCAGAAAGAAAGCAAGATGGACAAACACCTAACACAGAAATACAGTCTCACATTCAGACCACGTGTCTCATTAAATTACACTAAGCAGAATCAGATCTTGACTTAACCAGGCAGCAAGCTAAAGTGTTAGTTCCTCCTAGACTACTTACAGGCAAGCACAAACTGAACACATTTTCATCTGAAGTTATAAGGATAATCCTCACAGAAAGAAAAAAAAAAATCACAAGTAACACACACTCTCAAATTTCATTAACATAAGAGTTAACCTATTAACATCCATCTTAAGTTTTGTTAATGTATCGAGTGTCTATGGCTTTCCTTCTTCAGTCAAGACTCCCCTACAAGATTCCTCACCCAATCTATCCCCAAGCAGAGCATGGTATTTCCTCAGGCATTGCAGGGCAGCTGCAGGATCCAGAAAAAAACCACACCAAACAGGCTACATAGGTGCACTGAACGCAGTATGCATTTCCCCATAGAGAAGTCATAACATTTATTTACCCACTGAAGCTTGTTAGAAAGATAAGCTCCCCCACCACCTTCCCCAGACACACACTCCCTGTACAGCTTACTGATGTCATGAGGAATTTATATCCTTTGGAAGTTCTAGCTGGAGTATAATAACAAGGACATGGTCAATACACAGTTACCAGATTCGTCACTTCTGCCCGAAGGGTCACCTTACCACAGTCATAAGGTTACAGTATGTCAATACCTCTAGGCAATTGCTCATGCACATATACTCCCTCCTCCTCCTCCTCCTCCTGCAAGGGTTATGGCCCTCTTTTTGGAGCTTTGTGTAGTGTACTCACGGGCAATCAGAGCAGAAGTTCCTTTACACCAAGCCCACATCACAGTGAGCCTCTGGTGCACTGGCTGTCACGATGTTGTGCAAAATGAAATCCCACATGACTGCACCGTCCAATCTCAAGCACTGAACCCCTGACACCACTTCCTCCCGTCAGCACCCAGACAGACAAAACCAGAAAAGCCAAACACATTACACAAGGCACAGAGTACTTTTAACTATGGAAAGAGAAGTATCAGCCAATTATTCCAGTCTGCCAAGGAACTATTTATGTCACAACTGATCTCTGCCCATTCCTGATATCCATATCCATTTTCACTGTAGCCCACAGTGGCTATATACTCGAAAGTTTTTTTTTTCATTTGTGGAGGCTGTTGCAATGTTTTTTGATATCTTTTTGAAATATCACTTTTTAATTACTTCTTCAGATCATAAAAAATTAAAAAAAAATTACAAAGGGTGAGATTTCAATGTAAGAAAGATACAATTTAGGCCAATTTCTGCACCTATTAAAACATACATTCGCTAGGCTCCAGAACTCGCCTACGACAGTATCAGAGACCAACTGGGAGTGCAACGCATGATCTACAGATACAAACCACAAAACTCATACAAAGTTTATCTTCCCAGCATAACACTGCATGCTCTACTGCCCCTACAGCACAGACCAAACTAAAACAAACACAAAACTTTGTATTTGACTTTAGGCAAGGACAGGAAGAGCATGCTTCAAGATCAACTGACAAGGCAAACCCTGTAGGCTGGGTTGCCATCAAAAGATGTAACCTCAGCTTCCCCCCCTTGCACTCCACCTGACCTTGTAACAACAGAGGACTTCCACAAACGCAAAGCAACATATACCAGGAAAGTTATATTGGTTAAAAGAAAACAAACAACAACAAAAAAATACAAAAAACCCCCACATCAACAACATGGGAAAAGTCGCTCTTTCAGCGATGTCAGGTGAGTTCTCTTCTCTGCTCCACTGGAAGGACACGCACACACAAACACAGATAGGAATTAGAGACAACCGCACAAATCCCATTGGCCAAGGGAGGCTGCTTTTTTGCAGGGAAGCTGGCTAAAATGGACCAAAACTACATCCTGTGATAAATGTAAACAGTTAATTTGCTGATAAATTGTAATAATGATAAATTCTAATAAACTTGAATGATTAATTTGCCAGTTAGCTTAGAGAAAAATGTTACAAGGCTGTGAAGTGGAGGTGGCTCTTTTGCAATGTTGCAAGGCTGTGAACTGGAAATAGCCCTTTTACAATGTTTGTGTTGTGGTAATGAGATTTAGTAGTTCCCCTAAAAACAGTGTCTCCCCTAAATCTGATAGCTTTGTGTACCCCTCATCCGTGCATCTGGCTCGCTTATCGCTTGCCAACTTGCAGACATGGCTGGAGGCCTTCGACCTGCTAAAGGTGAAAAGTGCAGCCTGAGGAAGACCACTTCATCTTGGAGACCCCTGCCCACAGGGGGAGGACTTCTTGCTTCGTCTTGACGACCCCGGCCCACAGTTATCGGAAGGCAGTGTGCAAGCGCAAAAAGAGGAGGGAACTTATGATAATGAGTACCTGAACTAATTGTAATATCCCCGCTTGTGTAATAAATACCTGCTCGCTTAACCCACCCGGTGTGCGTGTTGGTGGAGCGGAGACTCCCCGCGCACCCAGTGCTGCTTTGCACCCAGCACTGCTTTGCTTACTGCCTCTTTGTATTATTTTACAATAAATTATTTTTATAATTTGGGCCTTGTCATTTATAACAATTTGGTGACCCCGACGTGATCTCTAAGTGGTCTCCCGGCTTGGGTCTCCCCAAGGGGCTCCCCACAGACTGTTACTGTGGCTCGGGAAAGATACTAATTGGGGCTGACCCTCAGAGATCAACGAACAAAGAGAAGCAATAAGCAAAGGAATTGTAGCTCCTAGATGGGGAAGGAAACTGCAGTATGAGTCACCCGTAAATTCTGGTGCACGAGACCCCGAACGACGACCCAGGAGAGGTGTGCGACCACGGAGAGTCGTGAGTAGACCAAGAGAGAGTCATACTCCGTTCGGTGGGGTAGGATTCGGTTGCCTGTGAAAAATACTGGTGCACGAGACCCTACGAGACCCGAACGACAACCCAAGAGAGGTGTGCGACCACGGAGAGTCGTGAGTATAGACCAAGAGAGTGACACTCCGTTCGGTAGGGTGGGATTCGGTTACCTGTGAATGTGAGAGTGTGAATGAGACGGAGCAAAGTTCTGAAACGCGTCAGAACAAAAAGTCTGAGGTGAATCAAGGCAAAGCTCCGAAGCGAGTGCGGAGGTCTTCTAACCGCGGTTCCAATCTCCCGCGAGGGACTTGGTCGGTGAAGGACCGAAGCGACTTTTGCGGTGTTAGGTGCTTGTTTATTTTGTGCATTAGAGTTGGGATTTGAATCATCCCTGACGCGAGTGGGTAATTGGTGGTCCTAAGTCCCCTCGTAAGACACTCTTACTGGCAACTAAGGGCTAGGGGAATTGCCACAAATTCCTGGACCAAGGCGGGGGGGGAATTGCCACAAAAATTCCCTGATTTTATTTTTTTTATTTTAGCCGATCAGATAATTAAATGGGTCAAAATAAAATTCGAGCTCGTAATCAAGGGAAAGACTCCCAGGGAGGTTGTAAAAGTTGTAAAAAATTACCAGACATACCACCCGATAGCCCTTTAGGGCTGATGATTGGATTCGGTTGCCTGTGTGTGAGTGTGTGACTCTTATAGGATTCGTGGGTGGGATATAGATCCCCCCCCCAAGACACTCTCACAGGTAGCCAAGGGCTATAGGAGTTGCCATAAAACTCCTAAGATTAAATTTAATTTTTTAAAAGATCAAAGAAAGACTGTAAAACCAGAAAAGAAAAAAAAAAGTCAGAAAATAAGACCAGATGGGACTTTAACTCTGCTCGGCTGCAGGACCTGCTGAGGACAGGGCTCACTAGGGCCCTTGGGAACTTTTCCCAGAGGGACCCCTCCACTCATTCGGTTCTCTGCGGGAGTAGACAAGGGCCATCTTCATAAAAGGTGCTCTTACAGCAATGATTTCCGTTTTGTGATTTTTAATACTGGTGACCGGATGCTATAACTGTGTTATTAGTTGTGAATTTTAGTCTCTGTCTCTGTCTCAAACGTTGTAACTGTGTGGAGTGTGTCTGTGGGATCCCGTGTGTGTGTGTGTGAATGTGAGATTGACAATGGGATATCAGCAGAGTGGAGAAATCTGGAAAAAGAGTCCTCTGGGGTATGTTTTAACACATTGGAAAGGACTAGGAGGGTCTCCTGGGGGCTCAGTGATTAGGAAAGCATTGGTGGAATATTGTGGCCAATGGTGGCTTTTATGTACTTTGGAATGTTAGGAAAGGTGGGCTAAAGATGGAACTTTGAACTGTGATGCACTGTTGCATTACTGTTGGTTTTGGAGTGGCAAGGAAGATGGGATGTGGTAGTGTATGCAGATGTGTTTTTCACTTTGGGAAACCACCCGGAGTGACAGAGCACGAAACTGGTATAGCTCCATTAGATTTCTTGATTTTGGCTTTGGAAAAGGACAGGGAAAAACTGAAGGTTAAGATGGAGAGAAGTTGTTCAACTTGTGATATTGGAGAAAGATATTTAAAGTTAAAAACAGTAATCAGGAAGATAGGTTGGAAAATTTTGTATCACGGGTACCTCCGAGAGGAGCACCCTCTGCATCTGTCCTATCTGATGTTGATAAGGAGGAAGAGATTGCTGTCACTGGCAACAAGCAGCAGATTCACATTCAGAGTTAAGAAAGGGTTAAAACAGAAGCGCTATAGCAGAGGCATCTGCAGCCGCTGCAGGGCAGGGTGAGCAACTGTGAGAAAGAAAAAAAAAAGCAGCCCAAGAAGGGGGGTGCTCGCCGGGGACTGCCGAGCGCTGAGCATCCGCTCCTGCTTCCCGCTGCTCTTCCAGGCCGAGCGGCGCCGGCGCTCGGTGCTGCTGGGGCTGGCGCTGGGCTCTGGTAAGCGCCGCGGTGGTGGCGGGGGGGGGGGGGTAACCCGCACACGCGAGGCCTAGCGCTGGAGCCAATGGTCACTGCGGGGCGGGATGGAGACACTGCCCGAGGCGCTGGCGGAGTTCCTGCGGGAGCGGGGAGTGGGCTCTTTTTTCTGTGGAATAGGACTGGTGTACGTGTTATGGGGAGTTTGGGCGCTGGAAGTGAGACTGCCCTGGGGGGGACTGCCATGGGGTGGTTCCCGTGGCTGAATTGGAACTAGACAGACAGAGAGGGACCTGGGGAATCTACTCTGGCAGATAAATTAAAGCTAGGGAATAGAGAAAATAAAGTGGAATTTTTAGTGGATACAGGAGCAACTTACTTGGTGTTAGAGGGAGAAGAATTTGTTACAGATGTGGGAGCTACTGGCCACCAAGAAAAGAAAAAAAATATGAAGGGCATAAAAACCTCTGGATTTATTGAAGTATTGGAGCAGTTTGTTGAGACACCACAAACGGGGCCTGGGGAAGCCTGCAACACTGGGCACAGGGGAGTCCTACTTCGTGTGTTTAAGATAACCTGGGAATGAATCGAAGACTTGAAACACAAACTGCTAACTGATAAGGAGAGAGGGGTAGTGCAACCACAAGCTTTATCAGCCGCCACCCAAGCAGCATCAGGGTGGCAGAGAGAGAGAGAGAGAGAAAAATGGGTAATGACCCGGCGGACTCGTTGGCTGTTAACACCGTGCAGTTTGCTTCTGCAACTGCCTACTTAACATTTTTCTTTTTTGCTTTAAGGAATCACTTTAACCTGTCTTACTTCTCAAGAACTGATAACCTGGGGGAGGGGGTATATTTGTGTCCTCCTACCTACAGGTCCATGGCGGCTGCCTGCGAAGTTTGTCAAGCCTCGCCATGAGCTGGACAGACGAGTGGAAGAACCCAGTACCTCGGCTATAGGAGCTGACCATGAATACCCCAAGCAGAATGAGATGGAGGAAGAGAAAGAAGAATGATTGCAAAACCTTACTTGGGGCAACTGAAAAGTAACAGTTTGAATATGTGTGCTTGTGAAGTAATTATTATTAGGGGCTGTGATTTTGTGTATAAAACCACCTATACTTAATAGTCAGTTGCTAATAAGAAATTACACCTTGTATCGTATGGATTTATCACTTATAAAACAGATGTTAGAGCATACAAATGCACAGCAGCTGCTAGAAAATGCTGAAGCAAAAGTACATGAACAGACCCACTGAGGAACTAAGGCACTATGTGACCAATTTTTGTAATCTTATGGATGTATTGGCATTGTTGAAATAGCTACACAAGTTACCAAAGGATGTCTGATCTGTCAGAAAGTTAACAGGAAAGTGATGAGACAAGTACCTTGGAGTGAAGGAAGAATATTGATTATATAAATTGTCAGGAACTCCTCAGGTTTTTCCCTTGTGTTTTGAAATAGGGACAGAAATACCTGAATCACCTAGAATAGGAGATATCCATGAAATACCCTGCTTAAAACACCCTATGTCTAGACATTTATGTTGAGTTGTTTGTCGATGTTTAAATTGTAATAGAAAATGGTTTTGTGCTTCATTTAAAAGACAGCCTTATTGTATGCAATGTCGAAATAACCCAATACCTACTAGGGAACAATAAGCTAAGACAGAGATCTGTAAACTGTTTTGTAGATGGGAGTTGTTAGTACCTGAAACTTGGGCAATCTATGAAACAGATTGGTATAAGGTTTTAAGAAAGTGTTCTATAAAATTTGCCTGGAAGCTGGCCCAACAACGAAATAGGTGGAAATACCAGGGATTTTAAGGGTTAATTAGCACATTAGAATCTAGAATTTTATTTTGTAAGGCTCAGCTGTCTCTAGTAGGAACCCCTACTCTATAAAGACTTCCCATCTCTATAGAGTCCCTATACTCAAAATTGATAAGGGGACCAAGATTTGGCATAAAAAGCTCATGGTGGATGTTATGTCAGAAAGGAATTAAAACGCCAGAAGCTCCTGAAGAATACCACTGCTGTCCAGAAGAGACAATACCTTGTTGCTCCCTGCAAAGGAGTAGACAAAGGAAGACAGAGAGGTACTATTGTGGAGCTATAATTTCTGGTACCAAGTGATTAAACTAAATAAAAAATCCACAACATCTATAAAATCAGTAAAGTTCCAATTCTCTTGATCCTAATTTACTTTGAAGGAATATTCAGAAATCAGAATCATCAACCTTTCAAATGGACCCTTATGAGATGGGAAGACCAAATTATGATTGGGCAAAATATTACGGCTGGATCACCCAGTTTTTCAGTTCCACTTTGCCAGTTAGCACCTATACAACCATGTGTAAATCAAAAACCTTATTACTTTTGTCCAGTCTCTAATCCAGGAATAGGATATTGTAATTATCCTAACGAATATTATTGTGCATATTGGGACTGTGTTACAATTGCTTCTCATTAGACCCCTTCACATAGAGATAAATTCTTGACAACGATGTGGGGACCCCCTGGATGTACATCTCCTCCAGGTAGCACAGTTCACGGCACGAGCTTATGGGGAACCCATATAGACCCACGTCAACTTAGTAATTGTAAATATTTAATTCTCCAAGTTCTACAACCCGAGAACTCAGGATGGATAACGGGCAGAACTTGGGGAGTCCGGTACTGGGAATCTGGCCAAGATAGGGGAGGTCTA
Source organism: Amazona ochrocephala (assembly GCA_039720435.1). Lineage (NCBI taxonomy): Eukaryota > Metazoa > Chordata > Aves > Psittaciformes > Psittacidae > Amazona > Amazona ochrocephala. The sequence continues at coordinate 81,415,620 of CM077909.1, read as the reverse complement.
ATTCTTATTAGAAAGGGAAATCTCCAACAAAAATCCCAGGCGATAGGCACAAATAAGATATTAAAAGACAAATTAGGGAAAAAGAATTCAACTGATAAGAATAATATCGTAAGTGTACAAGAGAACAACACAACTTTAGAACTGGTTGAGATTAATCCTTTGTGGAAACTAATGCAAACTACATATCTGACTCTTAATAATACAAATCCAAATGCTACTTTAGGTTGTTGGTTGTGTTATGATGTAAGACCACCCTTACATGAAGGAATAGGACTAATGTTACATTCAACTTCAGTAATGAGGCAAACCCTATACACTGCAAATGGAATGAAAAGAGGATCGGACTAACCATGCAACATATTAGCGGGCATGGAACATGCATAGGAACGGTGCCTCCAATTAGGAATAATTTATGTGGCTCTAAGATGCAAAAACTAGATAGAACAGAAAACAAATGGGCTATACCTACCAAAGGGGGATGGTGGATTTGTTCAAAGACTGGTTTGACCCCCTGCTTGTCTCTAACAATATTTAATGAAAGCAAAGAAGTTTGTATACAAAGAATGCTAATACCCCGAATTTTATACCATTCAAAGGAAACCGTATTTGAACACTGGAGTAGTAATAATCATAGAATATATAAAAGAGAACCAATCACTGCTGTAACCTTAGCTTTACTTATTGGTCTAGGAACAGCTGGAACGGCTACAGGGGTAGCCTCCCATGTACAACAAAATAAAGGCTTATCATCTTTAAGAGCAGCAGTTGATGAAGACCTAGAATGAATTGAAAAATCTATAACGTACTTAGAAAAATCTTTAACCTCCCTTTCTGAAGTCGTGCTACAAAATAGAAGGGGTTTAGACTTAGTATTCTTACAACCAGGGGGCTTATGCGTAGCTCTAGGGGAAGAATGTTGTCTTTACGCTGACCATTCAGGAGTGGTTCGGGAATCTATGACCAAATTACATGAAGGAATTTTACAAAGAAAGAGAGAAAGAGAGGCTCGACAGAGCTGGTTTGAATCATGATTTAGTCAATCACCGTGGTTAACTACTTTAATATCAACTGTAATTGGACCTGTGATGATGTTATTGTTAATCCTCACTTTTGGACCTTGCATCCTGAATAAAATAATCACCTTTGTGAAAAGTAGAGTAGAAGCCGTTCAACTCATGATCCTAAGACAACAATATGTAGATTTGACTAAACAAGACAACGATCAATCGGAGACAGAACTAGAAGATAACAGCAATTCTATTTTATGTTAGAAAAGCACTTTTACCATTAAATCAGCAAATTAGAGAACAAAAAGAAAAAGGGGGGAATTGTGATAAATGTAAACAGTTAATTTGCTGATAAATTGTAATAATGATAAATTGTAATAAACTTGAATGATTAATTTGCCAGTTAGCTTAGAGAAAAATGTTACAAGGCTGTGAAGTGGAGGTGGCTCTTTTGCAATGTTGCAAGGCGGTGAAGTGGAAATAGCCCTTTTACAATGTTACAAGTCCGTGAAGTGATAATAGCCCTTTTACAATGTTTGTGTTGTGGTAATGAGATTTAGTAGTTCCTCTAAAAACAGTGTCTCCCCTAAATCTGATAGCTTTGTGTACTCCTCATCCGTGCGTCTGGCTTGTTTATCGTTTGTTTGACATGATAATGAGATTTAGTAGTTCCCCTAAAAACAGTGTCTCCCCTAAATCTGATAGCTTTGTGTACCCCTCATCCGTGCATCTGGCTCGCTTATCGCTTGCCAACTTGCAGACATGGCTGGAGGCCTTCGACCTGCTAAAGGTGAAAAGTGCAGCCTGAGGAAGACCACTTCATCTTGGAGACCCCTGCCCACAGGGGGAGGACTTCTTGCTTCGTCTTGAAGACCCCAGCCCACAGTTATCGGAAGGCAGTGTGCAAGCGCAAAAAGAGGAGGGAACTTATGATAATGAGTACCTGAACTAATTGTAATATCCCCGCTTGTGTAATAAATACCTGCTCGCTTAACCCACCCGGTGTGCGTGTTGGTGGAGCGGAGACTCCCCGCGCACCCAGTGCTGCTTTGCACCCAGCACTGCTTTGCTTACTGCCTCTTTGTATTATTTTAAAATAAATTATTTTATTTTTATAATTTGGGCCTTGATCATTTATAACACATCCCACGGTTGCAACTCTTAAATCATTCAGAGAAAGCACACAAGCCCCTTCTTACAACCCAGTCTCTAGTCCCCATGCTCCTTTTCCCACTGCTCCTTCAGTTGTGCCACTGCAGTTACCACCTTAGATGACACACCAATAAGCTTAGATTCATGGTCAAACCCCAAAAGCGAGGCATCACGGACACAAAGATGTACTCTCCCTTGGACATTTGAACATCAAGCATCCTCTTCACCCAGGCACATTGCTACTTACAGCTGCAACCTCCAATGTACAAACTCACAAGTGTTAATTTAGAAAGTAGTTCAAAGGGAGTCCTCCACGGCATAAACTCTGAACTGCAGAAGCAAATAAATACAGAGCATGACTTCCAGGAGGATCCTCCTGCCTGGGACCTGATTTGTGACACTGGCATGACTCTACACTTCTGTCTCCCAGTTTACAAAAAAGTAGAAAGTTGGGATAATTGCACTTACTCTGCATCTCCACTCCAAACATATCACTTACTAGATTCAAATGGAAGATAAAAATACCACCATTCAGGCAAGCAAAATGGACTTCCAAACAGCCCTTTTTTTTTCTTACTTGAACCTTAACACTCCTTTGTTGCTCACTTATTGAGAAAGATGTTCACTCTGAAACTGAAACACACAACTGTTCCATTCCTTTACTCAGTATAACTTGAATTTACATATTTAACATTTAGCAGAAGTTGCAGCACTACGGCAAAGTGTCAAAACTAACCACTTCACTTTCTACAAGTACTGGTCATGAGCTACCTTGTATTTTCCACTGATAGAGGGAGCTATAGACATATATAGCTCTTTAATCCAAATTACATTAAAAGACACAGACACTTAGCTGCGGCTGAATCTCTCTTTCCTAAGGTTTTAAAGAGACTTTGCTTAAGCTCAGTAGAACGCAGCTTAACCGAGGCAGCTACTTCAGTGGTGTCAAGTAGCAGTACACAGGCAGATCTGTTTAACAGGATTTTTCAGAGTTGCACATGTTTTTCATGCTAAGATTCTCCATCTGGACAAGGCACAGATTTAGATGTAGATTCGTTAATACTATGTTTAAGACACTGAGTCTTACTTTAAAGTTCTTCCTCTGGTTCAACTTGCACTTAAAATTAGCTAAACTGCTTTCTCTCCAAAGTTTTTCTCCTATGCTTTTCACACTTACCTGACACAAGAACATAATCATAGAATCACAGAATGACAGAACGGAAGCCTTCTTATGCTGGGGGCCCCAGAGCTGAGCTCAGTACTCCAGGTAGTATCTCACATGATTGGAGTAAAAGGGGAGAATCACTTCCCTCAACCTGCTGGTCACACTTCTGATGCAGCCCAGCACATCAGGCTTTCTGGGCTGCAAGTGCACGTTACTAGCTTTAGTTACATTGAGCTTCTCACGGATCAACACCCCCAGGTCCTCCTCAGGGCTCCTCTGAATCCATTCTCCGCCCAACATGTACCTGTGCCTGGGATTGCCCCAACCCAGGTGTAGGACCTTGCATTTCATGTTGTTGAACCTCATGAGGTTTGCACTGCCCCACTTCTCAAGTGCCTCAAGGTCCCTCTGGATCCCATCTCTTCCCTCCAGAAATCAACCGCACCACACAGCTTGGTGTCAAGTACAAACTTGCTGAGGGCACATCAATCCCACTGTCCATGTCACCAATAAAGATGTTGTACTGGTCCCAGTACTGCCCCTTGATGGTCACTGGTCTCCAGTGAACATTGAGCTGTTGCCCACAACTCTCCAAATGCGACCATCCAGCTGATTCCCTATGCAGTGAGTGGCCCACCCATCAAATCCATGCCTCTCCAGTTTAGAGATAAGGATGCCATGTGGGACAGTGTCAAATGCTTTGCACAACTCCTAGTAGATGACATCAGTTGCTCCTCCCTTATCCACCTATGTCATCGCCTCATCTTAGAAAGCCACCAGATTTCTTTTAGGCAGAAGAGCAAATTTATAGCACTCCCGCAAAAATTCTCACATTTCGGACCATCTAAGCAGACACCTGATGGCCTATGGTACAAGGCTCTTAGACATGTCCAGGCCTTAACCAGAACACATATCAACAGCAGCGCACATCCACCCATGAAAGCTGATTCTCAGGTCTTCAGTTGAACAATTTTGCTCTCTTTTCAAAATGAGAGCAGTGATCCACCATTTCTGCTCTCTAAAGGGTAATACTGTTTCTATTAATCCAGAAAAAACGGTATGTGAAAAATCATTGCCCACCAGATGGATGTAGTCTCTAGGGCTGTATTTCTACCAGTAGCCATGATCTTTTCTCCATCTTCTGTGCTGGCACTACACAGGAAGAGAAAGCCTTACTACTTATTTGAAATTTTCCTTTTGGTTAGGTAAGCTTAGGAGAGTGACTTAAACCCATGAGGTTTGAAAGTTTTTCCAAGCATACTAACACCAAAAGGCCAACAAAGGAAAAACAGATATTTGCAGAACCAAACATGCTTCCACAAAGTCATGATTCTCACACAGATTTACTAGAATTACAAGAAGCAATATATGCCCCTTTGAGTTTCCATATGAAGTAGAACTGTTGTTCCACATAGTGGATGGCAAGCTTTTAGCTACAACTACTGGCGCACCCCTAGGGACAGTAACATCCACAGCTCACAGTAAAGGCTTCATCAAAAGATACTAGATGCTGCTTTCCAAAACAGAATAGCAGCAGTTAAGTGTGCAAGGGAAAAACAAAACCTGAAGAATAAAAGCTGACTCTTCCTTTTTGTTTGAGTCCTTTTCTATCTGTATACAAAATAAATACCACTTTACCCCAACCTCCACAAGGAAAAAAAAAAAAAAAAAAAAAAAACACAAGAACAACAAAACACAAAACCACAGAAATGAGAAGTAGGCAAACAAACAGTAGAGGCAAACAAACAATTTCACAAACTTACTTCATAGGTACTTATGTCTCACAGAAGTTTATCTGTCATCTCTGCCTCCCTAAGAGGCACCTGGCGCTTTTCCCATATTCCCTGTATTTTCTACCCCTCACTCTGAGGAGGAAAACCATACTGATTAACCAAAGTTAACATCAGATAAGAAAGTTTGAGTGGAACTCACCACATACACTTCCTTTTCCCCTGCAGGAAAGCAATAAAGCCTTAAGCCACACTGCTTCTCTTATCTACCCGTCTTTCAAATTCAGTCACTACCAAGGGGCTCAAACGGATGAATGAAACAAGTTCCATGAAGCCAAATAAGAAATGTAAAAATGTGAACAATAAAAATGAGCCATCTAAGAATAATATAGGTAACATAAAATTGGAATACACATCTTTACCTTAATAGATGGTCACAAGGAAAAACAACTCTCAAGAGGTACACCCATGGGTAAACCAAAGGTTTATTTGAAATAAAGAACCTCAGAACCTTGGAAGCAGAAACAGCAATCTAATTTTATTTAATAAAGAAGAAATTATTAATCGTGCTTAGTTTGCCCACAGTGCTGTTCTCATCTGTGCTACTGGAATAGCTTGGTTCTCATCTCAGATGTGCTCCAACAGTAGGAGAGGCCAAAATAGGAAAAGGAAAACCAGATGAGCTATGTGCCGAAGCACAAGCCTTCAGAATAAGCCAACAAAACGAGTTCAAATTTTATGTTCTTCAGCTAAGCGAGATGTACTCCTCCAAGAGACAAAACCATACAGACCAGATTAAGGAGTTTTAAAAACAAACATCTTTCATGTGAGGAAGTGCTCTCAGTACCCCTTCCCAACGCCATATTCCCAACCTATTTTTTACTTTTTAAGGTGAAAAAATGCATCAGAGTGGCTTGCTTTCAGCTTCTCAAAGTTTCCGGAGGAGAAACTTCTTCTTCCAGGCTGGAATTAACCAAACCAAACTGGTGAAGAGTCCTCAGCACTCAATGTAAACAAGGAAGAACAGCCAGTGCTGCACAGTTCCATAATTTATTCTGAAGTACATTACTATATTAAGCTACTGATGGAAAGAAGCACATCACTAGCAAGTTCTTTGATCTTAAGTGCTGCAGCTGCTGCAGCAGTAGGTGAAAAGCTTGAGTACACAAACAGAGTACTAACCAGCACTAAACAGCTTTTGAGCTAAAGACCATGCAGGTTTCATTTTGAAATCGGCTCCGAAGATAAACTGTCCAGGCTGGTAAAGCCAGCCTACACAGTGTTTGGCCCTGCTAGGCAGTTCAGGAGAGTACAGCAGGCATCATCAGACTTTCATAACCTAAATTTTCCTTAATAGGCTAGTTTAGAGCTGAGGCACAGATTAGCTGAATTGACCAAGCTGTCCTCAATATAAGCCTTAGAGTTAACCGCAGCAATGGCACCAAATCACTTTTAGATCCGTGTATAATCCTTAGTCTGTGTGACTGCGCCCAAACAATGCATGTTTTCAGCATGTAGATACTTCTTGATCATGATCCTTTCTGTCTGACCACAGCCCTTGCATGTACGAAGGCCAAGGCTGGGTTTGGTTTGTCCAGCTGGTTTGTTTTGTTTTTTAATGGATATGGAATCCCCAAGTAACCAATTAAGCTGGCTTTAAGACTTTGAAAAACCAGGGCAGCACAGAGTGAACTTAATGGGAAGCAGATCTGGCCCACTATTTTAAGTAGTCTTTAGACAGTGGGGAGCGGGGGAGGGGGAGAGAGAAGAAGGCTTAAAGTTTTGCTTGAAGACTCTGCAGTGACTGGGAGTGCTATTTTGCCTTTAAAGTTAAGCATATCTGTCCTAGATTTGGAACCTGTTCCAAAAGAATACTAGTACAAGTACTTTTATTAGGTGAGTTCAGTGTCATGTAGTGGTTCAAGTGCTGACAGAGTATCAAGATCTGAATCGACAACTGGGCACACCACAGGTGGGCACTTTCGCCTGATCAGGTAGCATCCAGGAAACTGCTTCCCAGTAGAGGATGACCACACATTAACACCTGGGAAGCAACACTGCACAGGAAAATCACAAGTTCAATAACCATTTGTTTACCCAGATGAGCATAGCCAAAACACCGTATCATTAACACAACCTCCCTGGGCTTAGGTTTCCAATTCCTGTTCATTTGGTTGGTTTGTTTGGGGTTTGTTACTTTCTGAACACAATGCCACTGGACTACCATAGCTGCATTTGCTGGGGGGGGGGAAAAAAAAAGCCAAAGACTTACTTAGACTTCATACCACTTCCTTGCCATGCCTACTGCAAAGCCACAGCTGCAAGGCAGTGAGGCATAAATCAGCAGTAAAAACACAGATAAACGTTGTATCTGGCACTTCCTTGAGCTGCAAGAAATGTAAGAAAACCCACAAATACTATTCATCAGGAACTGCAGCAGAGGCAGCTACCTGCTACCTTAACCTTGGACTTTAGAAGTGTGCTGCTTGACGGCCAATGTCCTGTTAAGCAGGAAATAACTTCAAAGTTTAGCTTAACGTATCCTTCTTCAAAGCTTCAGGGATGAAGAAGTACTCACTAGGACTCGCAAAGCAAAATTCTATGCTAAAAGCTATGCTCATATAGTACTAAGCATGTCCACTTAAATCAGAAAGCTGAGTTTCCACCTGCCATGTTCTACATAAACAGCACGATTTAGATGCATGCTGCTCTTCAGAACAAAACTAACAGGAACATTCTCCAATTTCAGCCTCCTCACATCGCAACCACTGCAAACACTTTAAGGAAACTAAGCTACGGGACTTAAAATCAACTATCTCATGCACAAAGTGCTGAAACTACATCTTGCGTATTAGTAAAAAGACTGTGGTGAACCTGTAGGCAAAGGTAGCCTACAGCGGTCTAGGCAACTTGTTACAGAAGCAGGGACCATCCCCAAGATCAAGCCACCACCTCCCACCCCACCCCCCCCCCCGCCCCGCCCCGCCCCGAGCTCTGGAATCTCACCAGGAAAATAAGAGAACTTGCTTCATTACCAATTCTGGTCTGTCTGAGACTTCAGAGAATCAAGCGCAAGCCTCCGCAAAGAGCATGAGATCTTTCCAGCTCATCTGGAGGAAATTCTTTCAGCTTCTTGCTCAAACAAAGCTGCCTCCTCAAATAAAGCTTCTTTCAGATGCTCTTATGTCAACCTTTATATTTGTTTGCATGCCAGCTTATTCCCCTCTAACAAAGCATTGACACTTAACAGCAAATTCAGTGAAGAATATTCTTCCCTACTGTTCATGCTGGGCAGCTAGGCAACAACCAAGTTGCCAAATACCTGTTTTACCTGAATTCCAACTACTTGCTCCCGGAGAGCAGAAAGAGTTTGTTAATAGCTTGTTCTCACTTGTACTACTCCTTTTATCAGAAACAAAATTCAGCCCCGCAGAAATCATTGTATAATTTTGCAGTGATTCACTCCAGCATAGGATGAGATTCAAGCATTTCACATCCTCTTCACAATGTGCCTCCACACTGTAACCTTAGGAAGCAGCAAGTTTCACAGCACACTGAAATACAGACTAGCACATAACCTCACTCTCTAACCAAATAAAAGAATAAGCTGGGTTTTATTATGGCCTCCAAGAGCAGCTTCGGCAACTGCCAAATACAGAACACGAGGATTCAAACAAGCTACACAGCATACCAAGTCCTACAGATAAATCTGTCAGCTGCCCTGTTGTATGAAACACCACCTGACCTCAGAAATAAGGCACTGGCTACATGCATTTCTAAAACTAATCACAACAAGGTCTAAGAAGCAAAACAGGCAAATAAACAAAGCCACTAAAAAAAAAAAACCAACTATTTTCCATTTGTATGATTCATAAGTTTAATTCACTGAATATTAGTTGGAGGGACGCCTTACAGACCTTTTTGAAGAAGTTGCTGATTGGACTCAATGCTAAAATTGTGCATTTCAGACTGCACCGTCAGAAATCAAGCCAATATTCCCACATGTGCACGCTGGGACTGTGATCTGCTGTGTTTAAGATCAGCCTCCAGCTAAAACTGCCTCAGTTTGGCAGTGCCCTTTATGAAAGCTGGTCTAGGAGCTCCCTTACTATCACCAGCTTTCTGAGAGGCGCTGTCAATGAATTCTGCTATTGTGTTTTTCTGCACTGAGAAGATATCGAGAAAATCTGAAAGACCAGGTGACTATTTTAAGTGATTTGTGTTCAGGCTGTTTAGAGGACAGCCTGTTTTTGTTGACAAAACAACAGGGAAATTTTGCACTCCACTCCATAACGCACCTTATCAACTACAGTTCGCCCGATTTCACTTCCTAGACACAAAAACTTCTACTGTGGAAGACCCGACACACCCGGGCCCTCGAAGGAGGCGTCGCACACAATCCTCTCCGGCCACCAGAACCGCAACGCTTCCCTCTACCGTCCTGCACAACACGGAGGCTCAGCTGCGCCCAAATTTCAGCCGGGCAGCGGGCAGCGATGCTCACCACGGTGCTGCCCGCACCCCTGCCCGGCCCGCTGCGCTTCCCCTGCCCAATCCTCCTGCCCTGCCCGCTCCCCCTGCTCTGCCTGCCCGCACCCTTGCCCGGCCCGCACCCTGCCCTGCGCGCACCCCCTGCCCGGCCTGCTCCCCAACCCAGTCTTCCTGCCCTGCCCTGCCCGCATCCTTGCCCGCCCCTCCGCCCCTGCCCAACCTGCTCCCCATGTCCCAGCCCCCTGCCTTGCCTTCACTCCTGCCCTGCTCTGCCTCCGCTCCCTGCCCGGCCAGCTCCCCCTGCCCAATCCTCCTGCCCTGCCCGCTCCCCCTGTCCACTCACCCTGGCCAATCCTCCTGCGCTGCCCGCACCCTTGCCCGGCCAGCTGCCCTTGCCCTACCCGCTGCCCCCGTCCACACGCCCTGTCCTGCCCGCACTCCTGCCCTGCTCTCCGGAGATGCGCGGCGGTCGCGCCGCCCGCCCGCCCGGCGGCGACGCACCGGAGCGGCAGCGCGGCACACTCGCACGGAGCAGTGGAGGAGCGCGGCGGTGACGCGGAGCCGGGGTTAAAGAATTTAAAAATGAGAAGTAAAAGAAAATGATAAACGAAGGCGGCGGCAGCGGTGCGGGAAGTGGGACAACTTTCCCCAGTTCCCGCCGGCGGCCGGGCCTGCCCCCGAAGGAAAAGGCTGCCAGGCTGCGCCCGGCTGTACCCGGCTGGCCCTTGCAGGGTAGCGGCGCGGGGCAGGTGGGCGATCGCGATGCCGGCGGAGGGGGGTCCCCACCCGCTTCTCTCCCCACCGCCGCGCCGCCAGAGGACCACCGGCCGCTGCCCGCGTCCCGGGAGCCCTCCCTCCATCTCCCTCCGGTTACCTCCTCACCGCCGCCGCTCTCCTCTGTGCCGTTCCCTACGCTCGCCATGTTCCCGCTCCGCTGCCCGCCGCGCCGGATGACTGTGGCCGCCGCGCCCCGTCCGGCTTCCCACCGTACGGCGGCAGACCCGCCCCCCGCGCTTCCCTGCCGCCCCCGCTAGGCTCGGCTCCGCTCTCCTCAGCCCGGCCCGGCCCGGCCCGGCCCGGCCCGGCCTCACCGCCCCCCGCCTCGCTCGTGCGGGGCCGGGGCCGCGCCCGCCACCTCCCTCCCGCCACCCCCCTCCGGCCGCCCCGGCCGCCCCCGTCATTTGCATCAGAGGCCCCGCCCTACCAGTCGCGACCTGTCGCGCGCGGCGCCCTCGTCGTTTCTTGGCCCCTAGTGCCCGGCGCCGGCGCCGCCTCACGGCCGGGGTGGCTGTGGGGTGCCGTTAGCACCGGCTGGGCCCGCTGGACCGGTCGGAGGGTGAGGCTGGCCGGAGCGGCCTTCGGGGCAAGCGGAGCATCGTCCCAAACTCATGTCGAGGCCTCCTCACAAGGTGAGGCCGTGGCCCGCGTCCAGACACACAGGCGCTTGTGGCTCGCCACCTCCAACGTGCTACGCCGGACAAAGCTCAGCGAGGCTCCCTTCAGCTGGTCCCGGCGGCCCCTCGGCTCCCGGCACGGTGCCCTGCACAGCTGAACCGGTACTGCCGGTTTGTGTCGTGTCCTGTGCTGTGCACTACCAACAGGCCTCCTTGTTGGCTTGTGGGAGAGCCCAGCCAGCTGCTGCAGAGGAAGGAAAACACAGGCTGTGCTGCTGTGTTTGTCCTGGAGCTTGTCTGAAGGGGCCGTAGGCTTGCAGACCCGACGATTTCAGTGTTGTCAGTCTGCTCCAGGCATTCACTGTCCAAAGTCCAGGAGAAGCTTGCACCCACGGTCCGTCAGCACCCTGTGGAAGAGCTGCTTCATCACCATGCTGACTATCACTTGACAAGAAAGTTTGCAAAGCAGCCAGGTCTCTAAAAGAAACCATAAAATTCCTGCCTTATACTATTGTTAGTTCACACTATCATCATGCTAAAAATTGGCCATTTCTCCCTACCTGTGTTCTGCCATCTGAGGTCAACTTCCACTAAGAAGTAGGTTGTATGACACTCATCTCCACTTCCTACAAGTTACTTCTCTGTCATAGCCTCTGTTTAAAAAGACATACAGGTTTGATATACTAGCTTTGGTTAGAGCACGAGAGATTAAAAGAGAACTGAATGGATCCAACTAACCAGGAGGTACACACAGTTTTAGGAGTTTTTGCAAGATTGGAAATTATAGCCTAGAGATAAGGAAGGTCCTTCAGTCCCCTAAACAGAGGCAGAAGTACAGGCTTTCAGAATAGGCTACCAACTCAAGTGTCCCCATCAGTTTTATGTAGACTGTTCTCTTGTATCTGTTCTGCTGCTTCTACCCACTTAAGCTAAGTAAAAGGGGGAGGGGAATCCAATTTGAATACGTTCATCTGTCCTGCAAGATTGCACTCTTCTCAGTTGTCACAGACACACTGTTCTCCCATACTCCTACTGCACTTAAGTATATTTCTTCACTGGCAACTTGTTGGAAGATACTACAGTGATATTAATATACTTATTTCAGAACTGATCTGAAGCACATGAAACGTGTAGTGCAAATGCAGTAGATGGACCCAAATGCTTTGTATTTGACTCACAGCACAGTCACATCTGCCCACACAGCTCCTCCTGAGACCTATGTTACCATTACATCAGAATTTGATACTGTTCACAAAAGTCATACAAGTTATCATCTTCTGTTGAAGACATGACTCCCTTTTTATTTGTCAGCTCCAAAGCAATCCCTTTGAGATGCCCTTTAGAGCAGCAGATTTTCTCCATTCCAACCACTATTACTCTGTAACAGAATACTGTGGGGTACATAGTATATGAGTAGGATAGCTAACACATAAGGTCTCCGAAGTTCTAGAAACACCATCTTTAAAGATGAGAAACAGCTACGGCTCTGTGGGAACCACCAACCTAAGCAGGTATGCACTGCCAGTTCCAGCTACAGAGAACGAAAGTTTAGCCTGATCCCTTATGTTCCTGTAGAAACTGTTAATGGATCACCAATGCTTTTAGAGTTGAGTTGGGGAGATCACACCAGTGTGGAGTTTGTAGTCATGAGTAGTTACTCCGTGCATGGGAGGCATAACTGCATGAGTCAGAGGATCAGTAAATATACTGGGTAAGTTCAATACCACTTTGTTATGACTAGCTCCCAATAGCTTTCATTTATATTGTTGTATTCGTTCCTCCCTTCCAAGTCCTTTAGCTTGTTTATACTCTTTTGGGCATATTCAAGGCAGTGACTTTTCTCTGGTCAGAACGAAGATGCATGCTAAAATAATCATGGTGGAGATAACTATGTCATATCATTCCTGACCCAAGTAGCTACGGCATTAAAATTGCTACTGACTGGCAGAGCCATTACCTAATTTTGCTTGGTCTTTGATGGGCTGCCATAGGGCATGTTCCCATTTAGGTAATTATAATAACAGTCAAAAGGACATCTCAGAGCTACTCCACCCTAAATCCCCACACTGGATTTAATCAGTTTAATCATTCTTCCCCTTGAAGTTTAAGTGTTACAGAAAATCCTTGCAAATTGGTCTTCCTCTTCAGTTTTCCATTTGTAAAAAACTACACAAAACAAAGCCCAGGAATTCTGAAGGAACATATACAAGAATTAATAGGTCTTAATCCTCTGAAAGGAACCCTGTTGCAGTTCCAGCCAGTTCTAGTTTCTGTCCATTTGAATGTAAGTATCTCTGCAGCAAGAATTAGGAGGATTATGAACTGATTGCTAATCTTTCAGAGAGTATTTGGAGAGCATTCCTGTGGATGTGTTGAAAAGATTTTGCAGAGATCTGACAGAGCAGGCAAGATCTTGAGAGTCCATTCCCCTCTGGCTAGCATGGCTACATAGAATTCCAGTCCAAGAAAAGCCTGCCTACATTTTCCCTTATCTTCAGGGCCACCGCCTGCAAAGTGCTGTGTTGACACTACCTGGACATTTGATAGCTCTGCTGGTGTTTCTTTCTGCAGTATAGCTATTCACTTGGAATTTGCCTCTTAAGAATTCATGGGACAATAAGGAAAAAGAACTATTTTTTTTTCTGAGCTTCTGTGAGCAAATACAGATCCCACAAGGCTGAAAAGTCTTATTCTGCCCCTCATGATCAAATAGTATAAAAGAATAAAATCAACTTCTGTATAAATACTTGGTACCAACCTAGTTTTCTTGAGGACTAGAAAATAGCCCTTGAGAACAGGCCTGCTGTAAATGAAGCCTAGGAAGTTGTGTTAGCACTCCTGCAGCTACATTCCAGTAAGGTTACACAGTCTCTGACTCACAGAGACAGAAGAAATGTAGATAACAATCAATAAACACTTAGCAGCTTCCCTGATGGAGGTAGGGCAAATGCGCAAGGCAGAAACCAAGTCTCACCTAGTTCCAGAAGTACTGTTTCATAAACTATCTGTTTGAACAATGAGTACTCAGAGCAGTGCAAACTGCATGTGACTCTACCCATTTAAATAAGCTGTGAAATACTTGCTGAGTGAGTTAGAAGCCAGCTAAGAAAAAAAAAAATAAAAAAATCAAAAAACCCCAACTCTGCAATGAAGGCAAGATAAAACAAGAGAAAAAACAGTGAGGGTGTATTCCTGGCAGATTATAACAGCTATTCCGTAATCTCTAGACAATTTTTTTTCAGTCAGCACTAATTTTGCCAATCAAGATGAAGCAACACATTTTCTTAACAGGGACCAGTATCAAAATATTGTTTCTTAACCACAACCTGAGTTAGTTCCCTTGTTCACAAACAGTATTTCAGAGATTACTGTAACAAAAGCAATAACCCTTTTAGAGTTAAAACACATGGGAGTGCATTGATGCATACATGTAGTTGTATGCAGAAGCCAAGAATGATTAGGAGATTATTTTCTTGTCAACTGCCCCTTCCTGCACACATGCAGGGTCCTTTGCCACTATCCAGCCTTACAAGGAGTCTCAGGTTTTACCTTTAGTCTCTGGCAGCGATATTAGCTCTCGCTCCCAGCACCTGTGTTCCCACACCTAGTGAGGAAAGTTTAGCAAGCTGCAGAACAGCCCACCTGATCAAGTAAATGCAACATTCAAAGTTACTAAAAAACCGAGAGTCAGTGTCCTGGAAATACGTTCTCTGGCCTCAGGCACCAGCAAAAGGGCATAAGGAACTGAACCAAGCACACCAAGGTATGCTTTTTATGGAAGACATAAAAGAAAGCAGCCTTTCCAAGACACCTCTTGGCATGCACAGAGGCAGTAGTATGGCACAGAGTACTTGCATACTGTCGAGATTACAAATACATCAAGTAAAGCTTAAAGTACTGGGCTGTTACAGTTAGGAATTGCTGCTTTCTACCTTCAGTAAGCTCCTTCATCTAAATCCTGTTTGTTAGACCTCTCAAGAACCTTATTAGGAAGAGAAGAACACAGGCGTTATTTCTTTGACAAATATATTGATGCAGTATTTTTAATGCAGTGTTTAGACTTTCACCTTCATTAGAGACTTTTAGAACGCCACAGTGGTTTCAGACTCCTAGTGTTTTCACATTTAAAAGCATTAGCCATCTTGAAGTGAAGCCACTATTTCTTTCAGTCAGCCACATTCCCCTTCACTCACCGTACCAGCACGTGGCAGCTACTGTAGTGATGAAAATAAATGCAGAACTACCAGAGACAGTACCCTACAGACTAGAAGAGTGATAATCAGGCAGTTACCAGACACTTCAGCATAAACAGGATCCTGAACAATATCCACAAGAAAGCTTCCACTACTTAGGGAAGTCTCACCTTATCTCAAAGCCAGGGAAAGGACAAAAATGAACTTTGGACAACATATGGTGGTTTACCTTAGTTACCATGTGACTTGCTTCTGTGTACCCAAGGCAGGTCGTATGAGTAACCCTTGGTAAAAACATAATGCAGTTAATGCACCTTGCTTTCAGTCAGCCTCTAGTGCTTTTACCAGTGTATCTCCACTGACATTATTTGCATACTAGTTTTCTGCAGGTAGCATGTCTAATTTATGGGTTATATATGGCTTATTTTTTGTATCCCCTTATCAGTTTCTGAGGGAGACCCCTAAAAGATGTCACTCAGAAAGACTAGTTAATTTTTTTATCTCTGGAAACAGGCACAACCCCCAGCGCTTGAATACCATATCTTTCCTGCTACAGGTGGAGTCAAACTGGTCTTAGGCTGACACTATTTAAACTGGGGGTGTCCACAGCCACTGCGCAACTTTTCACAATGGTATGGTACAGTAAGTCACGGAATACTTCAGGTTTGAAGCGTCCTCAGCAGGTAACCTGGTCCAGCCGCTGCTGAAAGTGCAGCCAGGTCAAGGTCAGAGCAGGTTGCTTGCATTGCATTATACACCTGCCTTAACAGAGAGCACTCAATACACCACATAAAGGCAGACCTTCAAGCAAAACATCAACACATTGAGTTAGTCTCAAGAGGATGGTTGATACATCAGGAAATTGGTATGCACTGAAGATTAAAGAACAGCAATAAACAATCAAACGAAAACCAAACTCAACCCAAATCAAAACAAACAAACAAAAGCCTCAGCAACAGAAAACCACAGCATTTATTATCTCTTAGGAGAGTTAAAAGTCACCCCGTTTTCTGTGATTCTAGACAACAAAGCCGAGGACCTACTGATAATTCACTACATTTGGAAGCCCAGGTAGGCCTTCTACCACCTAACCCCTTCTCCTGGTGGTGTTACAGACCAGCATTATTTTCTCAACATGCATATCCCACAGTACTCTCTGACCATTTCACTTCATTTCATTCTCTTTTTCCCAACTCCGGGGGAAAAAAGAAAAAAAAAGTTTAATTTGTTTTTATAGTTTGCTTTTTGGTTTGGTTTGGATTTTTTAATCTCCTCCTCTGCTCTTTTCTCCAGCCAAGAGCACACCCTAGCAGGTACTCAAGTGGCCCCACCTATAACCCGCAGTCCAAAATGATTAATCCTTCTCCTGTCCTACTGCAGATGGTACATTTATCTTGGTATGCTATCTCTTACACTTTGCAGTTTTCTTCCCTTCTCTCTTCTTCTTTAAAGCTAAGCAGTTTCCTGCTATTTCAGCAAAATATTCTATGTACCTCTCCCAGTCTTATCTCTGAGCTTCTTCCTGTTTATCATTGCATTTCATTTTATTTCTTTTCATTGGAAGTATTTTGATGTTGCTTCTCCCAGCCTCTTGTCAAACTGCATATTTCAGTGAATTATAGAGTAATAAGTAAATAGGTCAGAAATTACCTCAGCAACTGTTATCATCCAACCTCCATTATTTTTTTGTATAAAAAGCCACACTAAATGAGGGTATTTGTTTAGAAAACAAAATACATTAACGTGTTATCACTCCCCCTGATACTAGCACAATGCTTGATGTTTGAATGGGATATTGTGAATGACTGATCACCTGTTCTTGCAGAATGTCTTGTTAAATAAACCCTTAGGGATGTTGGTGCATTGCTGCCATTTAATAGGCTTAATTTTTGATCGGCTTATTTTTTCCCTTTGAAACCTTTGGTCCTGTTAACAGTCTAAACTATCTTTTGTCATGGGTACTTTTATTAGCTTCAAGAAATGGAGCAGTTTACCACTAAACCCTCTAGTAACTAGAGCCAATGGCACATTTGAAATTACACTATTTATGTAGCTGAGTAATTTCCACGTGCTTTTTCTGCACATACTGGTACTTCTGGTACTATTTGTACCAGAAAAGGCAAAAGAACTTTACCTTACAGACATTTTCTTTGCCTTACTAACAAAAGTTTTCAAAGCTATGTTTGCCAGAAAATGTGTTACATCTTTTGTCTATTCATTCTGTTATTCTTTCATTGCTCTGAAAACAACATGTTCTGGATTGAACCATCTGAACAGATGGTTGTTATGTGTTCAAGTCATCAGGGAATGAAAATGCCTGAATGCAACCTCTCCCTCCTCCCTCCTCTCCCCCCCCCAAAAGTCCCTCAAACCAAACCCAAAATGTCACATATACATAATAATGTTCTTGTTCCCACAAGGAAACAGGAGTTGAATCTCTGAGACAGGATCCTATGAGTTAATGATAGGACAGCAATTCATAATTGTTAAATTGCATCCAAAGGCCTTCCTTTCACACTGTAGGAAAATACATATTTGTTTACTTACTTGCATTTTTACTCCTCTTAAATGATAAAACATCCACATTAAAGGTACTTTTTCTAAAAAATACAAACCTGTAAAACAGACTCGTGTGCTTTCATCCTCTCACCATGTAGGCTGCCATGTTCAGAAGCTCTGACTTGAACGGGAGATCTGCGTCCCTCTGTTCAGGGAAGAAATTTTGCTGCAGATTGGGTAGGGACTGTCTATATCCTTTATAGCTAAATGTGTACATTTAGCTGAGAAATGGCTGAGATACCTCATTTGGGGATATAAACCTCATTCAGTATATCATGGCATTTGGCCAGTATATTAGTAAGAACTTTTGAAACTTGAATATAACTCTTCTGGCTTTAAAATTCTACATTAGCCAATGGAGAGAATGATATATGTTAAGAATAATGTGAGATGTTGTACTTTCCTTGTAATATTTTATTAGAGTGAACATTATTCATTACTAAGTGCAAGTACTGTAGGTTTCAAATACTGTTTCGAGTTTACTTTGAACTTTAGTTATATTGATGACTTAATTAGTTCATTCAAGACACCTGTTATTTATGAAGTCCGAAAAAGGCAAGACTTAAATAATCAATTTCTTTAAAATGCTTTTATTTATTTCATCAGTTAAAATTTAATAAATAGATTAAGATCATAGACAGTTACAGATAAACCCAAGCTTGCCTTGTACACACTTCACACTGGTTGTAGCTGATCTAGCTCTTAATCAAAACCCCAGCAGGCATGTTAGAATGATGCTGGGCCCAAGCTAATATGTTTCCATGCCAGACTGGTGTACAGCAGTTTTCAAATGTTCCTTCACTAGAGTTAAATGTACACACTCCATATCAAAATCTTCAGATACTGCTTTGTGGCAGCTCACTTGGCCAATGATTTGATAGACTAAGAAACAAGAACTAAGAAACAAAGATTAACTACTTCAAAAAGGGATCAGAGAATGAGTAAATTTGTGGAGGACTATGCAGAAAAAGCATCTGGTGAATTTACAGTCCTTCTGCAGCTAATTTTTTGGCTTCCTAGAGAAATGAGCTATTACATTCTGTAGCAAGCTCTCCTGCAGCTATGCTTTGTGAAAATATTTGCTTTAGCCTTATGCTGACTGCAAGGTCACAGGAAAGCCCTGACAGGGAAATCAGTGTTTTAAGGGTTTGCATCCAGAATTCTCCTGGATGGGTGGAATTCAGACGGGTGCTTCTGTTTGCAATGAAGACAAATTCTCTGAAGTAATTCTGGCTTAATTAATATTCTCAGCACTGTGTGGCACAACTCCAAGACAGAATAAAATATCAAATAAAGGGGAGATACTTCCCAATTAATCATTTCCTTTACTGGCCACATATAACCAAATGAAAATTTCTGTTAATGCGCAAGCAAAAAAACCAAACATGTTGAAAAGCATGTAGTGAGGGATTGCTAGATTGTGTGCAACCTATGAAGAAAATGTTTTCTGAATGCTCTGTCTCTGACTTACAGGAAGATTATCCTGGTTTTGTCTGGAATAGAGTTCATTTTCTCCCTAGTAGCTGGTGCAGTGCTATGTTTTGGCTTTAGTCTGAGAACAATGCTGTTAACACACAGATGTGTTAATTGTTGCACAGTATCACTTACCCTGATCAAGTACTTTTCAGTCTCATGCTCTGCCAGTGAGGGACACAAGAAGCCAGGAGGAAGCACAGACAGGACACCTGACCCAAACTAGCCACAGCACATTATGCCCAGTATATAAATGGGGTATCACCTGGAAGGCCCAGATCACTGCTTGGGTTGGGCTGGGTATCAGTCAGCAGGTAGTGAGCAATTGTATTGTCCATCACTTGTGTTTATTGGTTGTTTTTGATTTCCCATTTTAGTTTTATATTATCTCCTTGTTATTTTCCTTATTATTAGTAATAGTAGTATTATACAGTACTTTATTATAGTTATTAAACTGTTCTTATCTCAACTCATGGATTTTACATTCTTTTTGATTCTCCTCTCCATACTAGCCTGGGAGTGAGTGAGTGGCTGCATGGTACTGAGTTACTGGCTGGGTTTAAACCATGACAAAATACAAGGGGAAGCTTTCATCTGTAAAATAGGTGGGCTGAGGCACAGGTATTCTGAGAAAAAAAAACATGACTATGTCCTTGTCCAAGTCATACCAGGATATGAGATCCTTTAGGGGTCAAGGAGTTTTGGTATTGCTATCAGTTATGCACCAAACAGGTCCTTTAAAAGAAATTCAGGGCTCATATTGTTAAAGTTTCAGCTCAGAATTTTAATAGTATTTACAGTTTCCATACAAACAAAACTATTATAGTTGAACAAGGAAATTTCTAAGAGTACAGAAAGAGTACAGATCCATTTGATTTTCTGTGATGCAGCAGAACGTAACTAGTCAATATACAAGGTAATATTTTGCCTATTTCTAGCTTATATAGCGATTAGCTAAAAATGCTTTATTTTTTACTAAAGCACGTAATAATCATTATTAAGAAGAAACAATTTCACTTTTTATTTCAGTTTTGCTCTCAGAAATTTTAAGAAGGTCACATTTAGAATATTTCCTGGTTTTGTATGTACTCTTCTGGTCTCATTTCCCACTTTTAAAAGTCCTGATTTTACTTCTGGATTTTAGAAAATCAGTACATCTTCAGTGTGCTCACTCACAAAAACACTTCAGTATTATGTGACTAAATCAGGTTGGACCTTTTCAGCTCCACCATGTTAAGCACCAAATGTGGGTGTGTGAAGAAGACACTGTAAGATGTGAATACACATTGAGTGGGCTACCAGGGCTAGCCATCCAAATATTCTCACTTGTGAAAACTGCAAGGTTATTTTCTGGTGAAGGCCAGTATGCCAAGCAACTAACTTCTCACTGTCCATTGCACAAGTTATTGTAAATGAAAATCATGTAAATTGTCATAATTTTCTTTACCATAATTTGCTTATATAAGTGTGTCTGATGTGGCCTTCTATCCTATCTATCCTGTCTATCTCTATCTACCTACCTACCTACCTACCTACCTGCCTATTGATCCTTTGACCCAAATTTATGGTGTATTTACTTTATTTAACCAAGCACTTCAGGTAATTTCTAAGCATTTCTCATACTTCATAAGTCTCATAAAGCTTTATTCTCAATACACTTTAGGGACAAGACTTCAGCAGAGCAGTTACATTGTATGTTTCAGTTTAAGGAAGTCACACATGAAGTCTGTGGCAAAGCAGGCAGCAGACTTCTAAGTGCTGTCACAGAATCACAGAATCACAGAATAGTAAGGGCTGGAAAGGACCTCAAGATCATCGAGTTCCAACCCCCCCGCCATGGGCAGGGACACCTCCCACTAAACCATGCCATCCAACGCTATGTCCAACCCCACCTTGAACGCCGCCAGGGATGAAGCATTCACAACTTCCCTGGGCAACCCATTCCAGGGCCCCACCACCCTCACAGTATAGAACTTCTTCCTCAGATCCAATCTAAACCTCCCCTGTTTAAGTTTAAACCCATTACCCCTTGTCCTCTCACCACAGTCCCTAAGGAAGAGTCCCTCCCCAGCATCCCTATAGGCCCCCTTGAGGTATTGGAAGGCTGCTATGAGGTCTCCACGCAGCCTTCTCTTCTCCAGGCTGAACAACCCCAATTTTCTCAGCCTATCTTCATACGAGAGGTGCTCCAGTCCCCTGATCATCTTCGTGGCCCTCCTCTGGACTTGTTCTAACAGTTCCATGTCCTTTTTATGTTGAGGACACCAGAACTGCACACAATACTCCAAGTGAGGTCTCCATATCCTTGATCTTGGGAATCAGATCAGAAAATGCCTTGAGGTCATGAAAAAGGGAAAAGTTGGGCTGACAGCAATCAGTGCGGTGCTCCACAAGCTAGAATACACAGCATGCATTTCCAAACATTTTTCAGGAAAGCTGTGTTTTATTCAGGCTCCTCAACAGCAAATGCCATGGCTTCTTCCATGAGAGCAGCAATTCAAGCACAGGGGTGGTTGTGCAGTGACTAGAAGTGTAAGACAATCCCAAGATCGCTTCAGAAGCTGCAAGCTGCCTTAAATGCTATGATGCAAGGTTGTGCTAGGATTTCTTCATCTTTGCAAAAACCATGTTAAGGCAGTTTATCTTTGCTAGATGCACACACTATGTATTTTATGCAAGTACTGTGTATTTTATGAAGATGTGCAAATGAGGATTTCATTGTACTGGAGATCATAAAGTGGTAAGAACAGCTGTGCCTTATGTGTTCCACAAATATCTTCCTGTTTGTTACCTGAAATGTGACCGTGCTCTTTAATATCATCTTGTAAAAAATATCAGGTCCTAATCAGATCTGAATTACATTCTTTGCCAGTGACATTTATGGGAAACCTTGTGTTTCATGTCATTTTGCATAATCACACTCATAAATATATACATAGTCCAGTAGAAACATAATTGAGTTGCAAAATAAATGTGGCTACTCCTATCTCCAGACAGCCTGCTGACAGTCTGAAATCAGCTAACATGAAGAAATAGTGAGTTCCCAAATGCATAACTGAGGTGCCCTCAAAACCTCCCATACTTTGGAGAAATTAATAGGTTTGGCTTTTTCTCATTTACATTTTGCCTGATTATTGAATATGCACTGATTATCTGAATATGCATTCACTGCTAGAGGACCAGGAAGGGTTTGAGCTAACAAATGCTCCCTTGCTACTGACAACAATGACCTGATAATCTTTTCAGTTATCAACAATGCAAAGGCAACTCTGTGAAACACTACCTCAGAGAACTGTTTAGGCCTGAATAAAAAACAAAAAAAATAAAAAAATCTATGCAGTGTCTTTCACATAGACGGAGACATCGTGAGACTGCAATAGATAGATTGTGAAAGAGAAAAAAAGAAGAGCTTTGGGTTTTGATACTGTTTGCAGACTAATGCATGTGGGTGATCTCTCACTGTAAACACAGATGGCTGTGATCCACAATAGGTCATGCTGAGAAGCCAAGCATGTATCTGTGGGCTTCCTATTCCCCACTGAAACAACGATTACTTGGCAGAATGGCATGAATTTGTAGTCCTTAAAATAAAATCTTTTGGATTAGGCAATTTGAATTAAGATGCATTTTAGATGCATCAAGCTGAAGCTTAAGGATGTTATGTCTGATCATGTTTTCTTTACTGAGTGCAAATACGGGTTGCAATTTTAGGTTTCAAAATGTTCTTAGAACAATGGAATAGGAAATTCAGTGTCATGGTACCTGTGATCATGAGATTTTATGCCTGCTTGAGCCAGTGTGCAAGGTAACTGATCATGGAAAATAGGATAGAGCACTGGGATGCAGCCACCTGCAAAGACATAGATGGATAGGAAGGACAAGACAGAAGTTAGAAAACTAGTCCAGAGCTTGAGTAACTAGTTTTGCTGTCTGCTGTAGTACATATTGACTAGATGACCCTGTGCTGGCTACCTAGTCTTTCCATGCCACAGTCCCATAATACGGCATAACAAGACTGGCTTGCATCTACAGGCTGTCATTATGATTGGTGCTCTCATAGGTATTTGCATAACCCTGTGAGACCATATAATTACCTATATGTATACACTACCTGCCTCTAATAGGCCTGTGTACAGATAGCCCAACCTACAAAGGTCAATGGGTTTATCTCCAGATTAGTCCTGCCTTATAACTATGTATGCCCTTCACTAGAAGCTATGCGATGGGAGTTGAGAATCACAGTGACAATCTTCTTTTACCCCCAGTCTCTCCCTGGGTCAGTCAAACCACAGCAGTGGCGTTAGTAGCTAATGGTAACGAAAAGGAGTCTTGTCTCCTAGAGAGCAGCGGCACTATTTAAACCTCCGTCACCATAACATAAACCCCCAGGACAGCTGAGGAGGTACCAATTAAGTTACTTTGTAAGAGTCACCCCATGCACTGGCAACATAAAATAAGGAGCCATCACCTGAGGCTTCTGCAGTGGAAAGCTGTTATTTTCCATAATCACAGAATCATAGAATCATAGAATAGTTAGGGTTGGAAAGGACCTTAAGGTCATCTAATTCCAACCCCCCTGCCATGGGCAGGGACATCTCACACTAAATCATGTCATCCAAGGCTCTGTCCAACCTGGCCTTGAACACTGTCAGGGATGGAGCATTCACAACTTCCCTGGGCAACCCATTCCGGTATCTCACCACCCTTACAGTAAAGAACTTCCTCCTTATATCCAATCTAAACTTCCCCTAAGTTTGAACCCATTACCCCTTGTCCTATCACTACAATCCCTAATGAAGAGTCCTTCCCCAGCATCCTTATAGGCCCCCTTCAGATATTGGAAGGCTGCTAAACACAGGAGAGTATAGGGATGCAGCTGACCAGATGGTGGTGGTTTAGTTGTTCCTTCTGCCTGTATGCCTGGACTGGTCCATGGTTCAGGGAAGGATGTGGAGAACATCATCAGTTCAGAAGTCCCATGTGACACAGAGCCAGGCTCTGTACAGAGAGCATGATGCCACTGGGAATGTGGACAGCAGACATCCTGAGAGCTACAGAAGAGACAACACACATGCAGACAGGGAGAACAGTATTTTGAGGACCAAATCACAGTCATTGTCTAAAGGCACAAACCATCTGCAACCATGTTCCTTTTCATACTGTTCTGCTTAATCAGAATGCCAGTTATATCACAGAATCATAGAATCATAGAGTGGTTTGGGTTGGACCAAAAGATCATCTAATTATAGGCAGGGACATCTCCCACTTTGAGCAACCACCAGGTTGCTCAAAGCCCCGTCCAGCCTGGCCCGGAACAATTACAGGGATGGAGCATCCACAACTTCTCTGGGCAACCTGTGCCAGTGCCTCACCACCCTCATGGTAAAAAATTTCTTCCTTAAGTCTAATCTAAATCTTCTTTCTTTCTGTTTAAAGCCGTTCCTCCTTGACCTGTCACTACATGTCCTTGGAAAAGGTCCCTCCCCAGATTTCTTGTAGGCCTCTTTAGGTATGCAGTAATTCTCAAATAATCCAGAACAGCTGAAACTGCCCATTCAACAGAATGCAGATTTCCTAGTGCAACAGTAAGAGATATTTCTTAAATTGTGTTAGTTGTAGAAAACCTCATGAGTTTAAGCATCACATAAGTTTGCAAAATGTCATTTGTATGAAATTGAAACAACTTTTCAACCCAGCATTTAAATGTTCAAAATTTTCTCACACCCACAAAGCTTACCTTCATGATCAGTGAAAAGATAGGCATAGAGAATGATCTCCCTGAATGCTTTACTATGCTCTTGAGGCCTTATAGTGATCCAAACCTGCAGTGCTCCTCCTCATGCATTTCTCTTCTTTCTGTTTGACACTAGTGCTGATCTGGTCACACAGTAAGATCAGCTCTTTGTTCCAGATGAAAAGAATGCAACTGCAATAGCAACAAGAATACCTACAAGAAAAAAAAAACACGGTTTCCAAGTGGTTTACATGAACTGTCATTTCAGGTTAACTTGTCTTTCAGTATTGGAAAACTCAATGTATAAGATTGAGATGAGTGCTCAAACCCTGTAAAGAGAGGACTACAGAGGTGAGGGTTAAGCAGTCTTTTTCAAAAAGGTTTAAGATGTCTCTTTACATTGTTCTGTACTTAGCTGTGAGTTTACTATATCTGTGTTATCAGTTAATGAATGTGCTGTGTACTTAAAAGCTTGTCAGCTTTTTCCAGCTGTGCCATGTGGTCTCGCAAAACATCTGATTTCATTCAACAGATCTCATGCAGCATAGCTTCCGCAGTGCAAATGAATTATAACAACTTCCTTTTTTCCTCTGACCTAGTACAAAACTCTTTTACCAGAAAGATGATTTTGTCTTTCACCCAACATCCTCTATTTTAATAGGCTTTAGGCATCATTTCCCCCTCTGCCTCCTAGAGTATTTTTAAGTTGAAATATTACATGCATGCAAAGTAAGTCTAAAACTCCATGAAGCTTAGGCAGTATAGACTTCAGCTACTGAATACTAGCTTTTTCCTTACCAAGAGTTATTGTTAGAAGATAAAAATTAAAAATTTACCCTGAATATGCACCCATGTGAAAAACTGCCAGGCTGTCCCCATTTTTGAATGCCTAAATCTAAACTGCATTAGCAATTGGTGAATAATCATTAGTAATTATCATCACTGGCATTTGACAGATCTGTTTAGAGGAATAGCTTCCAATTTCGAATGGTAGCGCACCTCCCTGAATTATGCCTACACAATAAGAAATATGCATGATTATTGTCAGTCTTGTCACTAACAGAGAGGCTTTATTTAGTAGATGGGAGATTATGCTGTTGGCCATGGAATGGGAAGCCTAAATTGAAGGAGGTTACCATATATTTTATTCTAAAGATAATAAGGCTTGCTTTTATACTATTCTGGAGATGCAAGCTGAGGTCAGATGCTCTCAGCATCTAATTAGCATCATTTGGCTGAAGACTCAGATGCTCTTTGGCTGAAGACCTCAGCATAGAATCATAGAATCATAGAATCATAGAATCATAGAATAGTAAGGGCTGGAAAGGACCTCAAGATCATCAAGTTCCAACCCCCCTGCCATGGGCAGGGCCACCTCCCACTAAACCATGCCATCCAAGGCTATGTCCAACCCCACCCTGAATGCCGCCAGGGATGAAGCATCCACAACCTCCCTGGGCAACCCATTCCAGGGCCCCACCACCCTCACAGTAAAGAATTTCTTCCTCATATCCTATATCTAAACCTCCCCTGTTTAAGTTTAAACCCATTACCCCTTGTCCTCTCACCACAGTCCCTAAGGAAGAGTCCCTCCCCAGCATCCCTAGAGGCCCCCTTCAGGTATTGGAAGGCTGCTATGAGGTCTCCACGCAGCCTTCTCTTCTCCAGGCTGAACATCCCCAACTTTCTCAGCCTGTCTTCATACGAGAGGTGCTCCAGTCCCCTGATCATCCTCGTGGCCCTCCTCTGCACTTGTTCTAACACTTCCATGTCCTTTTTCTGTTGAGGACACCAGAACTGCACACAATACTCCAAGTGAGGTCTCACGAGAGCAGAGTAAAGGGGCAGGAGCACCTCCCTCGACTGAGTCTTCAGCCAAAGGGAGCTGATGGATCAGATAAGACATCTTGCAGAAGTGACTACAATTCCTTGTCCTGCAAATACCACAGACATGTCATGTTTTCTAGCTGGGAATTTCACCAATGGAGTTTCAAGTCCAAAGTGATATCCTGAAGCACCCCTTTCCAACTTGTAACAAGCAAAACATGAAAAGCAAACAAGATCAAGCATATGCCTGAACCTAGAAATGATATTTATGACGAATTTCCAATGAAGCTGCAAGTGAAAACAGCATCCATGGTTTGCATTTTTTTCTTATTGGAGTGTTTCACTATACAAACCAGCTTTGAAATGAGAATGCTGCTGGGAAATTACTGCTGGCGTGAAAGTTTTGTACAACTGTACCAGCTTCAGTTCCTCAACAGAATTTTATTTACTGCTGTGCTTGCTCATGACTCAAAATAACCTGTAACATACTTCACAACTATAGATGGTGTCTGCTCTGTGATACTACTGATGCTTTGTGTCTGACTTTGTTCCTTGTTGCAGTGATATACTCAAATTCAGGTGTAAACATCAGAATTACTTGGGTCAGCAACACTTAAGGCCTAGAGACCAGATCTCTGTTTGGTCTGGTTTGGATTGTATGCATCCCTGTGATCATCTTTCTCTTAAGCTTGTCTTTGTCTTCAGTTTCAGCTGTTTTAATGGCAAGCAGGAACAACCATCAGAGTTAGTTTGAAACCCTTCAAGGAAATAATTCTGATGGCTCAACATTCATGAGATGAACACTTAGGTTATGTGAAAGCAATATTCACCCATGAAGTAGTTCAAATATTACCAACCACTGGATTTTTATTTTTTAATTGCTTCTGGTGTTGTGGGGTTGGTTTGTTTGGTTTTTGTGTGTTGTTTGTTTTTTTTTTTTGTCCTTTTTTTTTTGTTTTTTGTTTTTTGTTACACAGCTTTCAAATTGCCTGTTAATTTTTTCTGTGATCTGTTTAGACATAAAGACCTGTGCAGAGCCTTTATGAATACATTTATGTGTGCTAATATTTTACTTTATTGCAAAAAGTAATGTAAGCGCCTTTTTGTCCCATCTATAGCTACATTCTAGGAATGGATCATTCCTGTTCAGGTGTAATAGCGAAAGATGCTAGTGGCTGCCTTTGAGAGTCTCTGACACAAAGACTGTGACACCCCCAGACCACTCTTCCTTGGTACAGGAATTCTGGAAGCAGTGACAAGCAGAGCATTGCTTGGCCTCCCCATTCTTTCCTACTGTTGATGAACAGCAGGATGCCTGTAACCAATGCAACCTTGTCTGACAACATACTATAAACACTGTAGTTTATAACATGATCTCAGTATTATAGTGTATCAGAACCGTTTAGTATGAAGGACTGGGGGGGTACTTTCAGCTGGGTTTGATCAGTGCTTTGGGCGCCACCATCCAGAGGACTGCTGCACCCTAACAACAGAGGCCTGCAATAGACGGCATAGCAAAATAAAACCTGACAGCTGTTGAAGCCCCATCTCTTAAATGACAGCCCTGGAACTTTTCTGTATCTCTGTAATTGCTGTAAGTGCTTAGAAACCACTAAAAAGGTTCCTTTCTGCCAAAGTACAAAGGTACTGCAGAGCTCATGACTGAGGTAATGAACAAGGACAGAACCCATTCTAAAATATCAAACCAAAGTAATGCTTAACACCGACTTTCCAAAGTTTTTTCAAACTACCTACAAACATTGATTTTGCTAGTCTCGTGACACTTCTGCTGGAGTGCAAGTGATTATCATGGTGATTTTTCTTGTTTGAAGTGGAAGCCTATGGCACTTTAAATGACTTTTCTAAATTTAGAGATGTGAGCCAGGGTTGACAGCAACATAAAATCTGATTTATAATTACGCCACAAAACTGCCCTTTCATAAGCATTACCATGTCATTATATTAAGACTATGTCTGCTGGAGCAAGCACCATATACTACTGCCATGAATGTGATAAGCTTGACAAATATTTGTTATTTCTGAGGCTGTGTGAATCAAGAAAGGAATGTTTCTTGTGATGAAAGACTAGCCTGGAATTAAGGGGTTTAATTAATGTCTAATGCCTTAGACTTCCTGGACCATTTAGGACCAGCTTCACAGAAAGGTTATGTACCCACCGTGTTTATTGACCTTCATTTGCATTGTGCACTGTGAACTCTGAAAATGAGCCCCTTAAGCTCGCAGGATACCACAGTACTACCAAATACAGGCTACCTGAGTTCTTCAGTAGCATGCTAGTTACAATTTCTTTTTATTCCTCTTGCACGTAGGGTGCTTTATTAGCTTGTTTTCCATTCTCTCTTGCATTACCTACACTTCTCCCATAACTCAAATGGTCTTTCAATGCTCTTTGGATTTCAGCATTGCTTGTCTTAAAGAATTCAGCTTAATACCTGCCTGACTTACACTGCTTGAGTTCTTCATACATCCTTCATTGCCTTAATGTTGAATTATTAAAGTCTCTCCAGCAGAGAAAAGTCAAGTACCTCTTGGAAACCTTGAAGTGCCCATGTGCCTTGTGCCTGCTATAAAAAGGGCAGATTAATTCCAAGCTATAAAAATAAATAGCTCTCTTTGTTCTTAAGAGGATTTGGATTGAGCAGAGTTGCTTCATAAGTATTTGACTTCTTAGTATTGAAGTTTGGAAATGAAACAGAATACATGTTATCCACTCATGGTTAAATATTACCACCTTTGGTATTTTCACCTTGGCTGCTCCTTGAACTTCTGCTTATCCTGTCTTCCTGCCTGAGCTTTATGTACTTTATATTGTCTTTTTTTAACTACTGCAGAAGAACTCCACAATCAAACCTGTCATAGGGAGGAGGAAGAGAGGCAGTGAGGGAAATTAATCTATCTACCTGATCAGCCCACTGGAAGTATTTCAAGAAATATGAATAATTCAGCACAGCAGTACCTAGCCCCTTCCAAACCACACTCCTGTCTGTGATAGGGCTGTGGTTGGCAGTGACTGCCCTTGTGCTAGGGAATTCAGCTGATGTCATTTTCATGTGGTCTTACAAAAACTCCAGCCCACTGATTTCCACAGTTTGGCATGTTTGGTTTTCCAAACAAGGTTTTTGAAACCAGTACTTTACCTCCTTTCTCTGAACACTAAAAACTTCTGATAGTTTTTTGCAAGAATATGGTTTAATCCTGCTACTCGTGATGAAAATGGCTCCTTGATGTTTATGTCAACACTGCACTTAGATCAATATAGCCTCATCACTTCCACCCCAGAAGTGGCTACAACAGGTAAGTGGTGGGGTGTTTCTGAATTTCAGGTGACGCTGCAAGTACACAAAGGGGAAAGGTATGTTCCTAATATAAACAGGCACATTGAAAGGCAGGCATGGTTTTTGAAATTGGCATGAGAATCCCTCACACAACAACTGCTAAGTTTCAGGGAGGATACAACAGGAAGTGAGGGTAACAGCCCTTAATCTGGAGCTACTTCCAGAGCTGGGGAGTGTCATGATGTGCAAAGGTGATGGATTAAGAAAGCAGAGGCTGAAGCTTAGCAGGAGTTCTATAATGTATAATAACTGCAATTAAAAGGCAGAGGTGAGTGACAGCTAATAAATACATTCAGCACTGAAATGCAATGCAATTCTAAATATAACTGGGTGAGGTGTAAGGGCTTTAGATCATGCTGTTATTGCTAAACAAAGCAAAACATGCTCTTACATCACTGGGCTGTGCCATTGCATTCTTACCTCTCCCCCTTAACTACTTTCCTTTGTGAGAGCAGCAGGAAAATGTTGTGACCTTCTTGTACCGTCAGCACCCTAACCCTTTCATGCAGCTTGCAAAGACCCATCTCTTCTCATTAACTTTTCCTGGTTTTATCTTTCCCCTCTGCTCCAACAATCCACCTGCTAACACACATTCTTTTCCAGTATTATTTTCATGTTTGAAGAAGTAATGGGATGTTTTGGCTTGAAACAAGTGAGAAGGCTGTGGTTCAACTAGGACGAGGAACACCTACATTAGGTTCTCTCTCAACCCAGCCTTGACTTCTGCCTCTTTCTTAACAGGTTGTCCTGATGGCAGCTTTGTCACACTGTTGTGGTGGGCATTCCCAGGTGATCTAACACAAGAAAATTCTGCGGTTGTCCACTGTGGTATTCATTGTATATTCCTTAAAAACATTGCTCCTGGAGCAAACCACTAATTCCACATGGCTAGGAAGAAAGATGGAGGCCAACAGATATATGGTTTTAAAACGACGGCATGAGCGGGGCTAGTAAATTATTAACTAGCTCAGGAACCTTATTCGTGGTGTTACTGAAAACATTGATGATACAAAAAGAGGGTTAGCAAGCGCTAAATTTTCACTTAGAAGAAAATTCAGCTTTCCAGGTAAGCTCGATTAAAGACTTTGTACTGCTGTAAACCCACAGACACGGCACATTTTTAGTAACGTCAGGTTTTTCTTTAGGCCGTGTTAACGAACGGCGCCTGGCACTTTCCAGCGCCTCAGCAGGAGCTCTGCCGCCGCTCTCCCTCCCCAGTGACAGCAAGGCGGGACGCCCCGCAGGCGCGAACGCCTGACACCGGCCCTCAGCGCCTTCCGCTCCGACCCGGCAGACCGGCACTTCTCCGGGCAGCCCCCCTGGGCCCAGACGCCCGCCTTAAGAGGCCAGCCGCTGCTGGGCCCGCCCACAGGGCCGAGGAGCCTGAATCGGCCGTGGCGCGTCGTTGGCACGGCTTGCAAGCTCCAGCAGGCTGCTCGTGGTCCCGGCGGCCATGGCGGCAGCAGCAGCAGCAACAGCAGCAGCAACAGCAACAACAGCAGCAGCAGCGGCCGGGGCTGCGCCCGACTACGAGGCGGCGGAGTTATACACCCGTTCGTTCCGCGTGGGCGCGCTCGGCCGCTGCTGGATGCAGCACTTGGGGCCGCCCGATCTCTCGCTGGCGGCAGAGGCGGCGGCCGATGAGGACGCGGCTTTAGTGGCGGAGCTGGGCTGCGAGTTGGAGATGGTGCCCGAGCTGCAGGAAGTGTGCAGGTGGTGGCCACGCGGCCTGTGGCGGGTGGGGGAGAGGGGCTCGTCCTGCCGGGAGTCCCGAGAAAGGGCTGAAACCTCCGTCTTTCCCCAGGCCGGGACTTACTGCCCCCATCGCGAGCGGGAAGCTTGCGGCCTCGCTCGGTGTGGTGCAAGGGAAGCCGCCCCGGGCCGGGGTTGTGGGTGCTCTCGCTCAGGCTCTGCACCGGTTCTTCAAGGGGAAGGGAGAGGTGGTCGGGCACATATGCCGAGAACGGCTGTTTCCGGGTCTGGGCCACATGTGCGGGGGGCTCCGCTAGCGGAAGCTTTGTGTTATGGCATGCACAGTTCAGCACTTAGCAAGTTACTGAAGTAAATACTTAGCAACGTCTTACTTGTTAGGTAGAACTTGAAGTTACAGGAATATGTGCATGGATTTAGAAGGCCCCAGTTGCAAAACAAAAGGCATACCTTCTATGAAGAAAAAAAGCCAGGCATCTCTTTTTGTTAACACCATTTAGATAAGCCTTGCTAATAGCAACATACGTTAACTTTTGAGCTTGCCTCTGTCCTTGGCCTCTACTGACTCTTTTCTGTCAGGGCTGGAGGTGAAGTCAAAGCTATGCAAGTGCTTCTTTGTGCTGATTGTGCTGTTGCCCTGATAGCCTAGGTGGCACTAGGGTTGGGAAAGAAGAGGCGCTCTCTTGTTTTGCACGTGTAACTTACTCATTTGTAGAGCAGTGAATTGCAAACTAGCGTTGAAAGAAGAGAACCATCTAGAAATCAAATATACTACAGCTGGAAAGCTTTTAGGTCATGTGAAGTGAGAATCGTCTCTCACCTGTAGGGAAGCGTGTTTTCAGGCAGTAATTCCTACAGAAAGAGTCACAGTTAATGATTTGTCTGTAGCTCATCACTAAGGAAGACATGTCAGAGTTCTGTTGCTATCTGTATAGCTTTGTGCAAGTTCTGTCCTTCTCTTACTGTTTCCTGGAAGGTACAGAAGTATTTACAAGCTATTGTGAATGCAAGATAGAGGTTGTTCATTTTCAGGCACTGATTAGAATGGACATAGTCTCAGAAGCAATGCAGAAGGCATGATTTGGTAAGTATAGCTAGGATTTTCCTTCAGTACTCTGCATTGAAAGATGCGTATAAAAAATGCAGGTGTTGCATCATGAGCATGTCCATCTAATGTTTTCAGAGTTATTCCCCAAATTATGGGAAATGTGAAAATGAAATTCCAGGCAGATTTTCTATGCTTTGTTATTTTTTTTGGTTCATTCTTTCTGCTTTCCATTATGGTTTCTTCAGTTTACGACTACGATATTTCATCTGCTGCCTGTGTTTGCTGGTGCTACAGAGCTGTGCTGTCTGTTTGCTGCTGAGTGTAGTATGGAAAGGTTTGGGAAAGGGAAAAAAAAAGAATGGGGAGTCTGTGATGGGAGAGAACAGATCAGCTGGCAGCTGCTTGTTGGCTTTTCAGGAGAATGAAGATAAACCTGCACATCCTGGTGTGACCTGTCCCCTGTGCAGGCTGGAAATCCCAGTTCCTAATCTTCATGTGTTTTTGCTTTTAAATTAAATAGACCTAACCTCCTGAGTCTCTCCTTAACATTGGCCAACCTCAAATCATTACCTCTGATCACTTTCACTTGCCTGCTCTGAGTTGTTTGTATTCTTCCCTTGAGAAGAGATGAACACCGGGCTACACCAAATTCTATTCTATGGTGTCTTGGGGACACATTTATTATCGGCATAAGTATGGTTTTCTAGGCACTGAAATGAACACATCCTGGATATAAACACAGATTTTTCTGGCTGTGAACTACTTGTAGGGGAATTTATGGCAAGTTAAGGAGGCTTTCTTTGGGTGAAAGCAAGATGGGAAGATGTGGATACTCCTCCTGTATCTACTTTTAAAATAGTAATAGGTTTAGAGAATCTTTCATGGATTCATAATCAAGTTGATTTTTCTTATTTTTTTTTTTTAATGTAGTGTCATAGTATGCATTTAAGTATTCCTGACAATTTAGAGTCTTCTGGTAAGGAAAACTGGCATAATGGTTAAATGTCGTTTAACTCTGTGCATCTTGGTGTGTTGTGGTTGATTTTTGTTTTCCTTGTATTTTATTCCTGTAATATGTTCCTGCAAACAGGAAAAAAAATAAATCCATCCTCACTCAAATTTGACTCAGTAAAAACACTTTTCATGCTGCTTAAATTTCATGCAGACAACTGCTAAGAGGTTGCTTGGGTTTTCATCAGATTTTAAACAGGTGCAGAAGTGGTGTCCTTAGCTAGGAAGTAGCATCAGTAGTTCTCTTAAATAACCAAGGTGTTAGTAGGGTAAAGGTTTAAGTTTTGTTCAAATACCTTTGCGGTCTGCGAGCAGAGGTTTACCTTGGAATTCATTATTGGCGTTTGAGCAACTGAAGTACTTGAATGTTGGAGATGCTAAGTCATATTATTGTTTTGCCTTTTGAGTGATGTGTTGTGTACATGTAGGACAGGCCTCAGGCTCAAAGCAGTGTGGATTTTAGGTAGGTCTGCAGAGGTGAGGCTTACGTGTACCTTATTCTACTTCAGTGCTAATTCACCTTCTTTTTTTATTAGAAGGGGTAGTTGTAAATATCTGTAGGGACGTGTTATAAAGCTGTATTAAGCTAGCCTTAGCATCTTAACGTATTAGTATTTAGTGTCTTGTAGTATTAGCGTCTCAAAGGTGATGAAAGTACTGCGTTTAAAACATATACAATATGAAGAATAATACAAACATTGTGCCTGCTTACTATGAAAATATCAGAAAAAATACGAAAGCATCTTTGAATTTCTAAAGCTGAGAAGGTTCTTTGGGCTGCCAGGATATTCTGAGAAAAGTCATGGTGATTAAAGGCTTCACTGATAGTCTATTTCCATATCCAAATTTCTATAGGCTTTCCTTTGGCCTTTTTATTTCTAGCTGCCTTAAAATACCTTTCTAGGGGACATAAATTTCGTATAACACTTTGCAAGTGTTTTTCAAGTGGGACCTTCAACTACTGTTTCTTGGTACCGTCCTGCAGTTCACATCAGTGTCCATTAAACAGTATGGGCAGTGTTTTCCCCTCTGCTATAACTGACTGCGCTGAGTGCATCTGTCTTGTGTGCAGGAAAGGGAACATGGTGGAATCCCATGTTTATGGCTGACGTGGGGTGTGCCCAGTGCATGCTTTGTATTGCCTGTGCTCTCATCTGTTAGATATATGGCACTGACTGTTTAGCCTTAATTTCTTGAGGGATTAGCACTTATTTTCCATTTGTAAAGTCTGATTTCCTCAGGAATGTGGACCAAATGTTAGTGGTGTGGTTCCACTTGCTGTAGTGGTGTTTCCCAGGGGGAGCTCCACTGTGGCCTGTGTAAAAGGCCATACAGCAACGCCTTACAAGACTTCAGTGCACGTGATTATAAAAATCTAATGTTTGTATAATCACTTTTTAAGTCATTGCTGCAGCCAAAGCAGTTCTACTTCTCCTTCCGACAACCTGCAGGGGTTTGTACTACAGCAAAAAAAACAGTTAGCTCTACTCTGGGTTCTGTGCAAACACAAGAAGAATGAGGGTGGAAAAGATCTGAGGATGGAAAGCAGGATACAAGGAAGAGTGGACCTGCCACTTCTGACAGAAATGTCTTATTCCCACTGGAAGAAATGTGGCATAAATTAATGTCTTAATACAGCAATGACAGCTCGTGTAAATGGGCTGGCTTGCCCGTGTTTGTACCTGTATAATAGTGATCTTATGTTTTTTTATTGCCCAGCATTGGTATGTTAATGTCTTCTGATAAAGAAGAGGACCCAGATGTTATTCCTGAAGATAACAGTCTGCTAACTCTACGGTATGTTGTTGCAGTACACTCATAATACCCTGATATGGGGTGGGGTAGAAAACACACAAAAGCATGGCTGACTGCTTGTTCCTTTACCAAGCAATGGTCTGCTTTCTGAAGCAGTGTCCAGTAATACTCAGAAACACCAGCTTATGATAGGGTAATTGGTATGAGCCTTCTGCTTGAATGTTAACTTACGAATTTTTTATTAAGATAGACAGAATATGCCATCTTTCTCATAGGAAGAACTTAGGATTTCTGGACCTATGTCCTTCTGAACTAGTGCCCAAATTTAGAGTGTGTGGGGGACTTCTCGTAATTGTTGGTGAGAGGTTTCTCCAGAGCCTTGAGAAATGAATCTGTAGCCCTTACAGCTAGTAACCTGCAGTCACATTTTAACATCCAAATTGTAAATACTGAAGTCATAGCCAGATAGCATCTTTATCTAAACCTACTCTGCATTTCAGATGTTGAACAATATATGTTAAGTTTCTATCAGTTAGTGAACTTTGAATTCATACTCATCCAGGTCAGGCCCTTGCTGTACTTGGCTTCCAGTTTGTGTAGAATGTAAAGAAATGTGTTAGGATTGTCATCAGTGTGAAGCGTGATTCATGGCATCATAGAATAGTTAGGGTTGGAAAGGACCTGAAGATCATCTAATTCCAACCCCCCCGCCATGGGCAGGGACACCTCCCACTAAACCATTCCATGCAAGGCAATGTCCAGCCCAGCCTTGAACACCGCCAGTGATGGAGCGTTCACAACTTCCCTGGGCAGCCCATTCCAGTGCCTCACCACCCTTACAGTAAGAAATTTCTTCCTCATATCCAATCTAAACTTCCCCTGTTTGAGTTTGAACCCGTTAGCCCTTGTCCTGTCTCTACAGTCCCTAATGAAGAGTCCCTCCCCAGCATCCCTGTAACCCCCCTTCAGATACTGAAAGGCTGCTATGAGGTCTCCATGCAGCCTCCTGTTCTCCAGGCTGAACAGCCCCAACTTTCTCATCCTATCTTCATATGAGAGGTGCTCCAGCCCCCTGATCATCCTTGTGGCCCTCCTCTGGTCTTGTTCCAGTAGTTCCTTGTCTTTTTATGTTGAGGACACCCGAACTGCACGCAATACTCCAAGTGAGGTCTCACAAGAGCAGAGTGGAGGGGCAGGATCACCTCCCTCGACCTGCTGGTCACACTCTTTTTGATGCAGCCCAGGATACGGTTGGCTTTCTGGGCTGCAAGCGCACACTGCCGGCTCATGTTCATTTTTTCATTGACCAACACCCCGGAGTCCTTCTCCGCAGGGCTGTGCTGAGTCTCTTCCCTGCCCAGCCTGTAGCTGTGCCTGGGATTGTCACTGAAAACCTATGAGGGAGGTCTAGAGAGTAGATGGACTTGTGCCAGAAGGATTTGCTGTTCATGCAAGGGTTAAATACATTTATTTTAGTAGATATTCTATATGTAATACTCTTTCTTCTACAAATGATACTGATTTGTGTTGGTTTTTTTTGTTGTTTTTTTTTTTTTTTCAAGTATGTGTGTCCTGGCTTTGAGCATATTTGTGTTTTTTCCTGTTTTTTTGCTTGAACATGAATTGAATTGCTTTGAAGTGCGAGGGATAGTTGAAACAGTTCCTCAAAGGTTGCAAAGCATACTTTCTATAAAAGCTTCCTCTCACAAAATTTTGCGTGTTTTTTTTGTTTGTTTGTTTTTTTTTTTTTCTCATAAGTG
Source organism: Amazona ochrocephala (assembly GCA_039720435.1). Lineage (NCBI taxonomy): Eukaryota > Metazoa > Chordata > Aves > Psittaciformes > Psittacidae > Amazona > Amazona ochrocephala. Next base: position 81,378,255 of record CM077909.1, on the reverse strand, counting down.
TAAAATTGTCCACAGCGAACCTGTGTTTTGTGCTTAAGGGGAAACAGAAGCAAAGCTGAAATCTTCATGCCAGCTGTGCATGCAGGTTTTATGGTAATCATAGAATCATAGAATAGTTAGGGTTGGAAAGGACCTTAAGATCATCTAGTTCCAACCCCCCTGACATGGGCAGGGACGCCACCCACTAAATCAGGAGACAAGAGTATTTGAAGTTAGTCTGTCATACTAAGACAGCCAGAAGTCCTGCTCTTTGAAGCTGCACTGTAGTAGCTTGTGTTATGTTAAAAGTCTGCTTACAGATTCTGCATGGAAGTTGTTGAATTAAATTTTGTCCTGTGTTCCTGCCCCTCAGAATTAGAAAAGAGGCATTAGAGAGGAGAGAAGAAACAATTATTGTTGATCGGGCTTGCAGACAAGAAACTCTTGCCTATGAGATGGTAAGTTCCCTGGCATCCTAGGATCTCAAGATAGTTCAGTACAGCAAAAGTCCAACTTCTGGTTGCTTTGTGTTTTCATCACTGTGAATCTCTTTTCAATGTAAATATTTGCAGGTAACGATTAAGATGAAAGACATGTTAGAGAAAGATAAGGCAGGAACTCTGCTCCTATGGTCTGTAAGTACCAGAAGTACTAAAGAGGAACTCTGGCTCATTACTGCTGTATGTCTGCTTTCATTTGGTTGTTAATAAAGCGCTGTGTAGGTGCTCAGGTGTACCAAGGATTATGTGAACTTATCGTAGAGGTAGACAAAACACATGAAGGTTTTGCTCCTGGACTCCTCTGTTGGAAATGTGTAAATGACCGTAAGCTCGTTTCTGTAGGACTGAAGGAGGAAGACAGTAGGACTGCCACATGGTGGCAGTAAGATCCTAATTCTGAGCTTTGTAACCCAAGTTTCTGAGCCATTCTGAGCTCACAGGACCCAAGACTGTAGTGCTCAGCCCCACAAAAGCCATCTTGGAATTCCTGTAACTATGCTTAATAACTCTTCTTTTAAAATTTCTTCACAATTAAAGTCTGAAACAAGAAAAATGAACTTCGTAAATTTTACAGTGGTGGAGTCCAAGCCATGAATTGTGTCAAACTTAGGGATGGAGGAGTAGTGGGGAAGGAGCCTCACTTGTGACTGTTAAAACATTTTTTTACCCTTGAGGTTTCCTGGTCTGTCATGAGTGGTTTTGTTTTAACTGTCCAGAGACCCAGGCAGATGATTTAAGCATTGAGTGCGAACTGAGATGCAACAGCTATGTTGAATTCTTAGCCTGACACATGTCTCAGCAAATACTTGCAATAAAAATTGTCATAGAGGGTTTCAACAGGTGGGGTCTTCTGTTTCTGAAGACTGAGTACATGATCAGTTACTGCATTCTTTAAGCTGTGGTAAGGGGTTTCTGTGTCACAGCTGATTGGGACCATAGTGTCCTAGAACAGGAAGAGAGCCATAAGAAAAATGAGTTTGGAATGTGTCACGTGAAGAAGAGAGGTGCAAGGATCTTAGAACTGAAGTCTCATATCAGTACACACTCATGTTATTGACTCTGAAGAACACTTTGTGCTGGCAGGAACTGTTTATGCAGTCAGTATTCTCTCGATTTCTTGAAAAAGGGAGAAACAGGGCTACTGAGAAGCACCCTCCCTTATTCTCACAGCTCGGCTCCATCTTAAACATAAAGTAGGATAGAAATGTGGGAATGCTTTCACTTCTTTTGTAGAACAGTAGTGTGGCAAGGGCAGTGCTGGATTTTGGAGAAATTGAGAGCTCCAGCAGTGTCAAGTTTCCCTAATAAGAGCAAGTGTTGCACTGATTTTTATTTTCATATACTTCATCCTATGGCTGTTTTCTAGACTAGTCTTTCTGAAATTGAGGGTTATAATCTTCCTTTACATGTGAATGCATTAAAAAAACATTTAAAAACATTAAATGATGGAAGTTGGTAGCAGCTGACTTCCATAAGGTCAGAGTAGCAGCAAGGTTTAATTCCTTTATGCAGGGCCTCTCAGTGTGCAAGGAGTAGCCAGCTATCTCATAGTCGCTGAAAGCACCTTAGCTTCCACAGAGCTGAGGAATGAGGGGAGATACTTGAAATCAGTACTTAGAGCAGCTTCTCACATTTCCGTCTTGGTGGAAGTAGGCTGTTACCAATTCAGAAGGCTGTATAGTCAAAAATGAGTTACAGTTAGAGCAGTGTTTCTTAGACTTTTATCCAGGGGCTATAATATGTAAGTGTTTGCCAGTATTATATGTATGTGCATACGTATCTTTGTTTTCCAGGAATCACATGCAAGTGGAAAGAGGCCAGACAGTCCTGCAGATCTAGTTGAGGAGGGAGAGCTACTTTTAACTCTAAACATATTCTACCCTGTCATATTTCAGAAGGTTGGTACTAAATTCTCTAGGTTGTATTCTGATGTTTCTTTCCTACTCAGGTAATATTTGCTTTCCTCAGCTGTTAAAATCAGTGAGTCCACTGAGGGAGTGTGGTAAACCCTTCAACTGTGGTAACTTCTTAAAGGTTTTCAAGAATATGGGTTTATTGTTAGTGGTTTACCAAAGGCAGTTATTACAGTAATTACTTAGCAGTTAATTGATTTCACAGAAAGCTCAAAATCTGAAACTAAATACACAAATCCTGAAGTACTCTTTCTGGATCTGGGATAAGTACATTCAAAATTCCTATCTTTCCTACACTTGCTGGTGGGGAATGTGACAAAATACAACTAATAAATGGCAGCCTTAGGAGAGGCTGAGGCAAAATGCTGTTTAAAGTCTTGTACACAGAGATGATGTGACATATGCTGACATGGTTTGGTGGTGGATGTGGTAGTCTAGGTTAATGGTTGGACTTGGTGATCTTAAAGGTCTTTTCCAACCTAAACGATTGTCAAGCTGACAGCTGAAGAGCAGTACTAATGCTGACAAGTGATTTTTATTTGAAGCTTGTATGCTTTTTTCCTTCATAGCATAAAGATTACAAACCCTATCAGACAGTCCTTGTACTGGGCAGCCAGAAGCTCACCGAGCTGAGAGACTCAATTTCCTGTGTCAGTGACTTCCAGATAGGTGGTGAGTTCAGCAGTCAGCCAGATCAAGCACCAGAACACATAAGCAAGGTAAAATCTTCTGTGTGGAACCCTCTGCATGCGTAGGAGCTTTGAAAATGTACGGGAGAGAGGGAAGCAGAGTTTTGTTTTCTTCAGCACTAAATTCAACTCTGTTGTTTCTGCCAGCGGGTGGCACTGCAAGTAGGTACTTCCTGGTGGCATTACCAAGCTGACCTGTTTTGTGCAATGTCAAGAAAAACATCATTAACGCTACCACTGGGAAGCAGTAATGCTGGTAACGAGTTCTCACACAGATGTATCCCTGGGGACTGACTTTGTGGTATATTGGAAAACACCAGAGTAGAAATAGGAGTAGAAAGCTAAATGTAGGGCATGCTCCTCTGAACTTGTGTGCTGTGGTGTTTGCAACTAGGTGCTGATTAGAAGTAGGAGTGAAGACTATTCCCCTGTCCCACAGTTGTAAGGTGGTCTCTGGGAATGTGCAAAAGGAGTCGAAAAAGAAAAAGTAATTGAAAATTCTGAAACTGCATCATTTTGATAATACCTCACATATAATATACGTCCTGTCACAGAACAATTGAGGTTGGAAAGGACCTCTGGAGGTCATCTGGACTAATTCCCATGCTCAAGCAAGGCCACATAGAGCCAGTTGTCCAGGACCATGTCCAGATGGCTTTTGGATATCTCCAAAAATGGAGGTTTTACAAACTTCTTGGGCAGCCTGTGCCAGTGCTAGGTCGCCCTCACAATAAAAAGCATTTCCTGATGCTCAGAGGGAACCTCCCGTGTTTCAGTCTGTGCTCATTGTACCTCATCCTGTGTATTAAAATCCCCTTGAACCTTCTCTTTTCCCAGCTGAACTGTCCCAGCCTTTCCTTATGAGAGAGGTGCTCCACTCCCTTCATTTTTGTGGCCCTTGTGGAACTCTCTTTCCAGTATGTCCGTGTCTCTCTTGTACTGAGGAGCTCAGAACTGGGCACAGGACTCCAGGTGTGGCCTTTCCACTGCTGAGGTGAGGGAAAGGATCACCTCCTTTGACCTGCTGGCAGTACTTTGTCTGATGCAGCACAGGATCCCCTTTGCCTCCTTTGCTGCAAGGGCACACTGCTGGCTCATGTTCAACTTGGCTTCCACCAGAACCCCCAGGTCCTTTTCTGCCAAGCTACTTTGCAGGTGAGAGACCCCAGCATGCTGTGGTGTGTAAGTGTTGTTCCTGCCTAGGTGTACAACCTTGCGGTTCTCCTTGTTGAAATTCCTGTTGGCTCATTTCTCCAGCCTGTCAAGGCCCCTTTGAGCAGCCGCATGATTGTCTGGTATATCAGACACTCCTAGTTTTGTGTCAGCAGCAAACTTGCTGAGCGTAGACTTTGCCTCAACATCTTGACCATTAAGACAGATGGAGTACTGGTGGATGACAAGCTGTCTATGAGCCGGCAGAGCACCCTTGTGGCCAGGAAGGCCAATAGTATCCTGGGGAGGAGTGTGGCCAGCAGGTCCAGGGAGGTGATCCTCCCCCTCTGCCTGATGAAGCCACATCTGCAGTAATGTGTACAGTTCTGGGCTTAGTACAAGAAAGACAAGGAGCTACCGGAGGAGGTCTGTGGAGAGCCACAAGGAGGATCAAGAGTCTGGAGCATCTCTCATGAGGAGAGATTGCGGGAACTGGGCCTGTTTAGTCTGGGGAAGAGAAGACTGAGAGGGAATCTCATTCATAGAACCATAGAATCAACTAGCTTGATGATCTGTGCCTGGCAAAATCCTGGAGCGGATTATCCTGGAAGGCATGCTAAGGCACATGAAAACCAACAAGGTGCTTGGTGACACCCAGCATGGCTTCACTAAGGGGAAATCCTGCCTGACCAATCTGGTGACCTTCTATGAAGGGGCTACGGAACTGATGGACAGGGGCAGAGCGGTTGATGTCATCTACCTGGACTTGTGTAAAGCCTTTGACACTGTCTCCCATGACATCCTTCTCTCTAAGTTGGAGAGACATCAATTTGATAGGTGGACCACTCGGTGGAGAAAGAACTGGCTGGATGGCCGCACGCAAAGAGTAGTGCTCAGTGGCTCAGTGTCCAGCTGGAGACCAGTAACGAGTGGTGTCCCCCAGGGATCGGTGTTGGGACTGGTCTTGTTCAACATCTTTGTGGGTGACATGGACAGTGGGATTGAGTGCGCCCTTCAGCAAGTTTGCCGATGACACCAAGCTGTGTGGTTCGGTTGATACATTGGAGGGAAGGAATGGCATCCAGAGGGACCTTGACACGCTTGTGAGGTGGGCTGATGCCAACCTAATGAAGTTTAACCATGCTAAGTGCAAAGTCCTCCACCTGGATCGGAGCAATGCCAGGCACAGCTACAGGTTGGGCGGGGAGGAGATTGAGAGCAGCCCTGTGGAGAAGGACTTGGGGGTGTTGGTTGATGAAAAAATGAACATGAGCCGGCAGAGTGCGCTTGCAGCCCAGAAGGCCAACCGTATCCTGGGCTGCATCAAAAGGAGCGTGACCAGCAGGTCGAGGGAGGTGCTCCTGCCCCTTTACTCTGCTCTCGTGAGACCTCACTTGGAGTATTGTGTGCAGTTCTGGTGTCCTCAACAGAAAAAGGACATGGAAGTGTTAGAACAAGTGCAGAGGAGGGCCACGAGGATGATCAGGGGACTGGAGCACCTCTCATATGAAGATAGGCTGAGAAAGTTGGGGCTGTTCAGCGTGGAGAAGAGAAGGCTGCGTGGAGACCTCATAGCAGCCTTCCAATACCTGAAGGGGGCCTCTAGGGATGCTGGGGAGGGACTCTTCATTAGGGACTGTGGTGAGAGGACAAGGGGTAATGGGTTTAAACTTAAACAGGGGAGGTTTAGATTGGATCTGAGGAAGAAATTCTTTACTGTGAGGGTGGTGGGGCCCTGGAATGGGTTGCCCAGGGAGGTTGTGAATGCTTCATCCCTGGTGGCGTTCAAGGTGGGGTTGGACATAGCCTTGGATGGCATGGTTTAGTGGGAGGTGTCCCTGCCCATGGCGGGGGGGTTGGAACTCTATGATCTTGAGGTCCTTTCCAACCCTTACTATTCTATGATTCTATGATCCTTAAGATCGTCAAGGGCATCTCATTAATGCATATTAATATCTCAAAGGTGGGTGCCAGGATGATGGTGGCAGACTCTTTCCAGTGGTTCCCAGCGACAAGACACGGAGCAATGGCCATAACCTAAAACAGAAGAAGTTTCACCTCAACATGAGGAAGAACTTCTTCACATTGAGGGTGGTAAAGCACTGGAACAGGCTGCCCAGGGAGGTCATGGAGTCTCCCTCTCTGGAGACATTCAAAATCCACCTGGATGCGTTCCTGTGTAACCTGCTGTAGGTGGCCCTGCCTTGGCAGGGTGGTTGGGCTGACTCTCCAGAGGTCCCTTAAAACGCTAATGATTCTGTGATGTTAAACAGAACTGGACCTTGTATTGACCCCTGGAGTACTCTGCTAGTTACTGGCCTCCAACTAGATTTTGTTTCGCTGATTATCACCCTTGCTGCCCAGCTGTTTTGCCAAGATTACGTATTAATAATATAGTATTTTATCAATATGATAGAAATAAAATAACATGTACAATCTGAGAGAAACCAGAGGAAGCAACATACTTCTTTACATAATAGTGAAAAGATATTAATCATTTATATAAAGTAAATGGAAGAGTCTTTCTACCATTATTTAGTGAAGTGTTAGCTGGTTATTTCTGAGCTGATTATTTCTGAGACCAGAGAGTTCTCAAACTATCTTCCTGGGCATGCAGGAAAGTCATGTGAGCCTGTCATGGCCTCAACAAGGCTGAGATTAGACTTCCTCGCATCAGCAATTCCGCTAAAGTACGTGCATGTCACCATGCCTAGCCTCTCAGCAGGAGCTGTTAATGAGTGGTGTACATTCATTCCATTTCTTTGTTTTCCTCAAGCAGGACTGTGAATTTGCAACTTGCATTGAAGTATAGGTTCAGTATAGTCTTCACAATAAAGTGCATGCTTCAGCAGGCAGGAGATCAGCCATCAGTGGGGTAGAATTTTCTTCCTTCCAGCCTAGGAAGTGAGTGACACCATGACCTACCAAAAGTATGTTAACTTTTCCAAATGGAGAAAATAACTTCTGACTGATTTAAGAATCTTTGAGACTGATTTAAATCATCATGGTGCTCTGAGAGTTTGCAGGGCAGAGGCTGTGTAAGTAAGTTATGTGTTGCTTCTTGTGAAGTGCAGTTTGAGAACACAGGCAGAATGTGAGCATCAAGTTACTGCTCTCATTGTTCAAGTAAACAAGCATTGCTTGTCAACCTGTACAGAGACTAAGAGACTTCTGGATTTTATTGGCATAAATGGCCTAACTTCCTCTCATTCTTGCTACTTTGGGGTTTTGTGATTTTTCTTCTTTGCTTTTGCTTCATTGGGCAATAATTAATGGGGTGAAATTTAACAAGTCCAAATGCTGCATCCTGCACCTAGGATGAAGCAACATAGGATGCAAGTATAGACTGTGAGAGGAGTGGCTGGAGATCAGCCATGCAGAAAGGGATCTGGGGGTGTTGGCCAAAACAAGCTCAGTCAGTGGTGTGCCCTGACAGCCAAGAGGGCCAACTGCACCCTGGGGTGCATCAAACACAGCAGAATGAGCCAGTCAAAGGAGATTATTATCCTACTTTATTCAGTGTTTTGCGGCCTCACCTTGAGCTCTGTGTTTAGCTCTGGGCCCGCAATTAAAGAAGGATGTGAAGGTCCTTGAATGCACTGTAGAAGGGCAGCAAAGCTGGTGGAAGGACTGGAAGGCATGCTTTGTGAGAAGCAGTCAGTCACCAAATTAATCATGGAAGGGGGAACCAAGCTCCTTGAAGGTATCTTCTCCGGTCATTATCTGTCTGTGCTGCCTGCACATGCATCTGTTGATGAATAAGTACAAACTTCACTTATCTGAGAACTGGGACACTGTGTAATGTGTCCTGTACACAGTGGTGTAGAGCTTGGTATCAACATAAAAAGGACATGGAACTGTTGGAACAAGTCCAAAGGAGGGCCACGAGGATGATCAGGGGGCTGGAGCACCTCCTGTGTGAAGGTAGGATGAGAAAGTTGGGGCTGTTCAGCCTGGAAAAGAGAAGGCTGCCTGGAGACCTCATAGCAGCTTTCCAATATCTCAAGGGGGCCTATAGGGATGCTGTGGAGGGACTCTTCATTAGCGACTGTAGTGATAGGACAAGGGGTAACAGTTCAAACTTTAACAAGGGAAGTTTAGATTGGGTATGGGGAAGAAATTCTTTACTGTAAGGGTGGTGAGGCCCTGGAATGGGTTGCCCAGGGAAGTTGTGAATGCTCCATCCCTGGTGGTTTTCAAGGCTGGGTTATACGTAGCCTTGTGTGGCATGGTTTAGTGTGAGGTGTCCCTGCCTATGGCAGGGGGGTTGGAACTAGATGATCTTGAGGTCCTTTCCAACCCTAACTATTCTGTGATTCTGTAATTAGGAAAAGCTTCTCCACTGCAAGGGTAGTCAGGCATTGGAACAGGCTGCCCAGGGAACTGGTGAATCACTGTCACTGGAAGTGTTCAAAAACATGTAGATAAGGCCCCTAGTGATGTGGTTTAGTGGTAGCCTTGGCAGTGCTGGGGTAATGGTTGGAATTGATGATCTTAAAGGACCTTTCCTACCTATTTGATTCTATGATTCTGTGATTCCTTGTAGTTTTCTGTATAGTGAAGAAAATAGAGGATTTAAATAGGCTTTGTGCAGTATCTGAATGGAATGTATAATTGCAAAGAAAGATTGTTTTTTTTTTGTTGTTTTTTTTTTTTTTCTTTAACACTGCTTTTTGTCAAAGTGCAGTTGAAAATATGAAAAAAAAGTATGCTGTAACTTACAGGCCAGCTGTGTGTATATACAGTATTTTGTAGCATCACTCGTGTGTTGTAGCTCTGCGTAGCTGCTTATACAGCATATGTGGAATGGATCCCTGAGCATCAGTCAGTACAGAAGTTTTCTGCTCTGAAGTGGATTGAGAGGGTTTAGGTCTATGTCCTTCAACATTGCCTAGCTTCCAGTAGTGAATGGTGGCAAGTAGCAAGTAGCAAGGTGGCTAACCTGTTTTCTTCAGCCCAGGATAGACTTGCATGTTAGCTATATGGCTCTTGCAACAAAGGTGATTTTCCCCACACATTCCTCTGTTATTTTTCTTTAGCAAAATATAATGAAGCACCTGAACAGTATTTTTCCCTGCTTGCTGTGGGCTTTTGGTCTGAGGCATCTTCCTGCTTCAAGGTCCACTGCAGAGCCTGTCTCTTTCTTCTTGTAACTTTTTCGTAAGCCCTCTAAGTGTGTTGTGATCAGTTTGATAAAATACACTGCTATCTGGCCTCAGTCTTTCACGAGTTGTAGCATAAACCAAAAATAACACCTCTTACACGCCAGAAGGAACTTGGAAGAACACAATTTAAAGATAAAAAAGTTACATAGATCAAAAAGCACAACCTTTCCTGTTTGTCTTCTGTTTGCCCAAGCTACTTTTCTATAAAAAGGCTGTTCTGACAGCAACAGCAGAGGATGGAAATTATGGGAAGCAGATGTATGACCTTTAAACAATTACTTCTTTTTTAGATGTTAAGTGATGTTTATATCTAAAGAAAAGGCTTGTTTTTTGTCCTCTTAATTTTGGCTGTATATATATATATAATGTAAATCTGTTCGTTTCTTTCTCCTGTTGTATAGCTCGTTTTAATTTGAAAAACCCACCAGAGTATTTTGTGTAGAATCATAGAATATGTTGAGTTGGAAGGGTCACTGAGTCCAGCTCCCTGCTCCTTGGATGACTATCTAAAACTAAAGCATATGACAGAGAGTGTTGTTCAGATGCTCCTTGAACTCTGACAGGCTTGTTGCTATGACCATTTCCCTGAGGAGCCTATGCCAGTGACCAACCACACTCCCAGTGAAGAACCTTTTCCTAGTGTCCAATCTGAACGCAGCTTCATTCCATTTCCTTGTGTCCTGTTGCTGGTCACCAGAGGGAGATCAGCTCCTCCCTCTCTGCTGCCCCCCATGAGGCAGCTGTAGACTGCCATGAGGAGGATACCCTTCAGCCTTCTCTTCTCCAAGATGAACAAGCCAAGTGACCTCCGCCGCTCTTTGTAGGTCTTGCCCTTGAGGCCTTTCACCATCTTGGTCACCCTCCTCTGGACACACTGAAGTGGTCCTCTGGACAAACTTCAGTGGTTTGTTGTCCTTCTTATACTGAAGCACCCCCAACTGTACCTAGTACTCAAGGTGAGGCTGCACCAGGTCAGGGCAGAGTGGGACAGTCACCTCCCTCAACCAGGTAGCGATGTGCTTTATGCACCCCAGGATACGGTTGACTCTTTCACCTGCCAGGGCATGCTGTTGGCTCATATTCAACCGGCCATCAACCTAAACCCACAGATCTCTTTCCACGAGGCTGATCTGCAGCCTCTTGTTCTCCAATCTGTAAAAATACGATACTGGCTTTAGGAGAGAACAGTTCTGTAAATGTTGTGTGAACAAACTGGATAAACAGAACAATACTTGATTGTGCTGTTTCAACAAGATGTTTTTCTGTTCTTATTTTGTTCCTTCTCAAGGAGATGCTTGTAGCTGGAATCTGCTTTTTTTTAATGGATGGATGCGATTTTATGTCAATAGTTCTGTAGCCCTGCTGCAGAATATATGTGTGTAATGGGGATTCATGGGTTAGCTCAGTTTTTGGAGATAATGTGAAATCCAGTGGCTCTTGCTTAGCTAGTATGGGTGCCATAGGTTGTTAATTATTATGTCTCTTTGATAGAGAGACTGATACAAATGACCTTTCTGTATGTGACAAACTTAGTAATTAAGGGGGAATTGTCCCCCAGGGATCGGTGTTGGGACCGGTCTTGTTCAACATCTTTGTGGGTGACATGGACAGTGGGATTGAGTGCGCCCTCAGCAAGTTTGCCGATGACACCAAGCTGTGTGGTTCGGTTGATACATTGGAGGGAAGGAATGGCATCCAGAGGGACCTTGACACGCTTGTGAGGTGGGCTGATGCCAACCTGATGAAGTTTAATCATACTAAATGCAAAGTCCTCCACCTGGATCGGAGCAATGCCAGGCACAGCTACAGGTTGGGCGGGGAGGAGATTCAGAGCAGCCCTGCAGAGAAGGACTTGGGGGTGTGGGTTGATGAAAAAATGAACATGAGCCGGCAGTGTGCGCTTGCAGCCCAGAAGGCCAACCGTATCCTGGGCTGCATCAAAAGGAGTGTGACCAGCAGGTCAAGGGAGGTGATGCTGCCCCTCTACTCTGCTCTCGTGAGACCTCACTTGGAGTATTGTGTGCAGTTCTGGTGTCCTCAACATAAAAAGGACATGGAAGTGTTAGAACAAGTGCAGAGGAGGGCCACAAGGATGATCAGGGGACTGGAGCACCTCTCGTATGAAGATAGGCTGAGAAAGTTGGGGCTGTTCAGCGTGGAGAAGAGAAGGCTGCGTGGAGACCTCATAGCAGCCTTCCAATACCTGAAGGGGGCCTATAGGGATGCTGGGGAGGGACTCTTCATTAGGGATTGTGGTGAGAGGACAAGGGGTAATGGGTTTAAGCTTAAACAGGGGAGGTTTAGATTGGATCTGAGGAAGAAATTCTTTACTGTGAGGGTGGTGGGGCCCTGGAATGGGTTGCCCAGGGAAGTTGTGAATGCTTCATCCCTGGTGGCGTTCAAGGTGGGGTTGGACATAGCCTTGGATGGCATGGTTTAGTGGGAGGTGTCCCTGCCCATGGCGGGGGGGTTGGAACTCGATGATCTTGAGGTCCTTTCCAGCCCTTACTATTCTGTGATTCTGTGATTCTGTGATTTCTTTTTCCGTCATTTTGCTGGATTTTCTTCTGAGTCATGCTTTGCATGTTTGCCTCGGCAGGCTTGATAACACATCAATGTTTCGGCTATGGCTGAACAATATTGCTGACAGCCTCAAGGCTGTCTCTGTGCAGGTCCCCCCAAGGCCAGCAGGCTGGGAGTAGGCAGGAGACTGGAAGGGAATGTAGCTGAGACAGCTGGCCCCAGCTGGCCAGAAGGATGCCCCATGCCACTTGACATTGTGTGCAGCAGTAAGAGCTGGAGGAAAGGTTAAAGAATTTGTCTTTCAAAGCAACCAGTATGCAAACTGCAGCCCTGCTTCCCAGGAAGTGGTTGGACATGGCCTGCTGGTGGGAAGTAGGGAACAGATCTCTTCTTGTTGCCTGACTTCTGTGTTCAACGTCTGCTTTTCTGGTTAAACTGCTTTTATCTCAGCCTGTGAGCTTACCCGTTACGCTTTCTTTCCCCTGTCCTGTTGATAAGGGGAGTGAAAGAGCAGCTGGGTGGGGGCAGCCCACTGCATCTTACTCATTTTCGAAAGTATTATTAGGGTTTGTTTTGTTTTGGTTTTTTTCCTTTTTTTTAGGTCAGTGTTGTGCAGTTGCTCAATTTGTGAAATGATGCTCGAGTTCCTGTTCTGTGTTTTTTGAGAAATATGTAACGCCTATGATGGGGATAGATATAAGAGAAGAGCGCTAAAATAACCTGTAATGGCTTGAGAATAGTATCAGCAGAACAACTGCACATCTAGCAGTCATATAGGCCTTGTTGTTACATCAGCGTCTAAAACCAGTGCAAAGCTTTTCTTAGAAACTTGTAGAATGAAGTCTTTTACCATAGTTTATATATGTAAAGTGCCTTTTTTTTTTAATCTGTTCTTGTTTAAGGTGTTTTAATCTCCTGTAACATTAATGCAGACCTTTCTCTCTCTCTCTCAGGACCTCTACAAATCTGCCTTCTTCTATTTTGAAGGTATCTTTTATAATGATAAAAGATACCCAGAATGCAGAGATCTGAGCAGGTACAGTATTTGTACATTTTGACTAAGGAAAACCTTAAGGGACAGAAAATTTATTTCATTTTGTTGATGATCTGTGGTGTTTTAAAGAAAACATGTCCATGAAGCTAGAATGGACTTTCTTGATATCTTTTCACTTTGAACTGATTTTTACATGGAAGTTCTGCTCATTCCTTCCATTCGCTTCCTGTCTGAAAAGGGGCTGAATGCATGTTTGTCCCCTAAAATCCTGTTTTGCTCTGTTGGGATGGGGTTGCTGTGGCAGATGCCAGTCTGTACAGGCTTTTTAAGTGCCCGCTGTAGTTGTGGTGACCACCAAAAGACTTGCCTGTGAGGTAGAAGGACAGCAGGCTCAGCTGTGTGAAAGTCAGCTTTCTATGCAGTTTTGAAAATATGCTGGATACCTTCATGGTGAAGTCAACAAGGGGACTGAGCCACTGTTGGAAAAAGAAATCTGAGGTGGTATTACCAAGAGACTCAGGTATCTCTTATTTGGAACTGTAGCTCACACTGGTTGAGCACAAGTCATACCCATTTAAAATATGCAGACTAGTTTGTTTTAAGGAAATATGGGCTTGCTGATGCATTTAGTGAGATTTAGGAGACCAAGATGTTAAAATGGATGGTATGGATGAGCTGTGAGTTTGCACTCTGTTATTGTTATGCCAGACTTGGTGTGTGACTTCAGAGAAGTTATTTTTCTCCTCTTCTTTCTGTCCGTGAGCAACAATGGTCTTCATGGAAGGGCTTGTGATAACATACACAGTTTGTAGAAGTGAAATGCCTGTATGCAGGAGTGTGCTGAAAAGCCATGAAGGAGTTGCATCAGTGTCCTTCCAGTGCTAAATTTTGGAAGTTTAAGCGTTCAATTGTCAGCTTTGTTTCTCCTTGGCAGAAACAAAAAAAGCTTTTTAATACATTAAAATAAAGGTATTGACCAAGGAACAGAAATGACCTGCTTGTAACTTGAATTATTGAGATGGTTGAGAGGTGTTACATTGCAAACATCCTGACCTGGATGGGTGCTGTCAGGAGCGTACACTACATGGAACTCCTCAGGAAGCTACCTGGTGATTTAAAGGCAGGTGTTCCATGAGAACAGCGCACAGTTCCCTGGGGATGTGGTATTGCTGTGAAATTACCTGAAATTATTACAAAATATCGTGAGCTGTTTTGATTTCCATCCTTTTAACTGTATCCCAGTGACAAGTTTTGCATGTTCCCCAAGGTCTTCCTTTTCTGTGCATTCACAGTTTGTAGCATTGCTATGCTGATGATCTTTCTGTTTTCAGAACCATTATTGAGTGGTCAGAATCTCATGACAGAGGCTATGTAAATCTTCAGTCTGATGATATGGAGAACTACACATTTAATGATTTGTCCCTCAAAATTGGCTTCCCATACCTTTTCTGCCACCAAGGGGACTGTGAGCACATCGTTATCATCACGGACATAAGGTGAGTTACTGCTCTTCAGGAGTCCTTAGGCAGTGAAACTTCAGATGTTAAAGGCTGAATATTTGTTAGACTAAGATTATTCTGCTGCTTTCTGCAGGGCTAATTTAAGATTTTATTCCACATACATATGACTAACCCTGCAAGGAAGAAGGTAATCTCCCCTTTTTTGTCTGCATAAAAGGACAGCTTTCTAACTAGCATGGCATGACTGTGGTATGTGAGGAATGGCACCCACAGGAATAAGTTTTTTTCTGTGCAAGGTCAGCTTGTGTACTCCAGATCTACATACTGATTCTGGAGTGGCTGAAGTCAACAGACTTGTTAGTTTAGACTTGATGCAAAGGGGCAGGAGCTGAACAGGGAGCAGAAGAGTGGAAGTAGTCGGCTGAGGTGGGTAGAGGGGGAGGAAGAGGAGATAGTACTGGCTGTGAGGTGGCAACCACATCAACAGTGAAACTATTGTGCATACTCTTCTCCGTGCATAATGGATAGAGCACTACCTCTGATTGTAGTGAGTTGCAGATTGTTTTGAGTTCCCAGCCTGATGTACCTAAGCATTGCTAATAAATGGTGCCTCCCAAGAGGAATGCAACTCAAAGAAGGGCATAGACATTGCAAACAGGTGATCTCAGAATTATGAGCCTCTAAACATTCAGCTGTGATATTTTTACCTGTTGGTCTATAGGAGGTAAAAGCTTCGAAAAGACCATCTAAAGTAGATGTTCTGAAGGTTTCTGAGCTACTGCACAAACTGAATTTACTCCTGGAAAATCCATGGGTGATACAGCTAGCAGGCTGTCTCCAGCTCTTTGTCTGTGATAAGAAATGCTAAGCAGAAGTCTAGTCACAGTTTACACAGGAATTTAAATCATGCCTTGTTTTCAATGTCCATGCTCAGACAAATTCCAATGTGGCTGAGTCTTTATTGTATTTTATGTATTTATTTATTTCCCTCAAGGCTAATTCATTATGATGACTGCCTGGACAGGAACCTCTATCCGTTGCTAATCAAGAAACACTGGCTATGTACCAGAAAATGCTTTGTGTGCAAAATGTATACAGCCAGGTACGCTAGTTTCTCAATCGGTCTTGTTAAATATCTCTCTGGGTGCTGCTAATAACTTAAAAAAATAAAACCCATCAAAGGTCTGTACATATTTGATAAGGTGTGTGAAAAATATTCACACAAATATTCTGCAGTCTTACTCTTCAGGCAGTTATCCTTTCTCTACCCAGGAGAAGGCCTCCTGCAGGTAGCTTTCAGGGAGATCAAAAGATCTGCAGGGATGAAGAGGTTTATTATTTGGCTCACGTTCTTTAACATACATAGAGCTCGGCTCCCAAGAACTGCTTTTGAAAATCTTACTTTTGGGGGAAAAATGTGGCATTTTTCCTCTATGACAAGATACATGATTCAGATTCATTTGCCACGAGTTGTACTGAGCTTTAATTAAATCTAGCATCTAAGTAGAGGGAAGAATGGATCTGTTCAAACGTAATGTGGTGAAATGCAGAGATTTTTAAGGGCTGTAGCTTTCCTGAGAGGTAGACTCCTAACCTCTACCTGAAAACTCTGTGCTGTATTTGAAGGAACTATTTGTGATGTATGGGTTTTCTGCAGTTAAGAGAGCAGAACGTGAATTTAGTGCTCCTTATTCATCTTAGTGCTGTTTACTTAGACATGAGAAAGCCTGTCAGTAGACAGAGCAGAAGTATCTCTAAAGGAGTTCTACATACTAGGCTGTGCTCCCTGATTTTACAGGTCTGAATCAATTACTTACAAGAACACCTGCTGCCCTTCTTCTCCCTGAGGGCAGTTTACACTTTCATCCTCAGTTTGGCATGACAGCTGTGTCCTTGTTATGTTACTTATTTGGCCTTGGACTTCCCTTGAATCAGGAAAAGAGCCAATTCCCCTGGTGATGGGGGCTCATCCTGGTGCTCCTAGCAGAGCCCCCAGGATGCCTTCGCAAGTGGCTGTAATCTGTGAGGCATATGACCATAAGGGGAGGTGGAGCCAAAGGGTCAGTAAGGGGGAAAGATGGGATAGGGAGGGCTTTACCAGAGGTGATGTAAATGCATTAACTTAAAACCAGGATTAAGCACTAAGCTTAAGTGGGGAGGTACTAAACCACGGATAGCAGAGCAGCTTTGGCTGCATGCTCTAATCTGTGCAGATAGCATCCTTAATCACTGGAGGTCTTGAGTTGTCGTGGCCCCTGAGTGCTACCATAAATTAATTGCTTCGTGACATGGCAAGCCCTCCTTGTGCTGGCAGCTGTGTTCATGTTAACTTCAGTGCTTGCCAGAGTGTGTGGCAATCCTTTCCATGTTTTATCTGCATCATGCAGGTCCTTCTTTTAGACTTGTAGTTTGGGTCAGTTGTGCCTGCTCTGCATCACAGTTTCTTGCTTTCTTACCTTAAGGGCAAGTAGATTTATCTTTTATGATTTAAATGGCTATGGGGTGAACAGAAGATTCCTGTTAATATTTTGGGGGGCTCTGGGTGAGGTTTTTTTTCGTTATGCTCCGTACCAGCTACACAGGTGTGAGGAACTCCTCAGGAGATGCTGCTGTAGCAGTGTAAGATAGCAGCTGGGATTGGCACTGATGGGTCTGGAGTTTGGAAAAGTGCTGTGTTGGGGTGGGAGGTATGCAGTATAGGTAGTACCCAGTCAGCATAACATTATCACTAATGATTGTTGCTGCCATCCCCAACTCTGAGTGAAGTACTGATTTGAGTGTCACAGCTGCCTTGGACTCACATGGAAAACACTTGTGTTTTGTAACCTGCAGGTGGGTAACCAACAATGACAGTCTGGCACCAGAGGATCCTTGTTTCTTCTGCGATGTTTGTTTTCAGATGCTCCATTATGATCTGGAAGGCAATAAACTGGGGGAATTTCTTGCATATCCTTATGTCGATCCTGGGATTTTCAACTGAAACCGATGTGAGCCAGAATGAATTCAGTGAAGTGCATTGGTGAAACTGTTGCTCTGGTTGTTAAAACCACCACACAGCTTGAGTTTTGAGCATCCTGCTGGGGTTTGGGTTAGGCTTTAATCCTCTCCCCTGAGGTGGAAAGAGCCCTTTGCACATGAAGTCTTTCTGTTGTGCTTTTCTGAGTAAGCGAGTATGATTTTATAAGATAAGTAATTATGGAAAAATATGCTGAAACATCTGTTTTAATCAGCTGCATTTTTTTAATACATTTGGGCAAGAAGTAGTTTGGAGACTATGGACTCTAAAAATATGGATGTTTCAAGAGAGAATACTTGCAAAAGCAGCTGTGACTTTGAGAAGATTTGTGCAGCTAAGGCCTTGTTAATGTCAGAGGATGAAAACATGGTCTTTGGGCATCTCACCTCAAAAACTCTGGCAGGTGTAATCTCTGAAGAGGGGTGGATAGCACTGCATTTGTGGGGAGGAGAATACTTTCCGAGAGAGAAGCTCAAGGTGCTTGTTAACTTCCGAAGTCTTTCCAGCAAAGAGGGAGATGGTTGCATCTGTGAACTGCTGCTGTCCTTGCAATTCTGACTGAGGGCTGAGTCTGTGATGAGTGAGCTACATTTCACTGATGACTGAATTGTGGCCTGTCTTCCAGATTACTTTAACTGTTTACTGTGTGTGAAGTTTAACTATTCATACTGTTCATTGTGCACTGTTTTTTTAGTATCATCCTGTGATTGTAAGTGTTGTTGCTTCTAAAATATGACCAGTTTGTACTTGCTAGTCTGTTTTTAAGTTGAAACTCTGCTTGCCAAGACAGAATGTATCCAGTGCCTTGCTTCTTGAAGTCTGGAATTCAGAGAATGTTAGTGGAGATATTCACTATTTAGGCAAACTAGTAGTGCTACTGCTTTTCTTTTGAAAGCTTCAGCTAGTTCTCAAAAAACCCTAGTTCTGGTTGGAGTAAAAGGCAGCCGACTCTGATAACCTGCATACGGAAGTGTAGTTGACACATTGAATTCTATTCAGGTCCTGTAGCTCCAGATTGTGCAGGTGCTTACTGGTTACCTTAGGTGTCTTGAAACAGAAGTGTCTTGTGAGTATTAATCTGTGGGGGGTTTAAGACAAAAGGAGAGTGGGGTTTTTTTTTGTCATCTAAGTCAGGCAGCTGTTGGCCTCTGTACTCTGAAGACAGAGCAGTGAACACTTCAGCGCCAGCACTTGTCACAGCAGGTGCTGAACGGGTCCTTACCCCTCAGGAACCTGCAGAACTGTCACCAGTCAGGCTGCTGGGGCTGTGCTGCTTTATGGTGCTATAGCAGCAGTTGCAGTACAATTCTGGTTGCAGCTTCAATGAGTTGCTACCCTTCATCCTGCCCCAGCCTTTCTCCTTTTCCAGCTATCTCCTGGTAACATATGGGCTTCTGAATTCTCCTCCGTGTTGGAACCAAGATGATGTAGACAGCTCACACAATTGCTGCAGTTACCGTTTGCTTGTTGGATGGCTTATGCTGAGTTTTGAGGCAGCAATCAGTAAGGATTTTTATGTGGATTTTTTTTCTTCAGCAGCAGGGAGAAGAGTGGTCAAAACGTGATTTTATTCTTTCATTAAGCTAATTCTGCCTTGGTATGCTGTCCTTCCCTCAACTCATTTGCCTTCTTTCCAGTAAAAAGGTATGGTCAAATATATTTCAAGATTCCTGTCCCTGCAGATGAAGAGATTCTGTTAGGGTCAGCCCCATACTTCCAGTAAGTTGGGGTGCAGAAGTTGTGTGTGTATAGTGCTCAACTACAGAGAAGAACTTGTATGAGAAGCTGCTATTTGTGTGATCAGGTCCCATTTCATACAAAATGACTCAAACGGCAAGCGGAACAAAAAGGTTACACTAAATCATAGTTTTTAAAGACGCTCCCCAGGAGCTATTGCAGGACAGCCAAATCTGGTCTTTATTTAATGTGTCTTTCAGAATGAGTCCTGTGAGTGAAATCCAGTGTTGCACCCAGCTGCCCATTCGCAGTTCAATTTCTATGACAGCAGCTGGATATCCGTGTTTTGGCTGCTTGTTAAATGTGGTTATTGTGGTTAGTGGCTGATCAGAACTGCCAAGCAGGTTTGTTACTTCATGATGAAAAATGAGAAAATATATATTAATACCTTCTCCCTGTTTGATATTTACATCTTTCTAAGCAAAACCATCAGCAATTATTATTTTCTTTGAATAAATCTCTTGTAATACATAATCCTGTGTAATAAAATACATTTTTTATTATATTTATTATATATATAAATAAATATAATAATATAATAAAATTATATGTAATATATAATGTATATCTGTTACAGAATCATAGAATAGTTAGGGTTGGAAAGGACCTCAAGATCATAGAGTTCCAACCCCCCTGCCATGGGCAGGGACGCCTCCCACTAAACCATGCCATCCAAGGCTATGTCCAACCCCACCCTGAATGCCGCCAGGGATGAAGCATTCACAACTTCCTTGGGCAACCCATTCCAGGGCCTCACCACCCTTACAGTAAAGAATTTCTTCCTCATATCCAATCTAAACTTCCCCTGTTTAAGTTTAAACCCATTACCCCTTGTCCTCTCACCACAGTCCCTAATGAAGAGTCCCTCCCCAGCATCCCTGTAGGCCCCCTTCAGGTATTGGAAGGCTGCTATGAGGTCTCCATGCAGCCTTCTCTTCTCCAGGCTGAACAGCCCCAATTTTCTCAGCCTATCTTCATACCCCCCAGCCATGGGCAGGGACACCTCCCACTAAACCATGCCACCCAAGGCTCTGTCCAACCTGGCCTTGTTACACCACCAGTGATGGAGCATTCACAACTTCCCTGGGCAACCCATTCCAGTGCCTCACCACCCTTACAGTAAGAAATTTCTTCCTCATATACAATCTAAACTTCCCCTGTTTAAGTTTGAACCCGTTAGCCCTTGTCCTGTCACCACAGTCCCTCATGAAGAGTCCCTCCCCAGCATCCCTAGAGGCCCCCTTCAGGTATTGGAAGGCTGCTATGAGGTCTCCACGCAGCCTTCTCTTCTCCAGGCTGAACAGCCCCAACTTTCTCAGCCTATCTTCATACAGGAGGTGCTCCAGTCATCCTCGTGACCCTCCTCTGGACTTGCTCCACAGTTCCATGTCCTTTTTCTGTTGAGGACACCCGAACTGTACACAATACTCCAAGTGAGGTCTCGCAAGAGCAGAGTAGAGGGGGCAGGATCACCTGACTGGTCTGTAGTTCCCCGGCTCATCCATTTCCCCCTGTTGAAAATGGGGGTTATATTTCCTTTTCCAGTCGTCAGGAACTTCATCTGACTGCCATGATTTCTCAAATATGATGGACAGTGGCTTAGCAACTTCATTTGCCAGCTCCTTCGGGACCCACAGATGGATTTCATCAGGTCCCATGGACTTGTGTATGTTCAGGTTCTTAAGATGGTCTCGAACCAGATCCTCTCCTACAGTGGGTCCAGGGTCTTCATTCTCACTGTCCCTGCCTTTGCCTTCCAAGAGTAGTGTGGTGTGGTCAAAGCATTTGCCGGTGAAGACTGAGGCCAAGAAGTCATTAAGAACCTCAGCCTTCCCCAAATCCAGGGTAGCCAGTTCTCCCGATAGCTTCTGGAGAGGGCCCACGGTGTCCCTAACCTGTCTTTTATTCTCAAAATATTAATATAATAAATAAGCCAACAATATCCTGGGCTGCATCGAAAGGAGCGTGACCAGCAGGTCGAGGGAGGTGCTCCTGCCCCTTTACTCTGCTCTTGTGAGACCTCACTTGGAGTATTGTGTGCAATTCTGGTGTCCTCAACATCAAAAGGACACGGAACTGTTAGAACAAGTCTAAAGGAGGGCCACGAGGATGATCAGGGGACTGGAGCACCTCTCGTATGAAGATAGGCTGAGAAAGTTGGGGCTGTTCAGCCTGGAGAAGACTGCCTGGAGACTTCATAGCAGCCTTCCAGTATCTGAAGGGGGCCTATAGGGATGCTGGGGAGGGACTCTTCATTAGGGACTGTAGTGAGAGGGCAAGGGGTAACGGGTTCAAACTTAAACAGGGGAAGTTTAGGTTGGATATGAGGAAGAAATTCTTTACTGTAAGGGTGGCGAGGCCCTGGAATGGGTTGCCCAGGGAAGTTGTGAATGCTCCATCCCTGGCGGTGTACAAGGCCGGGTTGGACATAGCCTTGGATGGCATGGTTTAGTGGGAGGTGTCCCTGCCCATGGCAGGGCGGCTGGAACTCGATCTTAAGGTCCTTTCCAACCCTAACTATTCTATGATTCTATAGTATTGGGTGTGTAACTTTGATAGAATTTGAGTTGTATATATATGAAAATATAAGGGCCCTGTCTGCTGACATACGGTGATTTATGTCTGTACTTACTGGGAGAAGCAAAAAGGCTAGAGTTTTAAAAACTAGTTGAATTTGTTGCATCTAAAAAGCATTGACGTGAATCTGTGGTTGGCTTTTTGCTTTGACCTTTTTTAAACACTCAGTGATGTGCCAGTGTGAGCCTTTGTAACTAACTTCAAACTAACAAAAGGTCTTGTAGAGTCAGTCCCCAGTGCAAGTTTTTGCCTTGCTGACAAGAGGGTGATACAGAACACTGTTTTTTGTGTTGAAGAAGAGGACAGGCCCCTTTGATCTTTACTGTTGGTGTAAAGTTCCAAAGCAAAATGTGACTCATACAGGCAATGTCACTTCCCGCTGCTCCTGGATACATGTAACGTGGGTTATACAGCCCCCTGTGTGCTTTAATAATGAGGAACTCAACAGGGCTGCACAGTATTGTAAGCTGTAGTAAACTTGACTGTTCAAGTAGGGATGCCTCTGTCAAAGTGAACTCTGCTTTCAGTTTTGTCCCTTAACTGGTTTGTTTCCTTTCTGCAAAAAGAATAATCCTTATTCTTGGGGAGATGAAGTCTGACTGCCTAGCCAGTTCCCAGTCAGAAGTCTGTACCTTTCAAGAGACACAGCTCACAGATACTCAGCATCCTGGGAGGTGCAGTGACATTTCCACAGTCAGTGCAAGTCTGTGGGTGTAGGTTACGTATGGTTTGTAAATGCAGTAAGAGCACAAGCAGCTCAGTGCTTGAAGCATGACTTCAGTGACTCCACTGACTTCAGTGACTCACTCAGCTGACTTTCTGATTCAGCTGAAGCACAGAGTCAGGAGCTTCACTTCTCTTCTGCATCTATCTCTGTTAAGCCTTTGAAGTAGGGGCATGGTGACCCATTATCTCCGAACAGTTGTGACAGATGTGTGTTTGCCTATTGACGTTTGAAAAGCAAAGTCCGTTTGGCATACTTGTTGAATCCGCAATGCCTCTTATTTTGGTATAAGGGTTCGATACAAAGGAATGGTCAAAATGAGGAAGTGCCTATGTGAAAATTCCCATTTGAGTTAACATCTTTAGAGAAACACTTTTGAGGGTGAAAGTAGAAGTTGTTTTAGTTTCCTAAGGCATGAAATATGTTTTGTGACTAGCTGTATGTAGAAACATGCAGAATCCAGTGTGAAGTAACTGCCTGTACTTGAAAGCTGAATGAGAATGCTGCTGTCTGCTGCTCAATCTGTACAAAATGTACAGCACAGCTCTCTCCACAACAGCAGGCTGTTACAAAACACCAGAGATCATTATAACTCCAGATCTGTGGAGGCTAAATGCCACTGCCATCTGTTGAGGATGCTTTCGTAGTGGGAGTTGCCATGGCTATTGACCTTTCAGGTATAACTTGGGGTACCTTCTTCAGCTTTGCTACATGGACACCTTCCATTTCATTATGCAAGTATGAATTATATGCTTATGGAAAACTTTGCAAGCAAGTTCAGCATTTAGTAACAACTTGCATGTTTTTTTACCTTGGCGTGAGAGATTGTTGTATTCAAAACCTTCACTATAGTGCTGCAAACTAAAACTTCTTTCCGCCCTGCATTTTAACCTCCCATTATCACCTCAGTGGATTCTATGTTGTAAATACAGGCTTTATTACAGGCTCTAGGTGCCTTCATTTCCCCAGGCAGCCAGTGTGTTGCTACACCGCACTACTATGACTGAGTGCTCCTGTGTTCTGTGCAAAAAGTCATCCATCAAATGCTGCTTTGAGCAGCAACATGGAGGCCTTCGCCCAGGCACTCCACACAGCTCTTTCCCTTTGATCAATACGGCTGTGGAGAACAGAGGTTGTAGGTTGCTTGCAGCTGCAGGCAGGAAGGCCCTTTTGTAAGTATGCACAAGCCTTGTGTTTGCAAAGATCAGTGCAGATGCATACATGTGCTTGTTCTTTAATCCACTGGCATGAATTATAGTGGTAACAAAAATATGCTTGGCACATATAAAGCTAGTGAGTACTCAATATAGTAAGTGTAGAAAGCATGCAGCATACTTGTAAGTCTGCTGTACAAATACAGCAAAACTGGCTCCATAAATTCAGCTGCTAATGAATACTGCTGTTGAATGTTAAGGTAAATACTCCTCCTGTTGGCCTTCTCACATTAACCAAACCTTTGATCTTGCCTCATCTTAACATTACAGCTAGTTTACAGAATATGGAGACCAAAAATAAATGGGGTGGGTTCTGCTGGAGGACAACCTGTAGACACAGCTAACATCATCTGGGTGTACCACTATGTAAACAGTTAAAAGTTGGTCAACCAGGCATTAGCAGCAGCTTGTGCCTACTGCCTGCATGTTCCATGCATGGTCTCTGGAGGAATGGCACATTTAGCAGTGAAAAAACCCAAACATTCACTGTCATGGATTCTAGCAAGTTACATAAAAAAAATAGTAACTAGTTCAAAGTAGCAAGGATGACTGAACAGCAGTTTTGACCACAATAAACTTCATACTGGTTGTGCAACGAGTATCAGAGTTCTGATTTCAGGCTTTTTCATCTCTTTTTGTCTATGTGTCTGGTCACACAGGAAGAATGTTTTTTGGTGTTACTGAACCTGTTCAAGTTAAGAGAAAGGGAGTCTGTGATCCTAAAACTACTAATCTTGTGTGTTAGGAAGAAGGGGGAGTGCAGGGGGAACACACAAACATATGCAAACAAAGGCAGCAAAAAGACCAGTGCTTAGGGAAAGAAGTTTTAATATTTTCAGAATTGGCAGATGGAGAATGAGGAGTTACTTCATAGCAGTGCATGATTTCAGTGAAAAAACATTATCAGTTTCACAGAATCAGAGAATGGTTTGGGTTAGAAAGGATCTGAAGATGATCCACTTCCACCCCCCCTGCCATGTTCAGGGACACTTCACACTAGACCAGGTTGCTCAAAGCACCATCCAGCCTGGCCTTGAACACTGCCAGGGGTGGGGCATGCAGAGGTTCTCCAGGCAACCTGTGCCAATGTCTCACCATCCTCATATGGAAGAATTTCTTCCCAATGTCCAACCTAAAATCTCCCCCTCTGTCAGTTTAAAGCCATTACACCTTATCTTGTCCCTACATACCCTTGTAAAAAGCCCTTCTCCAGATTTTGTGTAGTCTTCCTTTAGGTATTGGAAGACTGTTATAAGGTCTCCCCTGAGCTTTCTCCAGGCTGAAGAAGCCCAACTCTCTCAGCCTGTCTGCATAGGAGATAAATAATATTAGAAAAAAAGATAGGAAGATAAATGTCACTTTCAGGTTCTGGAAAACAGGAGTGCTGAAGTTACCTTCACCTGATCATGACAATAATACTAAGTGTTGAAACTGCTTTTTCTCATTGACTATTCAGCTGCTTAGCACTACTGCAGGAGTGAGCTGCAAACGGAAGTGAAGGTTGTACCAAGTTGTTGCACTTGAAATGCGAAAACCCCTTTTTTTTAAATGTATGAGAAATCCCTTTCCCCATAGTACCCTAGCTGAGAACAAAAGAAAACAAACCCACGTAGGCTGCAATTTACAAGGCCTGTCAACCAGAAATAATAGGACTTCTCAGGCAGCAATGTTCTCCTGTTTTGGTTGTGCTGCAGTACTGAAGCACTTTGTTGAACAGCACGAATTAAAAGTACTGGTCTCTACCAGGCTGTAATCCTGGTTTTCTCTGTTCCTGCCTTGAAGGCAATGCAATATGAGGTGATCAGTACACCTAGAACACCCTCATCTCCCTTAATATCCCCATAACAAGATTCTTAGAACTATGAAACTCTAATTTCTAACCTAGCTGGCCTCTGTCAAATATTGTTTTCCAGTCACATACAAGCTACTTCTAGTTCTGAAGTTAGGCAAAGCATATGTTTCGAGAAAGAATTTTCAGAGGACGTTATAGCTGTTATGTTTCCCTTTCATGCCTTTAGGAGTTGTTCTTAACATACTCCACCAGTGTTTCTGCTAAAATGCAAGTTCAAAATCCCCAAGTTCATGCCAAGGCAATAAAACCAAAGTAGAATTACACCCAGACACCTGTTGTTCCTGTCAATGTTTCTGTCTTCATAAGCCTTTTTTATAAATTTAAAATTCTTTAATTTTGTAAAGCGTTTAAGACTGTTCTAACCAATGTGAATCCGACAGGTTCTGTAGGAACACTATGTTTCTTTCTAGTATACTTATTATACCAAAAGCATACCGTAAAGTCACATTGCAGTAAATTGGCACAACAAGTTTTGCAAGAACAGAACTAAACTTCTTTAAAAAAGGTGATTAAGTATACTTAAGTCATACATTAACATTTTAACAGCTATAAAAAAGCTGCTTCCAACTCCTACAAAACACAGTGAAAAGACATCCCAACAAGAGCTGAAAAACTATGCACAAACAGAGGTCAGTATCATAGGAAGGAAGACAAGAAGTTTTATACAAATGAAGCAAGTGGGCAGTTAAAAGTATTTACACTTTTCCCTGCTGTTACCTAGACAAACATACAGTAGTCAGGTAAAAATATACTACCACTCTAAGTCCTGTAATATGTAAGCATTTGTCTTCTAACCAATTTTCATCTATCGAAACGTGTTACCTGCTAATACTGGGCAAAACTATTGGCAAAAGTGTTTAAATACTTTTAAACCATGATTAAAGAGACTTCTATTCCACAAAATTTAACTTTAAAATACTATGCTTATAAAATTACTTAGAACTTTCAGCAGTCTATAGATTTCAAATGCAAAACTTAACAATCCTCTTTAATGTGTATTTAGAAAAAAAAGACTGGAGTGGTATCATTTGCTTTCAAAGGCAGGATCCTTTGCCGGCTTTTCAAGCTCTCTCTCTTCACCACACGTCCTAGAAACAAAATAAAGCAATATCAATGACCATATAAAAAGGCAGAGAGCAAGACTTACTCCAGACACGTTTGTGCAGTCTGGAGCAAGTGATGCTGATGGACAAGCAGCAGTAGATGGAGTGTGAAGGACTGAAGCAGACAGAGGTGCCAGCTGTATTCTTAGGGCAACTGCCCCACCACCCAGATGCAAATCTAAGCAGGCAGCAATTAACATCAATCACACTGATGTATGTGACTAGCTGTGAAAGGCGGTCCTTAGGAAGCCTGTCTCTGTTCCATTCAGGCAGTCCTCCCTACTCTGCTGGTCAGCA
This sequence comes from Amazona ochrocephala, assembly GCA_039720435.1. Taxonomy (NCBI): domain Eukaryota; kingdom Metazoa; phylum Chordata; class Aves; order Psittaciformes; family Psittacidae; genus Amazona; species Amazona ochrocephala. The sequence goes on along the minus strand of CM077909.1, from coordinate 81,351,360 downwards.
CAAGGAGAGGCACTCCAGCTTAACGTACCCTACCAATTGTAACTTTGCTTAGTAGCTGGGAATAATCCTCTGGAAGCAGTATGTATTTTACCAAATGAGAACAGAAAGGTGTTCTTAAGTGCCAGTCACTTTAGAAGCATTATGCTACACATGCTGTCTTCCAAAATTTCTCAAGTACCATCTTGTTTTGAATCATAGAATCGTTAGGGTTGGAAAGGACCTGAAGATCATCTAGTTCCAACCCCCCTGCCATGAATGTTGATGATGTGCTCATAACTTAGTTTGGTTACTGATTTCTCACTTCTAAGAAACAGAATACTGCAAATAAAAATGTATGGAAAATACTGAATAAAAGGAAGTTTGTCTGATGGACAGACACCAGTCTGTAGCTTGCTTGAATTTAGTCCAGGCATGTGGATGCATTTCTTAACATGAAGGGTACTTGCAAGAGGCATTACAAAATCTGATCTACAGCTGAGAGGCACCAATGAGTACAACTGCACTCAAGCAGCCACACAAAAGTAACTCATAGAATGGGCTTGTGTCTTTGCTTAGGAGAGTGGAAGAACAGGCTGGAGTGTAGAGTTGAAGGCCTTAGCAAACACCACACACAAAAAGAGAAATATTTTTAGCGGAACATGACACCCCCACTGTGTCATTCATGGAGGACATACTTGCAGGTTTTACAGATACAATCACAATTACTGAAGTTTTAAAAATGTAAGTTGTCTTGCCTCAAAGTTGCTTGTTCGAAACATTTTTTATAGTCAATAGCCTTTACCAAGCACATCGCACAACTATCTGAAGTATCTGCCTTGAGTTTCTTCTGAACAATGTCCATTGAGATGCCATGTATACACCCAAGTATTCCTAATTCTTTTAAATCACAAACATAAAGAACAATCAGACTGAGGTTGTCTCTCTGCCACTCAATAATCCTCATGTTGGTCATGTTCTGCAGGAACAAGGAGCAGGCCATGAAAAAATTCTACCTTGAAGAACCAGTCATGTATTTTTAAATACTTGGACAAGTATATTCTATTGCTACTGCCTTGATAGCAATTGCAAGTAATGGGTGTTGCCCCTTCTTAGTACCATGGCATGACCTGGCCAAATAAATAACCTATTTAAGCAGTGTGCTAAACTGTGTAACCTGTGTCAGGAACCTATGCTTGTGCCTTCATTATGTTCCCACAACACTTCTCAGATAAAATAACTCCCAAATGTCACTTCTGAAAGCTGTGTAATCAGCAGCTCTGAGGCTGCCTCTCAGCAAATACCACATTCCTTTTCATCTGCAGGGGATTTTTTGTTTTGTTCAGTTTTACCTCACTGTAAACAGCAGTCAGTATTCAGCTTATTTGCACAGTTTCAACTCAGCAGACAGCCAAGACAACACCAGGTGTCCTGATTTCCACCCAGGGGGACAAAAGGGGTGGTGAGTGAATGGCTGTGTGGTATGAGTTACCAGCTGGGTTAAACCACGGCACCAGACAACTGCATTTTCTCCTGACCTGCATGAAGACTCTGATGAATAGAGAGCTTCCTTCAATAAGTATAGCTGCAGAAGTACTCAGACAAAAAGTGGTACTTCAACGAAGCGATTCAGCTCAAGAATAATTGTAGGCCTTTTCCTCACTGTGTACTGAATTGTGTTAAGTACTTCTCATATTCTACAAGAGATTAATTGCTTTTTCTTCTTTGCAAACCAGCATTTTTCAGTGAGGTTAAGGTTTAAGTACCTACCTCATGACAATTCAAGCATCCTTACAGAGAAGGTAAATGCATCAACCTCTCTGAAGTGTTCACAGTCCTGAGATTTCACCAGTCTAAAAGTTCAAGCCTGCAGTTCACCTGCTTTTGGGCAAATATATAGCAACACTATAGAACACTAATTAAAATGGCTTGACTATTGATTAGAACATATGATTTCATAAAAAACTTGACAAATCCCACTAGTTTCTGTAAGACTTGGCTCAAGGCTTGTTTTCTTCCAACTTAATAGCATCAAATAGTCTATAATACAGGAAAAAGCTTATACTCTGCCCTGTCTCACCATGTGACATGCAAGTTCTCTCCTAGCAAGACATCCTGCCATTTTTTTAAGTCTCCACTGTAGCAGTGAGTGAAGTACCTTTAAAAATGCTCATTCAAATCCTTATCAGAAGATTCACATGCTATTATCATTCTCTAAAGTTGAGAGAAAACTCTGTAAAGAAAACAGTACCTCAACATGGTTAAGTAAATTTAATCTACTGCTCTTCTGTTTTACATTTTGCTAGTGCAGAACAGATCCTTAGCTCAGTAAGGTTATTAACTCACTTTTTCTTACTGCCAACTTCATGCCTGTCTTTCTTGTCTTCCGCATTCTCTCCAGTTTGTTGTGACTGGCTGGCGTCTTGAGCTTCAGACCCTCCATTCAGAACCTTTGGACCTTTAAAATGAAAGGGCAGGGAAAGGAAACAGTACTGCAGGCAGCACAAGCTGTGCTACAAAAAGCCCAAGATAATTTACCTTTATCAACTCAAGCACTATGTTTTCCCCTCACCTTGATGCTCAGCAGCTGAAACAATACAGAAAGCAGTAACTCATATAACTTTGTCCTCCAAAAATTCCATGCAGTGAGCTTCATCCCATAAGTTTAACAATGGGAAAATAAACAGTATATATATTCCATGTGATTTCTTCTTGTGCTTGCTAGGCTACAGGTATTAAGCCTAATGTTTATATATATATTCTGAACACTGAGAGAATATACTTCAGGAGTAAACTCTTTTCCACTCTAACCTCATCAGACAACTTTGGGGAATAACTGGAGGAGTTACTAGTTCCATGGATTCTCGTTTACTCTCAACAAATATGCATACAACCAAGATATGACAAACAGTACATATAAAATGGAGTAAAAGTGTTAAATTACAGCATGCAACTGTCAAGCAGGAAAACAAAGCAGTATGTATAAGCTGTACTTAGTGAAGTCAAAGCAGGAATATTTAACTCTTCAAGATTTCTGTAATGAATACATGTCTTGCTCTGGTATTACAAACCAATGAATTTTGAGTGAATTACCAAGGAATGTCACTAAGCCAGTCCCATTTTACTTGGAAGTTACAGGTTTACAAAAAACTGCCAATCCTCCATTAAGCTATTGTGCTACAGAAAAAAAACAAAACCCAAACAACAACAACAAAAATCAACAAAACCACAAAGACACTGCTCATCTGAGTACCTGCAGGCTAAGAGATGCTAAAACCCAAACAAGATCATTTTGAGATGACATTCAAATTGTTGATCTATTTAAACTTGCTCAGAATCAGTTCTGAACTTGAATGTCATGGAGGAATTCAGTGTAACAATGGATGCTGTAATTCCTTGTTATGAAGCAGACAGGCTGAAGCTGTACTTCAGGTGAAGTACAACCTGCTGTAATTGTGCTTTGTAAAGATAGTGAGAGTTCAGTAGTTCCGTTTTTAAAAAGGCAAAAGCACGAACTTAAGGAACCAGATTTTCTCTTTGCAGCAAACAAAGAAAAACCCACTTCGATGAAATATTCCCCTACTCTCATAAAACTTATTACCATTCTCCATTTGAGTAGGCAACAATATGGTATTTCAGGGTGTTCTTTTGAAGTTTAGTGTTGACCTTACGTGGAATACCTTCATTGAAGTGTTAGCTGTGCTGATCACTGGGTTAGAGAAGTATCTGTGGGGAACCTCTACTACATAATACATATTTCTCTCACCACAAAATGGTTGGATCTTATTATCTTCCTTGCTTTCTTATCAGTTACAAATACAGTGGCATTTCGACTGCTCTTATTCTGAAACCTCATCATCCTCCATCACCACAGTTACAGTAATTTGTTTATTTCAGACCCAGCTGGTGTAACTTTTAAACTATTTCCTGAAACGCTCTCAGGATTCAAGTTTGAAGTAAACGTAATTTCTTTCCAGTGTGTGTGGAGATCAAGGCGAGCAGAATTTCTTCATCTTCAAGGATATAAATCCATTTGTCACATAGCTTCCCAGTGCTTCTCTCATTTTGTTCCTCTATTTGAAAATGCAAGTATCTATTTTCTACATTTCTTTTTTCTTTTTTTTTTTTTAATTAAGAATTGACCTAAGTTGTTGCAGAGCATTCTTACTCTGGGAGGCTTTCAAAATCATGCTGTACTTGTGCAAGTGCTCAGGATTAATCTGCAATAGTACTGCTAAGGGTATAAAGGCCTATTCTCCCTTATATGTTGATTATTTCTTTACTGTTAGACTGAACTATTAAAGCTGCATCACAGACATAGTATGTAAGTGGTTAAAAGCTGCTGCTACACATAGTTGTATGTATGATACAGGAAGAGGCTAGTGAAGCAAATTAAGCAGTTAAAGCAAAGTTGGAAGTCTAGGCACTAGAAGACTACTTAAGGAACAGAAGGTGGTTTGCTATTCTACCTCTTAATTTTTGTTTTTGAATTCCACAAGGTAATAAGGTTAAAAAATTTACAAGTACAAGAATGCTAAAATAAATTATTGCAAAAGCCTCTGTTTTCAGGCAATAAAGGTAAAATAGCCACATAAAACATGAACCCTTGAACTTCTCAGTTAGTTATAGCTATCCTGACTATGTCAGATATGCAAAGGTTTTTTTCAAATTTTTCAATTCCTCTATCAACAGTTTTCTTTAAGCTGGCTCAGAAATCAATGGAGACCAGGTCTTTTACATGACAAGAAGCTAAAAGCAATACCTGTTTGGTCCTTTTCCTTTTCCATTTTTTTGTTTGCTCCTTTCTTCCACTGTTCTTTGGTTTTGTTGGCTTCTTCGTGCTGCTTCTGCTCTGCAAGTGATTTATTTAATACTTGCGAAAGAACAGAATCTCCTTCCCCAACCAGAAACATGGTCTTGAACTTGTTATACAGCATTGTAGATTTCTCCATGATAACTTGGCTAACTTTGAATTTCCGTATCTGAAATCAAAGTAATAAAATCATAAGCTCCACTTAGGAATGTACCCATGTAATTTCATCATGTGCTAGATGAAAAGTCTTCATTTAACCTGAAATGAGATCATGGTCTTCTACACTCTCTGATGTATCACAGAATCACAGAACAGCCCAGACCAGAAGAGACCTCAAAACATCATCTGGACCAACCCTTCTAGGAGAGGGAGCCTGCATGAAGTTATCAAGCTTCCTGTCCAACTGCAGCTTTAAATATTCCAGTGGTGGGGACTCCACCACGTCCCTGGGGAATGTGCAAGACTGCAGAGCAAGACTGAACTCACTGTAAAAACAAATTTTGTATTGAGACAAAACCTCTCCCAGTGCAACTTGTACCTACTGCTCCTTGTCTTCTCCATGTGTCTCCTTGCGAAGGGAGGAAGTGCCTCCGTCCTCTTTGTACCTATCCCTTAGATGCTGGAATACTGTGATAAACCGCCCCCTCCCTAAGACTTCTCAAAGAAGAAAAGACCTAATCCCTTCAGTCTTTCCTTACAGGGCAGGTTCTCCAGCCCTTTAATCATCCTCATGGCCCTCCTTTGGACCCTCTCATGTTTGTTTGAGCCATTCTTGAATTGTGGGGACCAGAACTGGACACACTACTCCAGCAGTAAATACTGCTGATGCTAATTTAAAAAAACACAGGTTACTCTGATTAAATTGCAGATCTCACCTTCTTTAGAGTCAGAATCATCTCTGTATGTTTCTGAGCTTGTTGCATTGTGACTTGAAGGGATGCAAGCTCATCAAGAGCCTCAATACACCTGTTCACATCCTGTACATAAACAAGAACATAGTTTGAAGACTTAACTTCCATGTCAGTAGTCTTTAATTACCCATACTAAATTAATTTCCTTGCTCAGGGATACCTTGCTATAATACCCTTAGCTTGACTATGTGCATAGCTTTAGAACTATCTATACAAACTGGCAAATAAAAATGACCACCAGTTGCCTTTCAGCTACTTCCCTAACAAAAGGCAACTTTTAAAAATAAATTTACACTTTCAAAATACAAACTGGAACTTTATGCCTTTTTCACAGTTGTAGTACTTTTGTGCTTGAAGCTATTCTCCATCACCAGCCTTTTCCATACACGATTTTTCCCAAATGACTTGCCACTGAACAGGTAGCAAAGCACCTTGAGTGTATTTCAGTTAATATGCAGAAACATATCTTTGTAGACTTCTCAGTTAAGTCTGACAAATGACAGACTATGGAGTACACCCGTAAGTAATGTGTTCAGAAGTTATCATGCTCCAGAAGCTTCCTGGATTGCTGTATAATCCCCATTTTGTCCCTTCAGCAGACACCAGGATGGTTCAAGCCTTCACCTCCCTTCCTTCAGAGTCTGTCACTGCTACAGTCACTGCACCCTTCTGGTGCTGCTGCATGGCTCAGGCTTAGCTAGCACAGATACTTCATTTGACAGAATTCTATTTGAATGTTTCAGGTAAATAATTTATTATGAAGTATTTTCAAACAAAACTATTTTTTCTTGCTGTCTTTGATCTTTTAACACCCACAGTAACCTCATTTAAGCAGCAGTTATCTTTCAAACTGACAAAATTCCATTCATTCGCAGTATAATTAAAGACAAACACACATGCCAAGTATCAAGTATTTCCTATTGTAATTACATACATAAATCAGTTAAAAAATATATACTTACAAGATTATCAATTTTCAAGGAGTTCTTAATTTCTGCATGTATCCTTTGAAGCCTAGAATCCATTGATGTTTCTGAAGATTAAAAATAGCATGCATGAATATTTGATAATCACATGAGGTCTGTTCTTACAGAAACCTTTCTACAAACCTGAACTTCACAAAGAACACAGAAAAAATATGGGCAGGCACTCCACATCAGATGATGATGCAGGTGCACACATACACAAACCACAAGGCCTACCATTAGAAACAAAGTACACAGTTTTTTAAAACTGAATACTATTAGCAACCTACAGCTTCCTCCTCAGGAGTTACAAACTGAACATGATTTTCTATTTCACTATACAGCTGTCACCCTCTACCTGTGGGCCAGGTTAGAAGTAAGTTTCACTAAACACTAAGTTAAAAGCTGGAAAACCTTTAATGACTGGACACGTGGGTATTGATGGGTTTGTTTTCAGTAAATTTGGCATAGTTCAAGTTAAGAGTCCAAATCCATCTCAATAAAATGCTCCCAGTACACATGCTCCAAAAGGAGTGGTTGATGAATGAACATGTCTGTCTCCAATTCAGATGCTGAATGCCTGCTTGGATTTTTATTTTTTTCCATACACAAGTGTGTATTATGAAAAATACTGCAAGCAAACAGTCTCCTTCTAGTCCAATCTATCCTCAATGGGTTTGGTAACTTTAATGCCCTCCCCCCCCAGTAGTTTGATTGGAGTCCTTGCGACTGGATCTGCACTATACTACAAACTACAGACAAATTACAGTTTGGATTGTCCTTAAAGATGGGAGTACTAAAAAACGAATGATCTATCCCTATGAAGGTCAGTTAGCAAGAGTGGTTTAGTAGACAAGGCTAGACTAATCTGAATCTAAGCCTCTTGCATAGGAAGCCTCCTCCTTAGTAAGAGGTAGTATCAAAATACTTTCAAGAGGTCCCTCAGATTATTGTGTTGCGAGGAGATAGAAAAAATTAAGAACTAAAGAGATTTGGTTCAAAGAATAAGACCTTTTGTATCTTGCTCATAACCAGAAGGGATCATCAAGGTTTATTAGCTTGAATGACAATGAAATGGGAATAGCAAAATCTTGTTCCCATGCACTGAAGAACAAACATAGAAGAACAAAAATGCACTGTTTCATAGACATGAAGGAAGCAGTCATGGATCTAATATCTCTGAGATCCCACAGACACCCTCAGCAGTACATTGTCTTATGCAGGCAGATAATTTTGTTCAAAATTTAAGATAACCGAAAAGAAGCTAAACTAACCTCTCTTCTTCTCCATCTTCTTAACTTCTGCTTTCTTGCCTTCTTCTTTATTCTGCCTGTCAAAAACATTAAAGTGTTTTTACAGTGTCATAAAGTCTGCTTTTCCATCTTCCCTACCCTAATTTTTAGAGCAGATGTGATGTTTTGAGGTATCAGTATGCAAAAACCACAAAAAGCCAAGTTCTGGTTTTCAAGGACTGAAATAAATTAATAAGATCAGTTAGCTGAGATAATGCTGAAAAATCCTCCATACTGACAGACAGTTTTCCCCAGAAGCAGCAGATAAAGTGTTTTAAAAACAAGTCACATTTCCAAACTGTATTTTGTTTTGGTTGCATGTACAAAATGGTTAAATGGCATTGTATGGAGTAACTTATGGAGAAAGAAGATATTTTTATTACGATGACAAGAAGACTAAAACTATTTGACATTACCCCAGGGAATTATGGAGAGATCAATTAGTCATAATCAGTTCTTACATAGCCTCTCATACAATTATAACTGCGTAAGTATCCCACAACTGACCATAAATGTATCTGCGATTTAAATATTCTTGAAGCTAAAAAATAATAAAAGAACAAGAAAGAGACTTATTACAAGTTAATTGAAATCTCCTGGCTCTTTCTCTAGTTCTATCACTAAAAATAAAGCTGGAACTCAAGAAAAACAGAACAAAAACTTTTATCCCTCTCAGTCAGTGTGAAAAGAGAAGTCTTTCAAGCAAGCTTTTGAACTCTATTCAGAGAAGATTGTGAACCCCTGTTTAGCAGTTCCTCAATCTTGTCTTACTAAAGGCTTTTAGAATTTACATATTTCAGCACACCATTAACTAAGTATTCTGTAACTAATTTTCCTCCTTCAGAGTAACATGCGTCCATAAAGTACCGAAGCAGGCATGTCTGTCGTCTTCCATTGTTCTTTCATACTCTATCCAGTTACAGAATCAACAGTTTTAAAGTACGTATGACTATTTTACTTAAACAGGCAACACAAGCCCACACCCCATTTAAACGGTACAAGTAAACTGTGTGTATGTACACAATGGTGTACAAAGCACCAGTATTGGCCTTACATAAGTACTAATGAAGTAGCTACAAAGACCACGAAATGGAAACTATGCTGATGAGAAAAGTAATGAAAAAAGGGCTATCAGCCTATATTTGGTGTATTAGCAGAGGAACTTGAAGACAGCACAAAAAGAAATCTTTCTACTTTTTAATCAATATTGAGTTTTGTGGTATTAGTCATCAGCTATAATTAAATTCATTATGCATTCATTAGCTACTACTCCTTTATCTTACTGAAACAAAGCTCTGCACATCCCTCCAATGCATAAAATGACAGCTATTTGAAAGTAAAGACTTGATTATTACAACCAAATCAGTATCTGACAGTCTGATTGCAGAAATCATCAGCCTATGTCAGATTTAGTGATATATTATGCTGCAAAGATGCTGAGGGCAGTTTAGTATCTCTGGAGTTGGAAAGGCTTAGGTTTGCTATAGGCAAGTAATTATGTTATGTTTCCAGAGAGTGACAGGAAAAAGAGAAGGAAGGGCTAGAGAATAAAAAAAAAAAAAAAAACTCGCACTGATTCTTGTTAATGAATGTGAAAATAGAACATTCTTGTGCAAATGGTGAAGAGGACTATTGTCCTACTCCTTTTTCTCTGAATTGTTACCTTGCTCTTCCTTTCTTCTGCCTCACCCCCAACTGTGGGGACAGGATCATCACGCTCACATGGTGGCAGCTTCTTCACTCATTGGCAGAACAGCTCTTGAGAATGAGTCAGATTTATTCCTACTGTCCCAAACCTCCTCTCCCCCTGGTTTTCTGGCAGGATCTTTTCCATTCTCACACATGATTCATTTGTGGTGATTTATCTGCCAAATGCAGACTGCTCCCAGTATCCCTCTAATGGCTTTGCAGTGCTACAGTAGAATAATTCTTAATTTTTTCCCTTGCTATGTCTGACAGCATGAGCTTCAGCAGCCAGACAGAGAAAGAAATGTTTTCCAGGTAATCCTATGCATTCTACAACATGATCAAAAATGCATAACCATGGACTAACACATCCTACCAGTTCTCAGTCTAATGGATCCAAAATTTACACAACACTTGTAGACATCACATGTTAAAACATACTCACAATTCAGATTCTGTCTGTTCCTCTTGCTTACGTTTTCTTTCTGCTGCTTCTCTTTCATGCTGGCCTTTTACAACATTTCTTCTATGAGGTGCCTGAAAGCTTCTTCCCCCTTTTTTCTTCTGTTTTTATTTGAGGGTTCAGGATTGGAAAGAGAAAAAAAAAATCAAGATTATTATAACACTGTTTCTGTAACAGATAAAGCTATATACACTATCTTCGAAGCAATTCTGCTCTGAGATACGACCTCATAAGAGCTGTCTTTCCTTGCAACTAAATAAAAGATCTCCATGTGTTGGTAAGCTCTGAACTTCTTCAGTTCTTTCTCCCTTTCTCCTTTTCTAATAGAAGGCAATATCCTATGCACCAGAAAAATGAAGACATTCCAATGACTTGCTAGGAACAGCTTTATACCTTTCAAAACCTGATTTCAAACTAAATGTTCTTAGGTACACCCAAGTTAAAAAAGTCTGCATTCTAAGGAACATATATAATATAGAAAAAGCCTTTTGAGAAAATCACTGCTACATTTAGATCCTTCATTAAAAGGCAAGTATTCTAGAAAAGATGCTTAGAAAATACCAAATAAGTTCCTGAATTACTTGACAAAATGAAGTTCTGCAACTTTCATTCTATTTATCTAATATTAACCAGACACTGGTCTCCAACCTTTACTAAGGTCGAGCACTAACTTCAAGAAAGAACTTCAGATACTACTTTCCCCTATAGTAAATATATCAGGAAAGCAAAATTATACCTTGTCACCTTCTTGTTCTTCTCCATCATTTTCAGAATCAGAAGCTGATGCAGAACCCACTTTCACAGCATTCTTCCTTTTTGGTTCAGCTTCTTTCTTTCCTTCCTTTTTGTCAAATTCTTTCTTTGATTTCTCCTCTTCCTTCTGACTTTCCTCATCTTTTTTCCCTTGCTTTTTGGGCTTGTCTTCCGGCCCTTTTTTCTTTGGCTTCTCATCCTCATTAACACTAAAACATGAGCAGATTTAGACATCATATCCGTTACCTACAGTGAGTTTAAAACATGAAAACATCACATTCTTCTTAAAGAGGCACTAATGAACTAACATTAATCTACATGTAACCATGTACCAAACCCAAGAATTTAATGCCCTGTTCTTCCCACACATATGTTTCTGCAGGACCAAGACTGGTCAGGCACATACACTGTAAACTAGCTTTATGAAGTACACTTATTTAAAGTGTAGATATACTGAAACTGTGTATCTGCTTATCTATGGAAAATTACACTAATGCTCGCTCTTCCTTCAGTTATTAGAACCACTGAGTACTTGACACAAGAAATTAAGGTAAAAACAGTGTTGGAATTTCATTAGAACAGATTTCTGAAACAAAAATAAAAAAGAATTCAGTATTTTCATTTTACATATCTTGTCGTTTCCCTTAATAAGTATCTTTTCCTTTTCACTCAGCATAATACAATTCTCTACGGAATTTTGCACAGATTTTACAGGTTAGGAAGGTTAAAATCTTCTCTTGTTCCAGAAATGTACTACCTTGAATTACATATTACTTGAGCTGTGAATAACAAAACCAACATAAATAGTAACTCATACTGAATACTAAAGGGGAAAAAGTCTGTCAGGAACTCAGTACTAATTATGAAGTCTTAACATAAACAACAATACTATATACAATGAAGAAGCTTTATATTAAGAAAAAAAACAGAACAACTCACGAGTCACTCTCTGACAGACAAGATGGTTTCACCAACTTGGGTCTCCCTCTTGGTTTTGGAACCTTTACTTCAGAAGCTAATATTTATACAGAAATAACAGGTTAGTCCACAGCCACCATCTGCTCCTTGTATGTAAGGAAAGATTTGTACTCAACAGACAGAAGTTACACTTAAATCAAAACATATAACCTAACTTTGTTATTATACAAAATTCAAGTGTTAAGTGAGTACCAAACTTTAATCAAGATCTCTTTGAAAAATTAGAGGCTTTTTAGCCGATCGGTAAATTTAAAAATTTGGTGGCTTTTTTGCCACAGGCTCCAACTTCCAGTTCTTGTGGGTTTTGCCCTCTGTGCAATTAGGATTTGTTCTATGTGTTGCATAACTAATATAAACAAGCCTCAATTTAGAGATTGAGAAAGTCTAAGTTTAAGTAATGGAAAGAAGTCATTTAGTGTCCACATTTACGCAGTCTGTTTGCCTTTTAGATGTATCATGAGGGCTTCCATCACTTTTTTACACTGGAACACCTCTCGTATGAAGACAGGCTGAGAAAATTGGGGCTGTTCAGCCTGGAGAAGAGAAGGCTGCGTGGAGACCTCATAGCAGCCTTCCAATACCTGAAGGGGGCCTATAGGGATGCTGGGGAGGGACTCTTCATTAGGGACTGTAGTGATAGGACAAGGGGTAATGGGTTTAAACTTAAACAGGGGAGGTTTAGATTGGATCTGAGGAAGAAATTCTTTACTGTGAGGGTGGTGGGGCCCTGGAATGGGTTGCCCAGGGAGGTTGTGGATGCTTCATCCCTGGCGGCGTTCAAGGTGGGGTTGGACATAGCCTTGGATGGCATGGTTTAGTGGGAGGTGTCCCTGCCCATGGCAGGGGGGTTGGAACTCGATGATCTTGAGGTCCTTTCCAACCCTTACTATTCTATGATTCTATGATTCTATGTATCATGGGGCTTCCATTGCTTTTCTTGATAACAAACCACTGTCAAGAAATTCTACCATCACACTACAGTACAGAGCAAACTTTTGTTATTTCCTTAGACTCACCTTATTGTTAGAGGTAAGACAAATGGTGTATCTGGCTTCCTAGCACTTATATCCTTTAAATACTTGTCTGACATCACAGTGAACATGTGGCTAGGAAACCTAATACTCGTTTTTTAAACTCCTGTTCATGTTACCATGGAGCACTGTTAAGCAAGAGATGCCCACATCATATCAACATCAGAAAAGGCTGCACAGTACATCTTACAAAAAGGTATTTTTTATAGGAGGTGAAAGCATCTTATAGATCCTTGCCTGCTCTCACAGACAGTAGTTAGTAAAAACTGGAAGAATTGCAAAAATAAATACACAAATATTAAAAATGTACATTTAGTACATGTAATGAAATCCAGGGTGGGAGGAGGAACTGAAGTAATACTGAATTTCCTCACAGCTTCTAAGGCTAAAGTAATTAAGTCTAGTACACTGTGGTTGCACATTCTAAAATTTATTTTCGTATTATCAGCAGATGCAGGTAAGTATAAATTATTTGTTTTCCAGACTGATGTTCATACAATGTACTTAACTGCTGCAAGAACGGTTTTCTGATAAAGTCATTAATGATTAGTTGAAGAATATCTGCAAGCTTACCACAAAAATTTCAATGAATTAGATCATTGCTACTTTGAAAGAAACAAGCACTGGAGAATTATCAAATGGTTCTAATAACATATGTGGAAAAACAAAGACACAAACAAAAAAAACCCCAAAACACAAAAAAAAGGCAGTTATACCTTCTTTTCATTTGTCCACCAATCTACACAGACTGCCTTAAACTTTTTTAAACAAGTCTCTCCAGCTCTTTGTTTTTACTGTCCTCTGAGCTCCACCTGCAGGCTCTGTATTCCCCCAGTTCTCTTCCTTCTGTTTTACGGATATTCTAACACAATTAAAGTATTTCATAGACCTTTAACGATACCTTCATTAAGATCATCACAGAGCAAAAATGCACAAAGAGCTCTTATTGTATATCTATAGTTTTGTAGCATTCTATGAAGAAAGCTTTTCTAAAGGTGATACTTGTACCCAAAAATTTGTCTTATTTAGAGAACTGAGCATTAATGCTAACAACTTAAATCCATTTATGTTCTAAATTTATCAGTTTGAGATGAGGTGTTTAGCAAAGACTGCATTTAGCATGAGAATATACTCTCCAGTACTTCAGGGGAAAGCAATAGCTCTCTGAATGATTCCAAGATATTGCTGTAGTGAAAAGCAATAAATCTTTCTTTTGAAGTTACCTGATGGTCTTCCTCTCTTGGGGCTTACTTTTGGAGACACTGGCCCAGGAGCTGCTGCTGTCACTGCTGCTCCCGCTGTGGCCACTGCTGCCACTTCCTCAGCTTCAGGTTGTTTTTCAGCCTAATTTAAAGAAAGAATTTCACAAGTGAAAGAAATCACAGGGTGCCAATTCATCAATTACTTTCTTAAACAACAGTTTCAAACTTCTAGAAATATATTATTGCGCTGTTGCTTCTACACATAAGAAAGAAAAGTTTGTTAGCAATGTCACTAATTTCCCCATCTACATACCATCACTACCCATTCATTCATACATTTCATGCAATTTCAACCAGCCCATTAATCTTTGAAACAAACTATCTTGATACAATAAAGGAGAAAGATTATTTGTAAGTATTTTTGAGACCACCATAACAGCATGCCAAAACCCAGTTTTAAGCAGTTAATATTCCCCCCCCATATACTAATACTCTTCTTGTAGGTGCTCTCATCTTCTCCAGCTCCATCGAAGCGACAAGCCACTAGACAGAGATATTCAGAAAAAAAAAAAAAGGAACAAACAACCCATCTGCTTCTAGTTCTATAGCAAATTATTCACAGTGAAAAAACTGTATGTTGAACTGCACTAACTAGACAACTACCTTCATCTACAAAGCCATTTTGGGGAGGGAGGTGTGGGTAAAGACAGAACTTAAGACAAAAGAAAATCTTAATGAAAGGATACATATCTCCCTGCAGAAATATGCCACCCAGATAGAAAGAATTGAGAAAAATCCCAACTGGAAAAAAAATCACAGAGCTTAGTGTCCTGGATGCAGGAGCACCAGCTAACAGCAACAGAAAAGTTATGGAAAAATATATATTTATCTTCATGCTCTTTGTGGCACCTATAATAAGAGGTAATTTGAAAGAACAGAGACAGGCTTCTATCTAGAACAGAGCATAGGTACCTCTCTTGTATTAACTGTGCTTCACACCAGACACCAGAAAGAGTTTAAATGAAGACAGAAAAACACCTGCTAGAATGCTTTCTTACAATCCCAGGAAAAGAAACCACCATGTTTCTTAAGGCAAGTAAGAAACACATTCAAAGTCATGTAACTGCATAGCCAACTCTCTTTTCTAACCTACAAGCACATACCACATCCTATTAAATACAGTTTTTCTGTTCAGCAACAGCCTATAGCAATGCAAATGCGCAAAGCACATGCCAAACAGAAGTCTGTCAGCTAAAGCTAGTAAATTGACAGGAAATCTTTTCAGGTCTGCAGTGCCTTATGATGCAAAAAAAGCCCTAGAACAAAACACACCCCACGTTGGGTGCCAAGAAGAACTGTCGTGGCTCAAGCTCAGGCACAACCCAGAAGCATGCAGCCACTCACTCACTGCCCCTCCCCCTTCCTCCGCCCCAACCCCCTCTCCCGGAGGGATGGGGAGGACAATCAAAAGAGTGTAACTCCCATGGGCTGAACTAAGAACAGTCCATAACTAAGGTATAACACAAACCACTGCTGCTACCACCAATAATAATAATGACAAGGGAAATAACAAGGGAAGAGAACATAACCACTCACCACCCGCCGACAATACCCAGCCCAACCCGAGCAGTGATCCAACCCTTCCGGGTAACTGCCCCGTTTATATAAGTGGACATGACGTGCTGTGATATGGAGTACCTCTTTGGTTAGTTTGGGTCAGGTGTCCTGTCTCTGATTCCTCCCAGCTTCCCTTCCTCCCTGGCAGAGCATGAGACTCAGAAAGTCCTTGGTCAGAGTAAACATTACTGAGCAGCAACTAAAAACATAGGTGTTATCAGTGCTGTTCCCAGGCCGAAAGTCAAAAACAGCACTGCACCAGCTACTAAGGAGAAAAATGACTGCTACTGCTAAACCCAGGACACCATATGATTTGAGTACTTTTTGAAAAAGCAAAAAATGAGATCATCTTTGTGTGCCTGCATCAGCTATGAGGGTTCTCTCCCATTTACAAGCTGAAATCACAAATATGCATAGTCACAGAAATTTTTTCAAGGATTTCGAGAATGTTGTTTCAGACTAGAAGCTTTCTTTGAATTTTATTTTAGATTCTTTTAAAATTTACTTTTCTAAATAAGGTATACTTTAAATTATATTTTTTAAATATTCAAGACATTTTTGTAAGGCCATCCAAACATACACCTACCTTTCTTTGTGATGCAACTTACTTGTGACAAACATACCAAGGTCACAGTTACTTTGCACTCATCCCATCCCTGCTGTCAGCACTAATGTGACAAGTTAAGTGGTTTCAAATTAAAATAAAGATTTGCCCCACTCTAACCTACTTTTCAGCTGCATCAGTGCCCTGATGTGGCTTGCTCTGAGACCACATGAATATGACGGCTGGAGCACACCAAGCGAGCAGCCAGAAGTGCCTCTTCCAAAGTTAACTCAAATTTTTCCCAGGTAAGAGACCACAAAAATCACAACCTCGTAAGAAAGGACAGTAGCTCAGGTGTTGATGGAAAGTAGTTCAGCATGATGAGTATGTTAGAAGAAATTTTCAGTTTCAAAAATCACTATTAAAAACCAAAAAAAGTGGTCTATCAAGAGTTTGTATCTTTTTTTCTTTTACTCTCAGTGGACTGTTTGGGAAGACAGGAATGCCCTACTCTACATTAAGATCAGACAGAATTAAGACCTGTGGAACACTCTCTGGGAAAACTTTCATTCCTATTAATCTTTCAGCCATTTGAAAGGGGGAAGGAGAGTGTCAAGCACTTCAACTTGTGCATAATCTTTCATTAAAGGAAATAATATCCAGTATCATCACATCCAAGAATTCCAGTACGGTGAATTAAACATATTATTACCTTTCTTTTTCTTCCTCTTCTAGCTACTTTAGGAAGAGAAGCATCATTTGTTTTCACCACATCCTGTGTAGACTAAAAACAGTGCTAAGTCTTAGCAAAACAAAGATATATCTTACATGATTCTAAGCTTTTTTCCCCCCAATTAAGCCTCTAGCACATAATTTAGAGAAGAATCTGTAGTACATACGAAGATACCTCTTGCTCTTAATTTGTTAAAATCCTGATTACGTGGTAATCAGTTTTTTTTTTCCTGAAAGATACGAAAAAGTACCAAGTAATATTCTGTCTTAAATAAATATATAGACATGTTTTAATTGAACTTACAGACAAGCCAGATTAAAATTTTTCTCTGATGAAAGCTTTAATTCCTGTTAGCTTCAATGAGAGGTACAAATATAAGTGAATTCATACAAAGTTTTGTATCATTAAACAGCTCCTAAGAGCTGTCACAGTAGTGACACACTAGTGACACAGTAGTAATAACGGTAGCTTCTTAGTACTCTATACTAGATTTATCTCACTCAACATAGTATCAAGATGCTCTTTGGCACATCCAAAAAGATTTCACATACTTCTTTATTACTGTTTTTTTCAGGAGGTAGATCATCTTCCTTCAAAGTATCCAGCTCCTTTTCTTCTGTTTCAGCTTCTGTAGGCAAGTTATTATCCTCTTTAAGTGATAACTGCAAAGGGAGGCAACACATAGAGTTAAAAAATGCATTAAAAAAGTATTTCATATTGAAAAAAGAACACACTAATTAGGCTGCTTTTCACTTTAAATAGTTTAAGTCTGTAGATACACTCGTTTCTTAATACACCTCAAAAGCCAAAGGCAGTATCACCTTCTCCAGTACACAATTGCAAACTGTTGTCAAAACATGTCAAAATACAGCAATGTACTACAGTGGAACTAAAATTTCACTTTGTGTTCATGATAACATAACTATACTTATTCACCATATCACATTACATGAGTACTTGTAAGTGTTCATGCAAACACTCCAGATTCATCTGGATCACTGTTTATCTATTATAGACACATGGATACTCAAGTCACAGACCATACATAACTTAGAATATCATTCTACTAAACAAAGACAATGTAGTAAACAGACCACAAACAAGTTGCTTTATGAGACAGTAATTAGTGATAATTAATCTAATCTAATCTATGCATTTTTTCCTGTTTTGTTAGGTTTTTGTTTAAAGCTTAAAATACTAGTTTGCATTTTAGATGAGCAATTTAGACTTGAAAAAATCAAGTTTGTAATAATTTACTTGAAAATAATCATTTCCCTGCAGCCTATGTTTGTGCACTTTTTTCAGATCTTCAGTTCATTCTCTCAACTTTAATGCAATTGCATTGTCCCACCTGCAAGCATCTTCAAGCACCTTCACTGAAATTCCTTTTAAATGTAGCTGCAGTTTTTAAATTTCAACACTGAAAAAAACAACTCATGCACAAGGCTATGAGACAATGTTCCTAATTACTTGAAGACATGTTGTATCACTGAGTCTTTTTACAGATTACAACTTGAAGACAGAAGGGTAACAGGCACATTAAACCCCCAGGAAACTAGAAAACAATGACCAGTTAAAATGTTCTCGCTACATTAGTATCAGAAAAGGAGTAAATTTGCTCCATGTTTTGCCTTAAACTGATTAACACTTATTACAGAATCCATGTAAAAAGACCTATTCAGGATATTCCATTCAATCTTTCTGTTTAAATGGCTCTTATGTCTTCCTGTTTCTCTTCCACAGTGCCAGCTCAGGATAGGCTGAAAGCATTTTCCATGAGAAGCACGAGGCTTATGTCATAGCCATTCCCACTAGCTCATGCCGCTTGCTGCATAAATTCACAATGAAGCAAACTGACAAACCAGTCCAGTTTAAAATCTATGTATCTATGTACTACCAATACAATTTTTCTTCACTCAAGGGTCTTTTTTTCCTCTTGAAAAAAGAAGCTATTACAGCTACTAGTAATATGCTAGTATTTCTAACTAATCCTATATAATCCTACCTAAGGAACACCCAGTATGTATCCAACACATTACAAATTCTTCAGTTGCAACTGTGAATCAATACTAAAGGACAGCCAACTACACCTGGCTAGAAAAACTACATCGAATCTTGGCAAATCATCAGAAAGAAAACAGTCAGAATCAAAGCAAGTCTATTCAAAATAGTTTGATGCTTAATTTAAGGACACTGCTCATCACTTAGAATAGTAATTTCCAGAAATGAGTTAGAAATAAATGAGATACCATGAATATATCAGTCCCATCTGCGCCACAATTTTTGTCATTTTAGGATTCTATTTTCCTTAGAAAAAAAACTAAGGAGATGACATGCACCTGTTCCACACCATAAGAGAAATAAACCCACATGAACAAACCAAAGCATTAAAGGATAGAGAAACTTCAAAGCAGTATGTTATGCTAGTATCACTAAGTGTACAGTAAGCTAAGAAGATTCACCTCTTACAGTACAAACTACGTACAGTACCACTAAGCTGTTTCAGACTGAAGTGTGTTTCCTACTGTGAATACAATAGATTTAACATAACACAATCTTGCTTCACGAGCATTCTAAGGTATGCACACATTTACAAAGCAAAGAAGCTGAACTCTCAGTATAAACTACAGTATACGAATTACAGATATCTTCCTGACTCAAGAGTCCAGTGATAAAGCTATGAAATCCTTTATAGCCATTTATATCCTAATTAGTCCATTAGGAATGTGGCCTATTTATAACTGATTCTTACAATCTGTTCAGGCAGATACACTGCAGCACTCTTTCAGCCCAGAGAGTACCATATGCTTTGCTAGAATTTTCAACAAAAACCCCTCATAATTGAAAAAGACAGTCATACCTGTCTATGGTATTAAAAAGTCCTCAAAACCAGAAAGGAAAACTTCAAGCTAAATCCTGGTGATTGTTTCTACCTTGTCCTGACTAGGAAGTACTGTAGGAATTTAGCCAAAGTTATCGTAAGCTCAAGTCTGAGAAACACAGACCAGAAAATAAATTAATTTTCAAGAACACGTATAGCATCTTAAAAGGAATGCAAAAATATTACTGTAGCTACATCTGTACATATACAGACGTATATATTATTTAAAAGGACAAATATTTTACTGTAAGTATGTCTGAAAAGAAGCAAGAGCAAGGCAGTTACAACAGTAAAACCCTGTTAAAATATTTAACTAAAATCTTGGCAATACAATTTTGACTTAAAAGCCTTTCTGGTAGAACAAGCATCAATTCAGTCACTTACTTTTGGGACAGAATTCTTTCTTCTTTTGGCTCCTGCTTTTTCTTCAGTCCCCTCAGCAGTCTCCTGAGTGCCTTCTTGAACAGTTTCTTTGATAGGAGGGTTAACAGCTGGATGGGACTTCAATATAAACACACCAAAAATGAAATCTAAATCTCTTCCTGAACTACATTGTAATGCTACTCAGAGGTGTTCTGCCACCTGTACATTACGGAAGAAAGCATCATGCTAAGGAAACCCTCATTAGAACTACAAGCATATCAAAATGTACCATTAATTTCCACACTTTTCAGTTCAAATTGTGGTTTTGTATCAAATTTTCAAGCTTTAATGCTATAACTGATTTTCACACTAAAAATACTGCAATGTAAGTTTTTTCTTATACACAATTTAAAGAAAGAAAGTTGGGTTTGGACAAATACAACTTGTGATGCTACTGCCTGCAGTTTTGAATGGCTCACAATCCTAAGTGACCCAACTACCTGTTCCTGAGAACATGAGCAGAGAAAAAAAGAATATAATAAGGAATAACATTAAAAGCATGGAAATAAGAGAAGGTAAAGCCAAAATAACTTTTTTATTATTATTCCACTGCATTGTGTACAGCATTCTCACTCTTAAATATTAGTTCCTTCAAACAAAGCTGGCAGGACTGCCCCCGACTCTTAATTTTTCCCCCACTGAGGATTTTGGATTTAAGCCCAAGCCACAAGCTCCCTTATGCCTTCTACTTCCCTTACTAGCAGTTACAAGCAACATCTGCAAAGTATAAACACTGCTTTCAGAACATTCCAGCCAGTTCTAGCAGTTAAACAGAAAATGTGGCTCTCAGAAGAACTTCCTAAGACAAACTATGCCAAATAAGAGAAAAAAAAACAAAACAAAACAAAAAATTGCAAGAAACCCCCTCTATATGAACAGCTGATAAGTCTGTCATTTGAATATTAATCTTGTATCCAGAATTTTGCCAAGTGACTACCCACTCCTCTCTGATCTCACCTGCTGTGCGGCCAAACACAAAATTACCTATTCACGCTGAATTTCTAGACTTTCATCTTTCCTGCTACCGCCCAGTGCCTACACTGATCTTCTCTCACACACACCACCGAGGAAAACAGATAGTAGGTGCTGGCATGCTGCACAGAACCTGCTGTGAGAACGCCCTGAGCTGGTCACAAATCCCAGCAGAACTGGTCCCAGGTGGTTTGACACACCACCCTCCACCAAACCCTGCCTATCACACAGCACATTGACCTCTCCCAACACAGCTACAGAGAAGAGCAGCTGCCTGAGAAAGGCTGGAGGGATGCTGCAGCGGAGCTGATGCTGCTGTGGAGTGCCCGCAGAGGGACACTGGAAAAAGGAGGCACACAAGGCGTTGCCCAATCCAGGTTCCAGCCCTGAGGTGCTGTCTGAGCAGAGACAGAGCCGGCAGACGGTACACCTCTGAGGGGACTGCAGCCTGCAGAGGAGCCCTTACCTGAGGTTCTCAGCAAGAAGCAAGGAACAGCAGAGGCGAAATAACCACTACACACTGGCCCCAGTGTGCTGCCGTGACCTCACTCAAAGGACTGCTGCAATGTATGGTGAGGGGACTGGAGATCAACGAAGGGAGAGCAGAGATGGTTGAGGGAAGCTGTGATGTTTTCTCTGTTTGTCTTTGTTCCATGTTATTAGAGTTGGTAACAAAAAGCTTAGGCCAATAGGCTAAATTGTGCAAAATCCTGTGACATCAGTGTTTTGTTGTCTGTATCATTCCTCTTTGGCAAAGATTGGAAGGTGGAGCCCCAGAAGCCTGTTTCAGCCACTCTGCTCCCTTAGACGTATAAGCTTGCCCACAAACTCCCAATAAAACTGCCAATATGCCTAGATCAACCACCCAAACTTCCTTTCCTTCCCTGATTAAAACATTCAGAAGCCCTACCTTTCAAAGACCCCTTAGCTGTTAGTTCAGACAGCCACTGAGCCTGCTTTCAAGCAGATAAGCACCTTCTTGTATTACTAGCAGGGAAGAACTGTAAAACAACTGCACTTGTTTTTCCAGCTTTGACAACAGGATGCTAAGATAACATCCTGTCCTGGTTTCAGTTGGGATAGTTAATCTTCTCCCTAGTAGCTGGTGCAGTGCTGTGTTTTGGCTTTAGTCTAAGAACAATGCTGAAAACACACCAATGTTTTAGTTTTGGTCCGTAGTGCTTACCATGGTCAAAGACTTTTCAGTCTCTCATGCTCTGCCAGTGAGGAGGGGCTCAAGAAGCCACGAGGAAGCAGAGACAGGACACCTGACCCAAACTAGCCGAAGGGATATTCCATACCACAGCACACCATGCCCAGTATATAAACTGGGGGGAGTTGACTGGGAGGGACCAATCACTGCTGGGGCCAGGGTTGGTATCGGTCAGCAAGTGGCAAGCAATTTTATTGTTCATCACTTGTGCTTATCATTTGGTTAGTTGGGTTTTTTTTTGGTTGGGTTTTGAGGACTTTTTCACCTTTCAGTTTTCTATCTCTCTCTTTGTTATTTCCCTTATTATTAGTACATTATATCATACTTTATTTTAGTTATTGGCCGGTTCTTATCTCAGCCAGAGGGTTTTACATTCTTTCAATTCTATCCATCCCACCCAAGGCGGGTGAGTGAGCAGTTGCGTGGTACTGAGTTACCACCTCGGTTTAAACCATGACACATCCTCATGAACAGGAAAGCTGCAACATCATCAAACAGCAAGGGAACTAACAAGAACATGAAGTAAGGTACCTCTGAAGTCTTATCACTGTGAACTATCACTGTGAACTAGTACTTTGCTATCCTGCAGAGTACTGAAGAAATGAAGCTCATTTCAGCACACAAGCTGAAACAAGTGAAATTAAAATCAAGCATCACACCACAATTTTCTTATTCTTGTAAAAGTGGGATGTTCCTCCATCTTATCTATAGTCTTTGACAGAACAGTGACATAATATTTCAGTTCTAAGAATTAAACCCAAAAAGTAGTGCTTTGAGAACTAACAAAAGATTCATGACTGACTGAGCTGAAATCAAAAGTGCTCCCAGAAACCCACTCTGAAGTAGCCTTACTGACAGTTTTACTTCAGAACAAGTAACACTTCAGGATGTTTTACATCTTGATTTATCTTACAGAATGTCAAATCTAGTCAGCCGTTTGCAGATGTACTCCTTCAGCACCAACAAAAACTACCCACAGGTAAAAACAAGAGCTGGCTAAACCTTAAAGGCTTGATCTGCTCCAGATCAAACTTTAAGAACAAACAGCACAAGGTTGAAAGAGAAGGATATCAAAGAAAGGCTTTCTATAGCCTTAAAGTTAAGGTGAAAATTCGTAAGAAAATTTTCACAAGTCTACTGTATTACTTCATTAATTCTGTAATTCAGTCTGGTCCAGCCTACCTGCTGAAGCAGGGAGACCCAGAGACAGCTGACCAGAACCATGTCCAGTGACTTCTGAGTATCTTCAAGTATAAACACTCGACAGCTTCCCTCGGCAAGCTGCGCCAGTGCTCAGTCACCCTCACAGCAAAAAAATGTTTTCTCAGTATTCAGAAGGAACCTTCTGAGTTGCAGTTCATCCATTGCCTCTGGTCCTGTCACTGAGCACTACTGAAAAGAGCCTGGATCCATCTCTTGGAGCTGTTCAACCTGGAGAATAGAAGGCTGTGTGGAGGCTTCATAGCTACCTTCCAGTATCTGAAGGGAACCTACAGTGATGAGAGAGTGGGACTCTTCCTCAGGGACTGAAGTGATAGTACAAGGGGCAATGGGTTTAAACTTGAATGGGGAAGACTTAGGTTAGATATAAAGAAGAAATTCTTTACTGTGAGGGTGGTGAGGCACTGGAAGAGACTGCCCAAAGACGCCATGAATGCTCCATCCCTGGCGGTGTTCAAGGCCAGGCTGGACAGGGCCTTGAGCAACCTGGTCTAAGAGAAGGCGTCCCTGTCCATGGTGGGGGGCTGGATACTAGATGATCTTCAGGTCCTTTCCAACTCAGCCATTCTACGATCCTTTACACCCCTGTATCAGGTATCTGAATCCACTGATGACATCAGCCCTGAGTTCTCCAGGGCTGAACAGTCCCAGTTCACTCAGCCTTTCCTCACAGCAGAGATGCTTCAGTCTATCATTTTTGTGTCACTCTCACTCCAGGATGTCCACACTCCCCTTATACTGATTAGCCCAGAACTGGACACAGTACTGCAGTCAAAGCACCCCCACTAACAAAAGCTCCTTCTTTGAGTACTTTTAAGGCTCACTTATAGGACTAGAATCATAGAAGAGATAGATTTTAAATGTGACTTGGGAGGAAAAACGGCAAAGAACAACTCAATAGCTCTAGACAGAACCTGAACAGCTAATGAAAAACTCTGTTTAAGAGCTATCACCATAGCTGAAGTATTATTAATAAAGTCCTTTCCATTTCGATGAGGTGATTAGCATCTTTCCATACCTGAGCAGAGAAAGTGTACACATGGAGTACATCACCTTACCTCTCAACTCTACTTCAAAAACAATTTACAATACCTGTGAAGCAGGGATTAACTGGTGTTAAAATGGCAAATCTGGCATAAGAGCAGCAAATAATAACAAAATATACCTACTATTTTTATTATTACTGCAGCATTCCCTAGAAGACTCAGTATGTGCCTAGTGTACACAGCAGAAGCAAGAGGCCACAGGATGTTCAGAGAAGGTAGGTAAAGACACAACTCCAGTTCTGGAGTACAGTTTCAGAGATAAGTATCTTGGGAACACGTATTAATACATACAGTCTATGGTTATATATACACATAAGTATACACATAGCTGTAACTAAAGCTTGATGTGTACTGTAAAAAGCTAACTTTCAGCCTTGTGCTCTGAAAGTCAACATGATCCCCCATAAGCTTACAATAAGTTTATAATAAGCAAATACCCCTAGTTAAAACAACACTCCCATCTCTCCTGCTATTAACACTAGAGATCAATTAAAAATGAAATTAAAATAATAACTGGCATAACCTGCCACTGAACAACAGCAATAATTCATTGGCTTACAGCAGGGAAACATTCATTGCCTTTTTTCCTCAACAGTATAGCAATAAGATTTGCAGACTCTGCATAACTTACCTGCTGATGAGAGAACTTCACTTTGGGATTGTTGTCAATTTCCCACAACCCTTCATTAAAGCCCTTTCTCTTATTTGGTTTGCCATATTTATCTTTATTTTCAGAGTAAGGGAATATGTCCTTTGGTCCCAAAAATGCCCTTAAGGAGAGAAAGCACAAAATGAATAAGATTTCACATTTTAAATGGTTAGTCTTTTCAGAGAAATAAGCACCAAATGTTATTAAGATAGACAATTCACTACTACTACAACTGATTCTACTACATATCTTTAGTTTCCTCAAGTTTTGCCTTCAGCAGCCCAAGTTTTTCACTAGTACCACCACACATATGGACCCCCTCCTTTCCAAGGTGTTGAATGTCTGGCAAGCAACAGCTGAAGCTGCATCTTAACATTACAGCCAATAATACACCAACTACTGAACCAGAACAATTGAAAAAGAGCAGTTTGCAAACAAACAGCAATTGCTTCCTTATTTAACAAATCATGCTTAAATGTTAGGAATAAAAAAATTTGGCATCTGGACAACGTAAAGCAAGAGAACAATTTAAAAGAGAAGAAATGCCTCTAAGCTAACAAAAATCCTTCTAAGTTCTTAAAAGTAATCTGGTTAAAATACAAAATTTAAGAATGATTTTTAGTGTATTGGACAAGAAAAAGCAACACTTGGATACACTGACTGCCCATGTCTTTTTAAAAATGCCATGCAACTCTGCATTAATTCAGTAGTTTTTCAGTGTGTGACAATAGGACCTCATAACTAACCAAACTTGAACAATAAAACTTCCAAGATGTTCCTTATTTTAAGTTTCTCCCCCAAACCTTTTCTTGATGAAGTATTAAAAATACTTTTATATAAGCTGCTGTCATAGTAATGGTCTTAACACTGCCTGTGTATCTTTGTCCTGCATAGCAAAGTGACAGTTTATACTTGTTTATAGAAATCTGCAAAACTGAGCCAGTATTATTCCTAGAAGTAAGAATAATTCTCAAGCTGATCTCGCTTTCGTTTTTTGCTATAGCTCATATTTTCCTACTGTAACCATCCACACAGCTAGAAAATGTCATCCTTCATACAGAAGGACTTTTTAGCATGATTTAACTAGTTATCTAGATTTTCAGAGTTACTATTACTTACAGTAAGATAGGCTGTATATGTACAGACTACTAACGTGCTGAAGGTACACAGTGTCTAACTTTGATCAGGTGGGTAACTCTGTGAGAAGCACAGTAGAGAACAAGCTTACCAATTCATCTTGGTTCCCATGAAACAATACAGAAAATTGTTAGCTCTACCTAATACCTGATGGATCATTAGCCCACTATTGACAGCTACAAACCTAAACAAAAATTACATGTCATGGAACAGAAATCAAGAATCACAGAATCATAGAATAGTTAGGGTTGGAAAGGACTTTAAGAACATCTAGTTCCAACCCTCCTGCCATGGGCAGGGACACCTCACTCCAGACCAAGTCGCCCAAAGGTTCTGCCCAGCCTGTAGCTGCGCTTGGGATTGCCCTGACCCTTGCACTTGGCCTTGTTGAACTTCATGAGGTTGGCACTGGCCCACCTATCACGTGTGCCAAGGTCCCTCTGGATGCCATCCCTTCCCTCAAGCCTATCAACATTACCAAGGGCAGGATCAAAACAATACTGTGCTTCCAGATGCCAAAAAAAATGTGGAAAAAAAAATTGATAAAAAGGGTAACCTTCTGCATGGTTTGAAATCATACTTAAAAAAAAACAAACAAGCAACAAGATTCAAATCTTGCAACCTTAAATCAAATTCAGAAACCCACAAAACATACACACACATAAAGCAAAACTAAAAAACCATTCAATGATGTGAACAGTTAAAAAGATGCATTGGTGTTAAGACTCAAGCATTTCAAAGCCATTTCAAAGATGTGAACAATTAAAAAAATCCGCTGGTGTTAAGACTCAAGCATACACAAATCATTTTGAAAGGCAAATCACTTCTTAAAAAAAGAACCAAGTAACATAGAGGATGCTTACTCTTTAATTCAACAGGGCAATGTGTCTTGTCCTAATGTGGCTTATTAAGACTGATGCAATGTACCAGATTAAAGCGGTTTCAAACGATCAGATGAAGGAAAAAAAAACCAAGACCTTTCCACAAAATGTGTGAAACATTGTTTGTATATACAACTTCTGTCTCTGAGCTGCTTATATACCATTTGCCATTTTATTAATAAAAACAGTCTGATTAAACCCACACCATTATAGGTTTTGGTTCCTTTAAAAAAAACCACAAACCACCAGACAACAAAAGTAGAACTGAATCTGATGTCCTAGAAATCTACACTAGGACAACCAGTCATGCTATAAAGTAACATGACAGTTTTCAAAAGGACAGAAATTTATAAACCCCAGCATATTTACAATCAAATTTAGTAGAGGGAAGAAACAGTCCCTCAAAGCAAATGTTCCACAACTGCAAAATGGTAGCACCACAGAAAGTACCTAAAGGTAAGTATTTGCAAGTTGATAGGTATAAGTCTAATTGCACTTACTCATTTTTCTCTCCAGATCTTATAAAAAATTACTCACAAACCCAAACCTCACCAAAAAACAAAACCTACCAAAAGCCAATACATGATTATTTGCCAGTTTCTCAAATTTTGCCTATTTCATTATGCTCATCCTTCTTTTTGAGAACATATTGTTGAGAATTTTGAGGATATAAACGACTATAGAAGTTCATTACTGAAGAAAGAAAAACCTATCAGTCATGCCACTGTGGGTAGGATTTTTTTTTTTTTGACAAGGAAAGTGTATATGGCATGGTTATGGTCTTCCATTCCTGTGAATACCTTAAGCAAATGTTAGAGAAGCATGTCTTGTCAAAAAAGATTAATTTAGGAAGAGCTGTTGTACTACCAAACACTATAGTTTAACCTATACTATAAAACACACTACATTCAGACAAACTGTTAACTTCTTGTCACAGCATTCTACAATGAGAAAAAAAAAAAAGATAATTATGGCCTTTAAATATAAAGGACTTACGTCTCATGGGTGCCAAAAAAGAAAATAGGCATTTTATTCGTAGGAGGCTTTACTGCCCCATCAGGAACTTCATCCACCTAAGAAAAAGAGAGACTGCAAGTCAAGTAACAGTTAAGAACAGTCTAGGGGAAAGTAGGTAAGAGTGTTAGGCATTAAAAAGGAAAAAAAAAAAAAAAAAAAACCAAAAAAAAAGCTACAGAAAAGTAAAGCTAGGTCTCAAGGTCTCTTTTAAACTGTATGTTAAAAACCACAGCAGAATCAAAACCAGTATTAGCAAGTATAGGAAATGACAACCCTTCTCCTGTTACAGCAACACTTTTCACATGATCACCTTCTTTAATCAGAGAGGCATGATGTGCTACAGGTGAAAAGGCCATTTCAATTCCATTCAAACACCACCCCTCCTTCAGCATAAGCAATAGCAAGATTTTCTGCCGTTAGGCTGAGCTGATAGCTTGGCCAACCCCAGATGTCTGTCCAGTGATACAAAAACGCCGATGAACTTCTTAAAAAAAAAAATAAAATTATTCAACCAGCATCTTAGCTAAGTACCTCTTTATTACTCTTCTATCTGCATTCACACTACCATCAAATGGCCTACAGCAGTCACAAAACTCTGCCTCTTCCAAGGAAGCAGGGAGAATGCAAAAAAAAAAAAAAAAAAAGACTAGACAACTCCTCGCGGGCACTTGGCTTATTCTATAGGATGCAGTGTCGAAACAGCCTCCTATAAAAGCAAAGAGTAACCCCGCCATCACTTTCTTTTGTCAGAAAAGGGCAGTTACTCGGGATGAACATTCTGGTGCAGTTAGATGCCAGCAGAGCTCCAGCACCGCGCTATCGACAGCAACGTTCATTTCCAAAAGCCGCTATGCACAGCTAACAACTACTAGAGAGGGCTACTGCTTACAGAAGAGACTTGCACAGAAACGTAAGGCAAGAACAAACCCAAGCACGGATCTGCAGAGCGGTTCAGAAGTCGCTTCCAACCAGGGGAGCGCTGCGCGGCCCTCCCTCGGGCAAGGGGCGGCTGAGCGCACCGCGCGGTTTCAGCGTCTGGCTCCCCGCGGGTGCCTGGAGGCGCTTCTTGCTACACAAAGCCCGAATAGGGTGACGGGAGGCCAGGTACCGAGCAGGAGGGCGCTGCGGCCTGCAGGGGAGGAGGGGTGCCTTACCCTGGCTGGCCAATGGGGATAACCTTTCATCTTGGCAAAGATCAAGTCTCCGGGTTTGAAATCTCGGCTCATGTTTTCTCACCGACGTGACGCCCGCTGCCGCCAGCCGAACTGATCCGAGGGGAGGGGTCTGCACCTCAAGTCCGCGACACCGAGGCGCTGCCAGCCGCCCGAGGTCCTGCTGCTGCGATAATCGCAGAGGGGCTGGAGAGTAAAGACAAGGGCAACACACGAGGGGACATCAACAGCGCGCTCCGTAACGGCAGCCGGGCAACCTGCGGCCGGGAGGCAGTGTGCGGCGCCCACCCCTCAGCCCGAGGGAACCCCAACGGACCCCGGCAGTCCCACCCGCAGCCCCCACCCGCGACGCGCTCTGCCTATCCACGCGGGCCGGGCCGGGCCAGGCCGCACGCAGCCTGGAGTGCCTGCCCGCCGCCCGCTCTGCCCCACCGCGCACACACCACACTGCACAGTACAGCCCCGCTCGGCTAGGCTCAACCAAACCTCACCCCACCTCACCCGCACGGCTCCCGCCAAATGGACGCATCGTCCCCCCGCCCCCCTCATATAAACCGCGACGGCGCTGACGCGAAACTCCGCCCATTTCCCTGCCCTCCTCGCCCCCCCTCCGCCTTCTCAGCTGCTGCGGCCTGGCGCTTCGCTACCCACCGCGCTGCTGCCCGGCCTGCAGCCCACCTCCTCCTCCTCCTCCTTCTCCAGCAGCAGCAGTAGCCGCCGCCGGAGTTACAGCAGCGCTCCCTCCTCGCGCCAGGCGGGGCAGTACCAACCACACGCCGCAACGAGGCAGCGGGGAAGGTGTCACCGGTGAGGCGGAGCAGGCCTGCTGGAAACAGACGGCTCGGCTAACGCCTTCAGGTGTGAGGGCCAAAGGAGGCAGCTAGGAGAAGCGGCCGGCCGGCCGGCCGGCCTGCCCTCCCCGTGGCGCGGAGGGAGGGATGAAAAGAGAGAACAAGTCTCATCCACCCCTTCTCAGCCATATAAGTGGCTCATTCCTCCTTCCGCGGGGGCGGGGCGGCCGCGGGACTACGGGGTTGGGGGAAGCAACAGCCGGATCGACGTGAAAGCGCCGGCCGCCGTCGGCACTGGCAGTATCACGAGGGCGGCGTTACCGGCCCACCTCCTTGTGTGTTCCCGCGAATCCGACCCGCACTCCCCTAACAGTGAGGCGGGCTGCGCAGGGTGCCGCCGGCGGCAGCGTGGCTGGCAGGCGCGGGACGGTCGCTGCGCTGGTGACAAGCCTGGCCCAGGGCCAGGAGCCGGCACTTCAGTCACCAGTGCTCGCCCGGGGTTGCTTTCGTCACTCTGGCCTTGCGCTCGGCCCTTTCTGACTTGAAAGCTCGCCCCATTTACTGACTGGAAGCAGCTAATTGTCACCACCCTCGTGTGTAAAGCGGATGGGTGTTTGTCCCCGATGGTCCCTTTTGTGTTGTGTTTTTTTTTTTGTTTTTTTTTTTTTGTTTGTTTGTTTGTTTGTTTGTTTGTTTTTTCCGCCCCAAGAGGCCTGTTACAGAGGCCTCCCTTTCCCGGAGTTATCATCATCCCGTGCTGCTGTTGGCCCCAAAGATGCTCATGCTCCCTGCGTACTCTTTGCCTGCTTACTTTTATCAATGTCTGGACTTCCCTCCCCAACAACTCACAACTTCAGTCCCTTAGGTCCACCGAGTTCTTGCCTGCAACCCAGTTGCCATAAACTCCTATTTTTCTTAATGTTTTACTATTAATTCAGACTGTGTGTTACTCCTCTCATGCTCTGTTTCTGCTCTCTCATGGCTTAGCAGTACGAAGCTCACTCCGCTCCCAGCATTTCAGCCACTGCGTCCTCCTCTCCCTTTTCTGCTGGCCAGGTGGTCTCCCTACTGAGTGCACCAAGCACCTACAGCCTCCCCACACTTTCCTCCCATAGGTACTTTTCTCCAAACAGAAGACCTCAGACCCAGATTTTAACCCAACAGCATCATTCTCCTTGCTAGCCTGTCCTGTTGGCTCTACTTCTTGTTCTTCTCCCTCTGCAATGAAAATTAGTTGGTCTGTCAGCTCCCTGACTTGGCTTGGTCTTTAACTCATGGCCCCACACAGCACCACCTGCAATCCTGCACTGCAGGAGCAGTGGCACAAAAAGTAACCTCTTGTGCAATTACATTGTCTCACAGGGCAGACATAACTATTTTGTGCTTGAGTGATCATCCTGGCACACAACTTTTACAGACCAATTTTCTGCCAGCTGCCCTCTGTGCTGCTTGCAAACAAAGATAAGTCCTTGTGATAAGCATAATCTTGCTTTCAGTTTTGATACTGAAACTGGCCTTGCGTTTCAGGGCCAAAACACCCACTGCAGTTGCCAAAGAGCAAGTTGTGAATTTTTCTAGTCACTCTCCTCCTCAAATGCAAAACGATCGCTTACAAATGTTAACTTCAAGACTTTACTCCATCTGCATTAAGCAGGGACAAACAGCAGTTTTCCAATGGCTTAAACCCGTAAAATTTGGCTGGTTTTATTTGAGGTGGTGAAACTCATATGCCTGACAAAAGTATCAGCTTTCTACAGGATGAGATAAGAGCTCATCAGAAAATAGCATATATAAACAGAAATCAACAACATATTAGGCAGAAAAAAAAACTTTCTTCCTATCCACAAATGGATGACTTGGAGCAAAAGTTCCTTAAAAGAATTAAGATTAACTGTACATCTAGAATTGTTTAGAGGTAGATGAAAGTTTGGCAGTGGTAGAAATTGTATCTGCACTGGCACATATGTAAATATTTCAATAATACATAAAGTTTCATATTTGCATCTGCGATAAGTAGTGCAAAAAACTGTATATTAACATTCTGTTATGCAGAAACTGACAATCTGCAAGGATTCCCTTAGCTAAGTCACTACTCTGTTTAATTATACATCAGATCAAATAAGTTCATATTTTAGTTTTGAAGCAATGCTTTTGGAATCTCCTGAGAACATTCTAATTTCCTCAGCCCTTGGTAAGAGTCTTTTGAATCTGACATTCCTTAGGAATCAGAAGCTTTGTGCCTTGTATTAAAATCAGTGAAGAGCAGCTGAAAATGCTTTTTTTCCTAATTAAGGAAGTAACTCGAGATGACTTGGCTTCATACAAAAGTAGGGTGCTCTTCAAGAGAGCCTAATATGACTAAAGCATTTTTTAAAGCTAAAGAAAACAAAGCAAACTTAAAGAATGAAAAATAAAATTGTTTGAACAAGTTATATTTTGTGTGTAATCAGGCTTATTTGTGCATGTTTAGTAAAGATAAGATTGAAGACAGACTGTTCAAGTACAGACAGACACAACAGAAGGAAAAACAAATGTGTATTTTGCAATCCAGACATTGTACTTGAAAGAGGGTAACATGCCATACTGTTGCTACTAAACGTTGTGTACTATATCAGCATTTTTTAGCAGTTTAATTCTGAAGGACAGAATTCTGTCCTTCAGCCAGACCTGCCACCCACTTCTTGAGCACGAGGTCAGAACACAAGATGCATTAAGCTTACAAGCCAGAAACGAACTTCAGAGGTGCAAAACAGTTCTTCCCCTGAGGAGTTTATGTCTTGAACGTGTGTTTTAAACAGCCATTTTCAACTGATTTCCTGCAGGTGTAGGTTATGTCTCATTGCAAAGAAGCACACTCGTATCCTGCCTGCAAGAGAAGCAGTTGCCTCTTGCTCTGCCAAGGCCAGACCCACAATGAAGCACCACATTCTCCTCTCCATTATCCTGAATGTCAAGCACTCTTTCTAATGACATCCTGAACAGGTCTCTTTGAAGAATAATGCTGAATTGCATGTGTGAAAGAACTCTGATTTGTTTTTGCCTTTCTAAAAATCCCCTATATATCCTGTCTACAAGTAGATTTTAGACCAAACTATTCCTTGAACTGTCAAGAAATACCTAAGATAGCATGTATATTGCTGGTGAAGCATCTGGAGAATAAGACTGATGAGGAATGGCTGAGGGAACTGAGGTTGTTTAGTCTGGAGAAGAGAAGGCTCAGGGGGGATCTTATCCCTCTCTAAAAGTATATGAAAGGAGGATGGAATGAGGTGGGGATTGGTCTCTTCTCCAAGTAACGAGATAGGACAAGAGGAAACGGCCTCAAGCTGTGCCAGAGGAGGTTTAGATTGGATATTAAGAAAAATTTCTTCACGGAGAGGGTGATCAGGCATTGGAACACACTGCCCAGGAAGTGGTGGAATCACTGTCCCTAGAAGTGTTCAAAAACTCTGTAGATGAGGCCCATAGTGACTTGGTTTAGGGATGGACTTGGCAGTGCTGGGGTAATAGTTGGACTTGATCTTACAGGTCTTTTCCAACCTAGCTGACTCTATGATTCTATGATATATGGTAAGTAGTTTTCAGAGTGGGAGGAAGAAAAGGTGTTTGGTTAGCTACATGCATGCAGCAGCAGCAGCATTGTGTCTGAAGCAATTTTTGTGAATCAAGGTAAAAAATGATATGTGTATTATTTTGGGAAGACAAACTTGTCTTATTGGTTCAATATCTGGTAAGGTATTATGGTGCAAAACCTACCAAAACTCCAGATATGGTGTTAAATCTCTACAATTCTTTTCATATTATCCTTTAACTTATACTTTTTCATTATCCCAGGCCGTTTTTAATCATGTTTAATTTTTGGTTATTCATCAGACAACAGCAGACACAAAGCCCTGTTTACTAGTGAATTTTTGATCAGGGAGAGAAAAAAAAAAAAAAAAGCCATGCTGTTATTAAAAGTATTGGAACATAATGAAATCTTCCAATGTTGTGTGCCTGGGCAAAAAACCTCTTTAATTTGGCACAAGACATCTAAAATAACTGTGTGATGCAGAAGTAGCAAAACCACAGCTAAAGGCCAATTATACATGAACTAGGTCACAAACTAGAAATGAAGTTTCGAGACTTATCTCAAAAGGGGTAAAATACGATGGGCCATCTTGTGACTTGCAATTCTTGCAAACTTCTGTCTAGATCTTGAAGGATACCAGTATCAGGCTATACTTAACCACACATCTTAGAAAACCTTAGCCCAAAGTGGTCTTTTTGCAGTTAAAAACAACAGGAAACAACTTTGGAATAAAAAGTGACAGGAACCTTAAATGTTGTGGCAGTACTTGCATTCATGAAGTCAGTCATGCTGACCTGTAAGCCAAAGCACTTAGCTGTACTTTGAATTCAGTATGAGTGTTTTCCTGAGTAAGGACCAACTGCAGCTTTGTGGTTAATACAAGATGATTTAAACTTCATAAGTAACTATCTTTAGTGTAATTTTGCTCCTTTTGGGGAATTCCAACCAGAAGAAAAAACCCTGCAATTTTTATGTGTTTTTACAAATGTAAGTATGTATGTAAAGATGAAAGATGTTTTAATTTAAATTGTGAATTGTATTTCACTGTAGATTTTTTGACATTATAAAATATGAGACATTTAGAATCAAAAATGTGAATTAAAGTTGAAGATTTTATGCTTCTTTTTCCATTTGTTGCATCCAGACTAAACAGTGACACAGCTGGAATGGGTTACCAGATCACATACAACTTAGAAAACCTGAGAACAGGTAATGCAACACAGCTCCCCTTAGTGATAAGCCTGTACTCACATAAGCAGCAGTACAGTACCTGCAGCCTGTCAGACTTATGGGTGCTGCATATCCAGTGCTGAAGAAACGCAGCACCTTACACAACTCGGAGCATTGTGTGAGCTCGCTACAGTCTTATATATCATAGAATCATAGAATCATAGAATAGTAAGGGTTGGAAAGGACTTCAAGATCATCGAGTTCCAACCCCCCTGCCATGGGCAGGGACACCTCCCACTAAACCATGCCATCCAAGGCTATGTCCAACCCCACCCTGAACGCCGCCAGGGATGAAGCATTCACAACCTCCCTGGGCAACCCATTCTAGGGCCCCACCACCCTCACAGTAAAGAATTTCTTCCTCAGATCCAATCTAAACCTCCCCTGTTTAAGTTTAAACCTATTACCCCTTGTCCTCTCACTACAGTCCCTAATGAAGAGTCCCTCCCCAGCATCCCTATAGGCCCCCTTCAGGTATTGGAAGGCTGCTATGAGGTCTCCACGCAGCCTTCTCTTCTCCAGGCTGAACAGCCCCAATTTTCTCAGCCTATCTTCATACGAGATGTGTTTCCAACTATGCTATTACTTGGCTCAAGAGTTAACAGGTTTTATTTTTATTTCCTGTGCTTCCTCATGCGCCCATGCCGTGCACTATCCATGTTATATTATTGTCTCTTAAGTGCCTTATTTATCTTCTGGACCCTGTGTTCTTAAATAACCTGGTCATTTCTGGACTGTATGAATTCTAAGATTACCCTGGTCATTTGTGGATGGTGTATTTTCCTAGATAACCTGGTAGACTATGGACATGGTGATGCATTTTTCTCTTTGAATGCAGACCGATACTCTTTTACTACTTTTACCTTTATAATACTTCTACTTTATTTGAAGCAACCTTACTGTTGCTTTTCCAAATGCGATTGTGACAGCTTTTAACACAGTCTTGCTCAGGCAAGATTTCTCATGGCCTGTGGAAATTCAGGTTAAGTATAAACAGTAACAGAACATGTTACTGATATCTTAATGTGTATCTACTTATGATAGTGTCAATGGTAGTTACTGAACATGTTACCTTAAAGTTGTTTTAATTCCCTTCAGCCCGTAACACTATTTCCAGAATACCTCATCCACTTTCCTAGGATTATTGTAGGGTGAATTTTATTCAGCGTCTGTTGCTGTCTGACATTACATACGCTTCCATCTGGACCCTCGAATCTCTCAGTTGAGGTGTTTCTTAAGAACCTTTCAATGTGTGCAGTGAGGTAAACAACAGTGGTAACCTTGTTACTTGTTTCCCCCATCAACCCCCTTATGATTTTGCACCATCATCTTTCACCTGTTTGTTTTTCTGATGATGTGGGTGAAGAATCTGCCACCCCATATTGGAGGGCATCCAAGCCTCAGTCTGGCTTTCATGTTAGTATTTTTCATTACAAGGACCTGTATTGATAGGACAAGAGGTAGTTAATGGCTTTGAACTGAAGGGGGGGTAGATTTTAATTAGATATTAGGATGAGTTATTTACTGTCTGAGTGGTAAGACACTGGAACAGGTTGCCCAGGAAACTGTGGCTGCCCCATCCCTGGCAGTGTTCAAAGGCAGGTTGGGTGAGGCTTTGAACAATCTGGTCTAGCGGAAGATGCTGCTGCCCCTGGCAGGGTTTGGAACTACATGAGCTTTAAGGTCCTCTCCAACCCAAACCATTCTGTGATTCTAGGATTTCCTACACATATTTACCTTATTATCTAATTTGCAGATTCAGTATCTCTTACTATCCAGCTGCAGACATGCCCACATACCAGCAGCTCTGGGAAGAAGGATACAGCTACCCTTCTGTCCACGAAGAGAGGCATTTGGGTATGCCACCTGTACTGCCAAGAGCTGCCTGATGATGATATTCACAGGGGTGACTGCTTATTGGGCCGGCACAGGCAGCTGTGCTAGGTGAAACACGCTGCATGCCCAATGAGCTGTGGAGTGGCCTGGCTGGGGGTTACCGGTTTGGCTGAGGACACTCGCACTCACCCGTAAGTCTCGGGTGGCCCGAAGCAACTCCTGAACCGGACGAAGTACAAACCCCCAGGTGGAACGGGCGGCAAACAGTGCGGGCGCGCGGGCCCCTCATCCTGGCCTCCCAGCTGTGCTGCCCGCTCCGCGCAGGCCGCCGGCGAGACGGACTAGAGCATCGCGCCTCCGCTTCCCGGCGGGCAGACACCAGTCGCGGCGGCCGACATGGCGGGAACCCGAGGCGGCACCCCGAGGCGGCACCCCGCGGCGACAGCCCGACAAAGCCCTCCCGCGCATGCGCGACGTGCCGCTCGCCGGCTCCAAGCGGCTGCGTTGCCAGGGCCTTTCCGCAGCCGGAAGTCGTCATTGGGGAGCTCCCGCGCGGCTTGGCGCGTCGGGGCGTGTCGGGGCGTGGCCGCGTCCTTCCCTCCGGGCCCTAGTGATCGGTAGTCCGCCGGAGGCCTCGCTGCGCTGGGACTTGGTTGGCGGCGGGGCTCCGGCGGGACAAGGGCATCTCACGCAAGGCTCGGGGGTGCCCAGTCCGCGTCCGGCGCTTCCAGAGCGGTGCGGTACCGCACCGTCAGCCCCATCCCGGCGGCGGGCGGGCCTTGAGGCTGCCCTGCTGGTCTCCAGCGTGCTGGAGGCGTTCGGTGGACGGCGGAGATCGGTGCTGCTGGGCGGTTTCGGGTGTCTGCGAGCAGGTGTGAGGAGTGTGCTGAAACCCTGTCCCGCTTCCCTGCGGCTGTCGCCTCGGCCTGCCGGACAGACCGTGTGAGCCGCGGGTACGGCGTACATGCTGGTCCAGTAGCACCTCTAATGTAACGCAGTGAAGTGCTGCTGCTTGAATTTTAGCTTGCATAGAATTTTTTAATCCACGTTAATGAAAATCTGGTGATTCTTTGAGCTGAAACAACAGCTGGTGAGTTTTTGTAGGGTCTAGTGCTTTTGAGATCATAGTTAGACCTTTTTTGAGGGTCTCAGCCGTACAACCGTTTGGGTTGGACCTTCAAAGACACAATTAGTTCCAGCCCTCTGCCATGGGCACGAGCACCTTCCACTAGACAGGGTTGCTCCAAGCCCCGTCCAACCTGGCCTTGATCACTGGCAGGGATGGGGCATCCAGAGCTCTGAGCAACCTGTGTCAGTGCCTCACCGCTCTCGCAGTAAAAAACTTACTTATATCCAGTCTAAATCAGTGGCCTACTTTGTAGTTAAGCATATTCAGAATTCCATGAGGAGAATATGATGCAAGCTTTGTAAAGTAATGCCCATCAAACGTATTAACCCCTCAGATGAACCCTGTCTTGTTTAATTATGTGGCTCCTGCAAGCCATTCCATGCCATTTGAATACTTGTGTTTGGAAGTGAAATAGCATGCTTTTAGAGGGTATCATTTTGTGTTCTAATAAGCTCGCTGTTGATACATATTTTAACAGAGGAGTGTTGTGTATTCAAAATAATTTGTATTCTCAGATAATATTCTTTAGGGCTTTTTGTTTATTTTTATTTTTTTTCACCTCTATATGACTTCAGAGTAATTTCAGGAAGTTCTGAACTGCAGAATGGGGTGGATGTGACTACGTTTCAATTGTGTTTTGAGGCAAAGACTTTTTTCACTGCAACTATTGTTGGGTAGCGTTAGTGAATTCTATTCTTGAGGTAAATCTCCCAGATATCTAAGAAAGTGTTTGTTACACTTTTTCTTTTTTGATGATATTTTGATGTAGGTTGCAACACAGCTTTAGAGTGTGATATGAAAAACTAGTTTCTCGGTGACTTGTGGCTTATTAATCTTGACTGTTGAATACAGCTTAGTTTTCATGTTGTCTTGCTTTGGTTAGTAGAACACATAAATGTCTTCACTATTCAACTTGAAGTACATCTTGAGCTTTTTTTAAGGTCTGCGTTGTAAATATGTTGTCTGTATATTTCTTTTTGTCAGTAACTCTAAATTAGTGGGTTTCTTCTGTGGGTGAACTGAGTTGCAGTTCAGTTTGATTTTCCTCCCATAAACCTCTAAATATTGCTGACTTATCTAATAAAAATGCATTCAAATAGAAAATTCCAGGTTTACAAAAAAGTTAGAAGACTTGCTATGTTAGCTGCTATTTGCCAGCAAACCTTGGATATTGACCTACTTAAAAAAAATCATAGTATGTGTTATTATCTCTCAGAATTATTTTGAAGAGAAATTATATCTGTGATACTCTTAGGGGAAAAGAGAGTGTAGGGGAACAACCTATGCAAACATAACATTTTGTGTTTACTTCCCTCTAAAACCCTGGCAGAAGATATTGTACAAGATATATATTTATTTTCATCTGCAATATTCAAGCTTAGAGGACTAGTAACAGTTCTACTTCTTGACTAAAACTGATGTCAGATTATGGGTGGTAGTTGTTCACATGGCATAGTAGTATCAGTGGTAACTGTTCGTGAATGTTAACAAATGATTAATTATGTTGCCAAGTAAACTGAAACATGTCTCTGTTGCAGGTTTTAATGTTTCTATGATATGGAAAAGAGTAATCTTTGAAGCTTGTCAAGTAAGAGTGTATATGGTTGAAGATGTTGTTCCTTCTCCAGAGTTAATAAACTCAAAGCTGCATGTTGGATGTCATGAGTTTGTCCTCCCTGATCAGCTGTGCTGTCATGGAAGCTACATGGTGAGCTCTACTTCTGTACTTCTAAGCCTAGTAATATTGTTTGTGTTTTAGTGGTTTACTTTCTAGATCCCTGAAATCATGTAATTCAGAGTGAAGAACCACCAGATATGGTGTGATACATGCAAGCTATGCCATTCAGTGCAGTCATTATAGATGACAAGATTTACTTGAAGGCATATATTTACTTGGGGCAATTGTGTCTCCAAGAATTCTCACATGAGTGTGGGAGATGTGACTTGGAGATAGAGGTTTTTCTCTCTGCAGTTAGGAGTGTGACCTGAAGTTACAGAATGGTTTTCTGCATAAGCTGAGGTGGTAGAGGTCAGCTTTAAATCTTGCACGTGACTTTTATTTTTTAAAACCTGATATGTGTTTAATCTCTGGGGCAATTAAAGTAAGCTTTAATTCATTCCATCTTTCTTAGATGTGGGAGCTATTTGTCACTGTTTAAGGTCTGATTATACAAAAGTGCCGGTTATATAGGAACAGCAAAATTCAACGAATATAAATTTTGGTTAGGAAACTTTCAGCTGGGGAAGTTTAGCGAAATTCCAG
The DNA here is from genome assembly GCA_039720435.1 of Amazona ochrocephala. Taxonomy (NCBI): domain Eukaryota; kingdom Metazoa; phylum Chordata; class Aves; order Psittaciformes; family Psittacidae; genus Amazona; species Amazona ochrocephala. The sequence goes on along the minus strand of CM077909.1, from coordinate 81,310,964 downwards.
TGCTGGATAATGGAGGAAAGAAAATTTCTCTCTGTTACAAAATCACTCTATATTTTCTGCCAGATGTGGAAGAAAAGCTAGTGAAAAGCTGTTTTTCTGCAGTGTTTTGTTGGCTGTCATTTCTAGCTGAATTGATAAGTGAATATGAATTTAGTTTTTGATTTAAAAAGGTCATTCTGCAATGTAGAACTCAAAAGCTATTTCACGTGTTTATGTGCTTTCTTGAGGAATCTTAAAAGTACTACTAAAAACGGTGTCTTAGGTAAAAGCTGTAGTTAGTAAACTACGTATTTCAGTTCAAAACCAACAATGGATAAACTATTAATACATGGAGATGGAAGTACAAAATATCCTCTAAATTCCTGTCAGACTGCAAATCATGCATGCTGTGAAACTTTCGAGGGATTTTGTGTGTTTTTATCTTTGATTTAAGCTTCCAAGAGCTTTATGCTTGTGGCACTTCTACTTGTAGTATGAATATGAGAGGAAGAATCTCCTACTATAGGTAATATGAAGCTTTCACAAAGTACTGCATGTGCTGGTAACACTGTGAAGATTAAAGAAAATATTATAGAAATAAGAATTCTTAAGGCCAATGTCTGTTGTATTTGGAAATGTTTAGATAGTCAAATAAAATAATGAAATGGTTAACATGGTAATATTCCCTCAGAGTTGGTTGATTTATTTATATTTTTTTTAGTAGCTGGTTCAATTTAATTCTATACTAAGAGCAAAAATAGGGTTTTCTGCTTTATATTTTTAATTTTTCGGTAATGGCATTGTGAGTTTAGAAGCTGTGCAGAAAATGGTATTTTAAAAAGGGGTTTAATGCTCTTAATGCTTTTTTCCCCAGTACTTATTGCTGTGCTGTTGTATCTTAATGTTCTTATGTTCTTTCTGCATTTCTATAATGTCCCTAATTTGCTATCACCTCTGATGGTTTGTAACTTGTTTGTGGTTTGTTTGGGTATCTCCTGTCCCCCAAATTGGTCCAGTTAAGCAGAGTTAAATTTTCCTCTGTATAAGTTTTATTATGCAGATACTTACGTAGTGTTTGTTTTTTTTTTTGGTTAATTTCTGGATAATAGACATGTTGAAAGGAATAGCTTTCTTGAAATCTGATTGCCATGCAAACCAATGTAATTTACTTAGAGATTTAAGTGTAGTTTTTTATTAATTTGAAAAAACGTACTCATTCCCTTGCTTGCATCCAGTGTGCTATCCATGCAAGAAGCATTAAATACCAGTAAGTTTAAAGAAGCAAAATGACCTCCTTGCAAGCTAATAAAGTGGTTACCCTTCTCATAACTCTTATCTCTTTGCCCTAGTCCTCTCGAGCTTCCAATTTGGGTTCTGGTTTTCTCCCTACCCTGTGCTTTGTTGCCTTTGGTGCTGGCTGGCCTTTAGCTATCTTTAGTTGAGACTGGTACTTCTTGAATCATATCAACATGACTGCCTTTCTTTCATCTTATGTTTTCTCATGTTTTGCCATGGCAAAATAAAAGGTCTTGCAGGCATATTGTATGATATGCACAAATAAGCTTTTGTACAGTTTACAGATGCTTTTTATTACCTGCCTGACTTAGCACCACATCTTCCAACTGCAGTAGTGAAGAGTGGTGTAATATAATGATGCATGTTTTTACTTACCTTGTTGCTGATTTTTTGTCATGTTGGTTCCTCTGGGTATAGCTCCCATAGTAAACACTCAAAGCTAATAACTGAGCCTGTGTTTTTTTTTCTGTAGTACATGCAGGTTTTAGTGATCCTTATCTCCTGCATTTATTAAATATATAAAATGTGTTAAGTACATTTGTATTTAGCAGACTAATTGTTCCCTGTGGAACAATTACCAATGATACACAAATATTCTGAACTCATAGATCTTTTTTATAAATGGAGAATAGACTTAGTATTTATTAAATTACAAAATATTTATAGGCTGCAGCTAGAACCCTGAAATTTCATCATTCATTATTAGTAATGTCTTTAAAGTCAACAATTGATCTAAATTACTGTTCCCCTGTTGATGACATTTGTATCTTTATTGGTAGAAATCATATTGCAAGGTTGAGTTCTCAGTCATGGAAAATGTTGATGGTGCCTCTGCACAAACCTAGGGGTAAAGTGGTAAACTTTTTTTTAAATATAATGAATAATTAAATCCCGGTAGACTAACATTTCTGTAATTAGGACCTCATGTAGACAGAGGTAAGCTATTTTGGTATTTTCAGTTCTGTATGACATGTTGCCAACTTTGTGGTTAATATAATCATGCTTCTTTTCACAGTATATTTCATTTTTAGTGATCCTGGCAACTTGTGCTTTTGTGTGGAGCAACTAATTATTGCAGCCAGTCTTACATATATAAAATAATGTGAAAATTGATTTTAAACTCCTGAAATAATTCAAAGGTTGCAATAATTGCATATAAGATTTCTAAACTGGGCTGTTTTAATTAAATATATACATTTTATACTTTTTTTTTCATTCTACTTATAAAAGCTTGTTTTGATTATTTTAATGTTTGTGGTGCTGAAGAGCTGTTCCTGCTGGCTGCCAAGTAGGTTTTAACTGAAATAGTGGAAATGAAGATACTGGGTATTTTAGAGGACTAGAACTTTAATTTGTATTGTTTGTGATCAGTTCCTGCGTCTAGTTTATTTATCCTGAAAGCTTATTGAAAAAAATAATAGTGATAATTGAAGTTGATAAAAACCGTATTATGTTTAAATCAACTTGGGGAAATCTGAAGTGTGTATCTAACAGTAGTTCCTGCTGCAGCATCTCATAACTCGCACAAGAAGAATTTCTGTATAACTCTTTTTCAAAGCACAATAATAGTATGATGACAACTATGTGGCAGAATTTTGCTTAAGTGAATGTTTAGAGCTTTGAGCTCACAATCTGGTCAGTGAAATGAAGGAGCATTAAAACTTAAAAGGAATATTTATGTTTTTTGAATACATTCATATTTTTCAGCTTACCTAATGACAAGTGTGAGTCACAGTTACTACAAAACAGCAATGAATCAGAAGTGTATACTGCTGAAGATCTGAGAAGGAAACTCTGTCAAGCTAGAAAAGAAAAATTAGACTTAACCATTAAACACAATCAAGAAGTAAGGACTTTTTTTGCTTGCTTTATTTTTACTGTCAGTGATCTTGTGAAAATGTGATCTTGTTTCATTAAAATAATACTCTAGCGTGGACTATCAAAAGCAGTCATTAGCTGAAGAGTAACAAGGAAGGTGGCACTGTACAGACCTTTTGTACCTGTTCATAGGTACATCTGCTGGCATTGTTGATAATTAAAGGTGCATCAAGCAGAGTGCTAATTTTTTCCAGAGAAAGGAGTCACTGCCACTACCAGTGGTTTGGTAGGTAAGGTTGCCTGGAGACATGAATAAAAGCCACAGTTGACTGCAGCCTCATAAAAAGATCTGATTTAGTTGTTATTTATATTTTTTTTTGCAGGGTATTAGAGTATAATTTTAATTCTTCAGAAGTTGTTTGCAACTCATAAGCCTAGCGCAGTACTTTTTGTGTATATACCAAATCCATCTGTTATGTCTTTTAATGGTCTTGCAGTATCTCAGCTTGTGCAAATTAGCAGTTTTCTACAGCTATAATTATGTGTAATGTACAGGTGTGGTGATGTGTTCATCAGTAACTTCATACTTGTTAACGAGAACTTCATTCACAGGGAGATAATTAGCCTGTATTACAAAGGCTTTTCCTGATGCTTTTGTAGCAAACTAGTATTAAAATCAAGTAGTAGTAAGAAAATACTTAATCTTTTCTTTATCAGCTTTCACACTAGTACACATAAGAGAAGGTGAGCACTGAGTACTGCAGTAGTTGTAATCGGATTTGGATTTGTTGCTGCTAGAAACACTAGCCAGACTTGCTAGTGCCAATCTGGCAGCTCATATCCTGGTTTAAGCTCTGCTGGTGGAGAAATATTATTACTACATGTAGCAGTTCTGTTCTTACCAGTTTGCTAGGGGCAGTTGATGTGGCCGTTCATTCATGTGTTTTTTGGCCAAATCCAGCGAATAAAACAAATTTCTGGAACCATTTATTCCAGATCCATTTATTATTGGGGTGTGTAGCCAAATTAAGACATTTCGGTTTCTCCCACAATGACTTCCTCTTGTGCTGCAGCTAACTCGTAATTTTCCCATTGCCCTATCAACTGCGGGGTGATTCTGTGCAATCCTCTCTGAAATTACGTGGATTCAGACAAACAAAACCCCTCTTAGATTGACAATTTGAAAGATGGGGGTGCACAAGGATCTTCTGTGCCATTTTGCTGTTCTGGTTTGCAATGCAGATAAACTCCTTGAGACTGTTGGGTTTTTTTGGTTTTATTTTGGCTTGTTTTGTTGTTGGTTTTTGTTTGTTTTTCCCCTATTCACTTAGTCTGTAGTTGCGGATAATGGAAGTGCTTAAGTTACCTACGTACAATATTATTGAAGTCAGGGAGCTACTTTGTAGATGTTCTGAAGGAATAGTAAGAAATATTTTGATGCTGGAGTGGGTTCAGAGAAGAGCAACAAAGCTGGTGAAGAGTCTGGAGGATAAGTCTGGTGAAGAATGTCTGAGGGAACTGAGATTGTTTAGTCTGGAGAAGAGAAGGGCCAAGGGGTACCTTATCCCTCTCTACAAGTACCTGAAAGGAGGATGAAGCGAGGAGGTGTCTGGTCTTTTCTCCCAAGTAATGAATGTGGTAGGAACAACAGGTTATGGCCTCAATCTGTGCCAGGGAGGATTAGACTGGATATTAGGAAAAATTTATTCACTGAGAGGGTGATAAGGTATTGGAACAGGCTGCCCAAAAGCAGTGGAATCGTCATCCCTGGAAGTATTCAAAAACCATGTAGATGAGGCCTTCAGTGACATGGTTTAGTGGTGGACATGGCAGTATTTGGGCAATGGTTGGACTTAATGATCTTAAAGGTCTTTTCCAACCTAGGTGATTCTGTGATTCTGTGTATTTTACTTTCTACCTTCTAACGTTGAAATAGTTTGAGCTTGATTTTCTGGACCTAGTTCAGCAGCAATGAATAGACTAAGTTTCTTAATCTGGGTAAGATAACTTTTTGAAGCGTTTTCCATTCTTAGTTTGTTGTCTGCTAAATTTAATGACATTCTATTTGACTACTGAACATCGTTGAGCTGAATTTTATGTTCATACACATACTTGTGAGTTATTAGATGTCTAATAGTCTAGCATTCCAACATAATTGTTTTTCTTAAGTGTTAAATTTGAAGAAACTTACTAGATAATTGCCTGTGGAATATAATGTTTCTGTTGCTGCAGTTTTTCTTTTGAGGTGCAGGAAGGTGACAGCATTATGAGTTTTATTTTCTTAAGGTAGTGTATTTTTTGAAAAAATGGAGGGCTATGTTTAAGGTACGTGAAATTCGTCTAAGAATAGGAACATTACTTGGCATAAATCCAGTAAAAGTGCTTAAAATATGCAGAGATGTGCATTTGGAAGTCTGTGTTTCACACTGAAGTGGACTAAGAAGGCAGCTGTAAATGTGATTCAAAGTATCTTTAAAAAATACTCTGTAGGTGTATTTCTGTAACATTATTTTGTCAAAAGAGCATTGATGCCAGTTTTCTGAAACAAATTTATTTTCTAGCTGTCCAACTATGAAAGCCAGATAGTCCAATTACGGTCAGAAATTGAGAAAGGAGAGGCTGTTCGACAGCATCTGGAGTATGAATTGGCAATTGCCAGAAAAGATGGTCATCTGAAAATGTATGCTGCGGAAGAGGAGTTAAGTGATGCAAAAACCAAACTGGTGGAACTGCAAAGTAAGTTTCAAAAAAGCAAACATTAACAAAGGCTAAGTCAGTTCCAAGTTGGGAGAACAAGTGAGAAGCAATGATTAATTAAATTCATAGTTATTGCTGTTTTTCTTGGACTTCTCTTACTTTTTCCATCTCTTATCCATCTGCTTTTGTAAACCCATAGGAGTCTACAAAACTCTTGCTATCTCACGTGAGTTAGAACTAACCTTTTAAACCAATCAACCCTTTTTATTCTGTGTCTCTTGCCTTTTATTGTTCCTTCTTTCAGTACTGTCCTTGCACAGAATTGTAATCCTGGTGGCTGTCTCCACATCCTGGTTATCACTGTGTCCAGCAGTTCTTTTTCTGTTTCAGGGGAAAAAAAAAATAAGGAAAAAAATAGTCGATTTCTGTTCATTTGCACTATTTCAAACAACTTTTTTCCAGAAGTTTTCATCATACTGCTTTGTTCTTTCATCTTTTCAAAGGTTTCAAGCTTTTCATTGCTCATGTCCGGTTTCTTTTCTTCTCATCATCCTTGTTTTTGTTTTTATAGGTAATGGAATATGTATATTGTGACAGTAGTATAAGGAAGGGAAGGTTTTTGCCTAGGCATTTTTTTCCCAGCTAGTTTTGTATTCAGAAACTCAGATTTCCTTGATCCTCAACAGAGATATTTCTCATTCTTACAAGTAAGTGAGGTGCATTGTTAATTACCTAAGTGCAGTACTTTTCTAATCTAGTACAGGAGACACATGTATGAGTTTGCTGAAGCTTTTATGTTCCATGAGGAGTTTAGTGCACTCCTCTTGGAGATTTTTATCTTTCCAAGAATGGAAGGAGATTTGGAGACTTGCAAGTACTTAAGTTATCAGGTATTTTTTAAGGTAATTAGAAAGCTGAACTGTTCAATTCTTTGGAGGACACATACACACAAAAATCTTATGGATTGCAAATTGGAAGAGTACATTTTATTTCCCTTTGGAAATATCCCTGTGATTGCAAGCTAAAGACTTGAAGTACTAGTTTCTCACTTAGGGGAAAGCTGTTTCATTCTCTGCATGCTCACTTTACTACTTGCCAATTTAGAAGCGAGTAGTGTGTATGTATTAAAGTACTTTAAATCTCATTTTATGATTCACTTTGATTTGGAAAATCCATTGACTGCTGTATCAGGCAGTATGTTCAGTGGTGGATGCTGATCTGCAGGGCCACCTGTGTGGGAGGAAAGAAGTCTAGGTCTGCCTGGTGCTGGTCCGGGCCAGCTCCACAGCTGGCAAACAGATGCACCACAGCGCGCCAAACTGCCCATCAGAGAGTGCATGGCAGCTATGCCAAAACAGGTTTCAGCAAGGGTGGTAAATGCCAAGAGGAAGAGTGAAGGAAGAGGAGAAGAAAAGGAATGGCAGGAGAGACAGCAGCAGAGCCGCAGCCTGAGCAGGGGCTGGGACCAAAGTAGTGACATGCAGCACCAAGAGGCAGAACTCAAAAGGGACTATTGCAGTTAGGGAACCACAGTACATGGCTGTCAGCTTCCTGAAGGGACTGTGTTGTGTGTGGTGTGAAGACTGAAGAGCAAAAAGGGTGTAGGAGAGGTTTTGAAGAAGCAAGGATGTTTTGTTAAATGTGTATGTGTGTTAGTTTCTTCAATAGCAGAATCAGTAAGTGGAATTCTTGTTAACTGACAGTAAATTACATTGGTTTTGTAGTTTGTGTTTGTTTTTCTTTCTGTGACGGGTGCCAAAGAAGTAGAATTATCATGGTGTTGCTTGTCAGTTCTGTTGTAGTTTATGACTTCCTGCTTGCTTTCCTGGGTCACTTAGCCTTCCTCACCTCATTTGGTGCTTTGATGTGACCCTGACTGTTTCTGGTACAGAATGCCTCATTTGTGCCTTGTCCTCTTCAGTACTTCCTACAAATTGTTTTTCTGCAGCTCTCAGGCTTGACTTTCTGCTATCTGACAGTCCTCTGCCATCATTGTGTCCACTGATTCTCTGTGTTGTCTTAGTGTACCTCTTGTGTTCATTTTATCCTTTTCTGACTGGGAAGAAATTTCAGAAAACTAGGATGAATTTGAAATAAAAGTCTGTTAGAAAGTGATGATCTTTTAATTTCCAATGTAGCTAGTTGTATTCAGGAAAATGTAAAGCTAATCCAAAGTACTTTCATCTGAAAGCAAATTTGTAAAATAAAGCAAAACTCCAAGTCAGACTGCTTATGTAAACAGCCATAGATAATGCAGGTTTCTGCACCATTTAAGCTTTTACTGAGGAGTATATAAATGTTCCCCTATCAGGGCATTTTCTTGGCTGGAGATTTAAACCTCTTGAGCAGCATTAAATTTCCTTGGAAAAGCTAAGCCTTTGCCTGCTAGCCCAACCTGGCTTAGGTTTTTCTACAGTCCCTTTCATGGGGCAGGTGCTTATCTTCACTGTCACATAAGTTGACCTCAAAATTAACTGAAACAGGCTAACATCTATATGAAATAGCCAATTCAAAATAAGCTGGCCAAATGTTGAAGAAATCTGAAGTTAGGGCTTCCATGCGATAGAGACTTCAAAGAATTACTGCTAATTTTTATTCTTTTCCAAGAGGAGAGAAGTTTTAATCCATAAAAATCTCTGAAGCATTCTATGTTCTTGTGTGAAATATGTTGAATATGGTGAAGAGCACCAGTTTTGATTGTTTGTTTGTAGTGAAGGTGGTGCTGTCCAGTGCTGGACATGTTAATGCTCCAGTGTCTCACAGGATACCACAATACACAGAAGAGCTGATGATCATTATGTATTTTTTTTTTTTAACATGCTTTGCAGTGCTACTTGTTTTCTTTCTTTTCTGTAAACAATAGTGTTGAATGAAAAACTTCAGCAGAAAGTGGCAGAGGCTGAGAAAACAACAGTGTTGAATGAAAAACTTCAGCAGAAAGTGGCAGAGTCTGAGAAAACGTTTCGTATTGCTCAGCAGAAGTGGCAAGAAGAACAGCAAAGACATGCAAGCGAGAAGGATGATATCCGTAGAACTTGTGAGAATGAATATGAATTGCTTCTCAAGGAAAAAGACAAACTAGACAGTTTTTTGCAGGTATGATGTATTAGTAGTTGAAAAGTTGCAAGAGATGGTGGTAAGGACTTTTTGGTGCAAAGTGTGTGGTGGGTTTGGGGTTTTTTCATTTAGGGTAAAAAAATATCCCACAAATAGCTAAATATTACAGAATATTTTTGAATAATACAGTTTTATTAAGTTACACTTCGTGTGTCACAGTCTGTCTTGCTTTGATGGAGTGTGTTGTGGCTGATTTTCATGGTAAATACTTAAACCAAGTTACCAGTGCACTGTGGCATTGCGGCCCATTTGTACTGTTGTGCAGAGCTGAGTTAGTAAAATCCAGGACACCCAACACCTAGCTTCTGACTTCATTCCCTGCTTACCTCCCCAGGTCTGGTATCTTAACAGCCTGTGAACATGGAAATAATTTGTATAGTACAGAGACTGTACATGGTCAGGGAACTCAAACAGTGATGATGGTGTTTCCAAATCTGCATTGTAGCTTATTCATTCCATGCCACATACGAAAAATGACCACTGTTGGAAAATCTGCCTTTTAGTTAGAAAAAGCCCTATTTAAAAGTGAGAGATGGTTTTATAATCTGTTTTAGACTCTGGTGTTTTTGTTCTTCAGAAAATTTCATTGTATTTAATGAAAAAAGTAATTTTCAAAGTTGAGTTGCGCTCATATGCATAAATTCTTCAGGTGTTAAATTTGTAAAATAAAAATACAAACTTTTTAAACACTTTTTATCCAGTCAAGCTATTAAAACTGAATTATTTTTCAAAGAAATATGGTAGTAGTATGGTGTGGAAGTGTTAACATACCCAACATTTATCTGCTCCACAGAGTCGCAAATAATTTCACAACCATAATAATTTTTTAAATTGACAATTGAATTAACATTATATCTTAGCAGTGTAATAATACCATTGGAGGAAAATCAAGAATGTATTCAGCTGTAGTTAAGCTTTTAAAGAAGTGAGGCGCAGATGCTCTATAAGGCTGATAGCCTTACAGTCATATGCATGACATATGCAGAGAACAGATTGCTAGTAAGAGATTCACTTTCTTTAGTCAACAAGACTTTTTTTTTCCTTTTTGTTCATATTCCTATTTTAAAACTCCGTTTACGATGTGACAGGCTTGTCTCACTTGGTCTGTGCATTGGTCAAACAGTAGAAAATTAGGCCTGGTTTCTTCCCACCCAGTCAGCTCCAAGCCTGAGATAGTGTCGTAAAGTCTTCCCAAGTGACAAAAGAATCCCTACCTGGCAGCTTGATGGCAAAGTTCTGACAGCAGACCTAGTTGTACTACATTATGGTGTCCTTGGCTGGACTCTATACAGCACCTGTAGGCGCAACACTTAAAAAAGTAGGGCAGAGAGAATTCCTTAATTATATGTATTCAAAAAATGCTATGTAGTGAATCTTTTGCTCTTTGTTTGAAGGCAAGATTTGGAAAGAGAGGTGCATTAATGACACCTGAGGTAGGAATCAGGTAATGTGTGTATATGTAGAGTTTCTGTGGATGGGCTGCAAAAGGAGTTGCACTCTCTTGTTATAGAATCATAGAATCATAGAATAGTTAGGGTTGGAAAGGACCTTAAGATTATCTAGTTCCAACCCCCCTGCCATGGGCAGGGACACCTCCCACTAAACCATGCCATCCAAAGCTATGTCCATCCCCGCCTTGAACACCGCCAGTGATGAAGCATTCACAACTTCCCTGGGCAACCCATTCCAGGGCCTCACCACCCTCACAGTAAAGAATTTCTTCCTCATATCCAATCTAAACTTCCCCTGTTCAAGTTTGAACCCATTACCCCTTGTCCTCTCACCACAGTCCCTAATGAAGAGTCCCTCCCCAGCATCCCTATAGGCCCCCTTCAGGTATTGGAAGGCTGCTATGAGGTCTCCACGCAGCCTTCTCTTCTCCAGGCTGAGCAGCCCCAATTTTCTCATCCTATCTTCATACGGGAGGTGCTCCAGTCCCCTGATCATCCTCATGGCCCTCCTTTGGACTTGCTCCAACAGTTCCATGTCCTTTTTATGTTGGGGACACCAGAACTGCACACCATACTCCAAGTGGAGTCTCAGGAGAGCAGAGGAGAGGGGCAGGATCACCTCCCTCGACCTGCTGGTCACGCTCCTTCTGATGCAGCCCAGGATGCGGTTGGCTTTCTGGGCTGCAAGCGCACACTGAAGCCGACTCATGTTCATTTTCTCATCGACCAACACCCCCAAGTCCTTCTCCGCAGGACTGCTCTGAATCTCTTCTCTGCCCAACCTGTAGCTGTACCTGAGATTGCTCCAACCCAGGTGTAGGACCTGGCACTTGTCATGGTTAAACTTCATCAGGTTGGCATCAGCCCACCTCACAAGCGTGTCAAGGTCCCTCTGGATGGCATTCCTTCCCTCCAATGTATCAACCGAACCACACAGCTTGGTGTCATCGGCAAACTTGCTGAGGGCGCACTCAATCCCACTGTCCATGTCACCCACAAAGATGTTGAACAAGACCGGTCCCAACACCGATCCCTGGGGGACACCACTCGTTACTGGTCTCCAGCTGGACATTGAGCACAACTCTTTGTGTGTGGCCATCCAGCCAGTTCTTTCTCCACCGAGTGGTCCACCTGTCAAATTGATGTCTCTCCAACTTAGAGAGAAGGATGTCATGGGAGACAGTGTCAAACGCTTTGCACAAGTCCAGGTAGATGACATCAACTGCTCTGGCCCTGTGCATCAGTTCCGTAGCCCCTTCATAGAAGGTCACCAGATTGGTCAGGCAGGATTTCCCCTTAGTGAAGCCATGCTGGGTGTCACCAAGCACCTTGTTGGTTTTCATGTGCCTCAGCATGCCTTCCAGGATAATCCACTCCAGGATTTTGCCAGGCACAGAGATGAGGCTGACTGGTCTGTAATTCCCCAGCTCATCCATTTTCCCCTTCTTAAAAATGGGGGTTATATTTCCCTTTTTCCAGATGTCAGGAACTTCACCTGACTGGCATGATTTTTCAAATATGATGGACAGTGGCTTAGCAACTTTGTTTGCCAGCTCCTTCAGGACCCACGGATGGATTTCATCAGTTATCTTAATGACCAGGAGCCCAGATGGTGGAGAAGGATGCCACTGAACTGTATTTTCTCTGAACGAAGGACAAAAAAGAAGTGCCTTCCTCTACCTTCTCCCCAGTAATTCTTTGGATATGTTGAATAGTGCTGTGAAAGAACAGTTAGAAGAACCGTAAATTAATAGTTAAACAAACCAACATACCCACCCTCCCAAACCAAACCGCAACAAAACCAAACAAAACCCAAACAAACAAAACCAACCAAACAACCCTTCCAACCCCCCCCCCCCCCAATTAAAAAAAACAAACAAACAACCTCCCTTTCTCCCCCAAAAAAACCAAGCGCCAATGCAAAAAAACAACAACCCAGAGAAGGCCAAGGAAAGAGAGGGTTTCAGAGAAAAACCCTCAGGTTGATTTACAGGTGGTACCCTAAGTTTTTTCTCTAACAGAAGCTCAACACTCTATTCGTTTTTCACTTACAGTTGATGCTTAGAAAATTAGAGTTAGGTATAGGCAATGAAGAAACCTGTTTTTAGATACAGTTTTCTTCCTTGAGTTGCCAGGTAAAGCAGGCTAAGGGTGGAGCTTTGACTCATGAGTTCTGGTTAACAGTAGGCAGAGTTAAGTTGAGGAGGCTTTGGAATGGGCTTCTCTTCAAAATACATTCAGGGAGCTTAATACTGTATGAAAAGAGCAATGGTGAAGAGGTTCACTCTCTCAAGTGGTGTTCCGCATCAGATCAAAAGGAGCAGTAGATTGCTTGGGACATTGTGTTGTATGTGAGTGGATATATATTCAAAAATATATATTTTTGATCTGCAGAGGCAAGTGTTTGGTTGGTAAATATATTAGAGCTAGAAAATTGTTTACTCCTAAGGTGAATGTGATTCAATATTAAGTGTCAACTCCTAACCTGCTTTCAGTAGTAAAATCATATTTCCTCGCTTTGCTTCTGTAACTCTTTTCCTTCCCATTGCACTGGTTCCAGGTTTTATGTATAGTTAACAAAATTACAGCAAATTGAAAATACATACATAATGTTAAATATGGACTTTTCCAGCCACTGAAAATACATAAATGTTAAATATATACCTGACTGTCTTAGTTGTTGCTTGAAAGCTTGATTTATTTAGACTTTGCAGTAAATGTCAGAGGGATTTGGATTTATAAATTATGACTCTGTAGAGTTATAGAACAGTTTGGGTTGGAAGGGGCCTTAAAGATCTTCTAATTCTGACCCCTTTGCCATGGTCCAGGGCATCCAGCCTGGCCTTGAACACTTCCAGGGATGCAGCATCCACAACTTCTCTGGGCAGCCTGTTCTAGTCCCTCACTACTCTCATAGTAAGAAATGTATCCCTCGTAGTGAAATGTGTTCCAGTCTTTTGTATTGTGCATTTACAGGCCTGTTTAAATACTTTTATAATTATTCTAAATTATGAAATGAAAGCTAAAGTGGATTTAATTTTGGTCTTAATATGTACATAAAAATGATACTCTAAGCACGTATACAACTCCTGGTTGGGAAAACTGAGCTCCATGAACTCTTAATTCTGAACTTGGCTGTGAAAGTGCTGAGGTAGGCATGAAGATGAAGTCAGCTTAACCTATTGAAATGTGGCTCTAAGATATGAAAGGAAAGTAATCCACTCTGCTTTCCAGCAGGTCTGTAGTCTGCTTTATTGGGTATGCTTGGCGTGCCATCCACTTCCTAACAAAAGATATTGGGAGTTCAGTAGTAAGTGCAATAGCATCACCTTGTGGTTGATCGGAAGAATGTAATAATCCTTCGCAGAAGAACTTCGTTTCTGCTTAGACTACTTGTGAAATAGTGTTGTTCATGCACATTAAAAAAAAAAAATCAGCCATGTTTTTCATATGCAGATATATATAATAGCTGTGTATATGACATGCAGGTATACATATATGTGTATATATTTATTGTTACATGGTGAAGTTTGTTTCTCCTTGAGCCTTTGATGTGCAGGTGACTGCTGGGATAATCTTACACAGTTTCTTACCATGTATGAAAAGTTTGGAGACATCTCTAAGATTCTGAAATCCCACAATTACAGCTGACTTGTACAAACTTGATGTGTTCGTGTTGATTTTTAGTCTGATTAATGTTAACTACATTTACAGTGTAAGATGTTTTTAAGTCTTGATGTATTATTTTCCAGCAAATGCTGTATTTCTTACTTCATGAGTTCTTTTCCCAGCTCACTTTTGTTAATAATTGGAAGATTATTAACAAAATATACCGGAAGAGATAAATATCTCGGTGTCTTTCCAGTGTGGTAAAGAGTGGGAGTAGTTGTGTATTTCCATAAGAATGGTATTTTTTTTCTTTTAGTGTGCTGTTGGGAAAAAACCCATGCATTGACTTGATATTTATTGCAAAGAAAGAGGATTAGCTTAAATTTAGTCCACGTCCAGGTATACTATTTTTCCAGTCCTTTGGTTTACTGAAGTTCCTATTTTTTATTTTCATGCATTTCATGTGCATTCTCCTTGTATAGTGCCTGTGCAACTTTTTTGCTTGCTAATTGGTAACACTTAGCACTGTAGAAGTTCCTACACCTGGGTCGGAGCAATCCCAGGCACAGCTACAAGTTGAGTGTAGAAGTGATTCAGAGCAGCACTACGGAGGAGGACTGGGGATGTTGGTTGATGAGAAACTGAACATGAGCCAGCTTTGGTGTGCACTTGCAGCTCAGAAACCAACCGCATCTGGGGCTGCATTAAAAGGAGCATGACCAGCAGGTTGAAGGAGGTGATTCTGCTCCTCTACTCTGCTTTCGTGTAATCCCACTTGAAATATTGTGTACATTTCTGGTGTCCATACGTCCATTGTGTGCATATGAAGGACATGTTGCTGTTGAAGCAAGTCTAGAGGAGGGCCACGAGGACGATAAGGATGATCACCTCCCTTATGAAGATAGGCTGAGAAAGTTGTGGCAGTTCAGCCTGTAGAAGAGAAGGCTGCATGGAGAACTCATAGCTGCCTTCCAGTGTGTGAAGGGGACCTGCAGGGATGTTGGAGAGGGACTCTTCCATCAGGGATTGTAGTGATAGAACAAGGGGTAATGGGTTCAGACTTGGACAGGGGAAGTTCAGGTGAGATACAAGGAAGTTGTTTTTTTACTGTGAGTGTCGTGAGGCACTGGAACAGGTTGTCCAGAGACGTGGTAAATGCTCCATCCCTGGCAGTGTTCAAGGTGAAGTTGGATGGAGCCTTGGGTGGCATGGCTTAGTGTGAAGTGTCCCTGCCCATGGCAGGGGGTTTGGAACTAGATGATCTTAAGGTCCTTTCCAGTCCTAACTATTCTGTGATTCTGTGATTCCCTTATTGTCATGTTTGAGTGGCCAAAACTTACTACTTTCAAACTGGAAGAACTTCTAAGATTCATTTTGCAAACTTTGGAAAAGACTTGAATTTCTTTGATCTTCATGTATAAACATGGTTCTGTCAGATTTCAGTCTTCCTAAGATTCATTCTGTATGAATAATTCATTTTCTTCTCCTCTTCCTTCCTGCCCTGTAGGTGATTAGTAATTTCTAGAACTAGGTTGTATAATGTAAGAGTAATAGCAGAATTTGCAGACCAACTGGTTTATTTTCAAAAAACGTCTCTTGCCATGGCATTGAATGGGAGTAAATGAACAGAAGGACCTACTGTAATCTTTCTGTGTTTTGCACAGGAAGTCATTTTAACAAATTGGGTCTCCGAAGGTCCTCCAACTAAATCAGAGGATTTATAGCTTGTTTCTGATGCTAGTTACAGAAAAGCTTATTCCTGTCCACTGGACCAAAGCTATTCTTTTGGGGACTTCTGGAATCTCCAGCTTAAGTATGCGCTAGACTAGTGGGGGTTCATTATTTGGCTACTTTCCTCTGAGCCAGGTGTGATGTGAATGTGAATTTTGTAGCAATGACTCCACAGAGCTGTTGAGTCTGGTAGAGTTAGTAATTATTGCAGCCTGTAGCTTGGTTCAACTTCTGAATGTAGAAATTAAAATGGGGAACAGCTTGGTCATTTTCTTCTACTGAGAACTTCGTATTTCATGTAGATAATTTTTTAAAGTAATTAAATTTCTAGACAGACAAGTCTTTCTCAGAATAAAAGAAATGAAGTCTATTTGAGTAACTGTTTCTAAAAATGTCTGATTTGATTTCAAGTTCTATCAGTTAAAACCAGAAGAAAATAGAACTTCCGTCCATATGTATCATTTTGTCAAACACATTTAACCATTTCCAGCATGGCCATTCAGCTGAGAGAAAGAAGAGATTGGAAGAGCAGCCTTGTACTCTTTTAGAGAGAACATTTCAGGTCAGGAATTGGCTCTAATTTTAGTGTTACCTCAGAAGGTCATGTTTGTGCTTATTTTTGAACCCACACATTTTACCTGATGGTGAATGAAGGGCATGTGTGCTGTTGGGTAAATGGTTCTGCTGACATGTGCTAATGTGTTAATTTTAGTTACCTGGTGTAATGCAGTCTCCACTCACAAAGTATTCCTCTTCTGATCTCTCTACTGTAATACTTTAGCTTAGTAAAAGTGTCTCTTAATGCTTTGCTTCCCCCCCCCCCCCAGGAGCAAGGCAATGCATTGCAATATATGTGGAAGATAATAAAAAATGTGGAGGGGGAACACAGTGGCTTTGCTGAGCGGCTGAGGCGCCAGGCCAATCAGCTTGAATACAGTGCTGAACGAGAGGACCGACTGAAGAAAGAACTTGAAGTAAGGCTTTTTTGGCTATTGCTGTTAGTCTTAACAAGAGCTTACACTGAGCAATTTCATTTTTGAGGGATGGAACCTTCCAGTTAGGCTGTGAACTCTGTATACTGTATTAGCAAAATGTTGAACATCTGTTTCACAAGAAAGGCTGAACAGGTGAATGTGCCTGACTTGAGACTGGTGTTTGAACAGCAGATGGGAAAAGGTTCATATGAGCATGAAAACAGGGCTGACTTTACTTTGGCAATTCTGTACATTTTCCCTAATCTCTTAATTTGTCTATGTTCCTACCTTTTTGATTTAAGAGCAGAAATTGACAATTAATGGATTGGCAATGGAGAATCTACTGGAGCTGAGAAACTCATCAGATATTGTGCTAGTTAGGGGGCATAGCATACTGGAAGATTACAGTGGTGTTATAGCAGCCTCTTCCTATCTTACATGCTGCAGTTAGTTTTAGTTTTCCTGTCTGTTGAGTGACACCTGTTGCTGAGAAGTCTCAAGTCTTTAATGTGCTCCTTTTACTAAGCTGATAGTTCTTTCCTATGTTTCAACATTTTGTTTGTCCACTGATAGGCTTTGTGATAAATAAGATATCTGTAGGAACAGTCTGGACCAAGACTTTGTTGGTAGAATGTTTGTTACTGCTGAGAAACATCCCGACAAGATGATTATTTATCCTGATGTAAGTTTTCTTTAAAAATCTTTGAATATTTTCTGCAACAAATTTTAAAGAATTGGCACTTGCAGGGTATTGGGAGCCCTTAAAGGAATAAATGGCACACAGTTTTCAGGTGTTTTCTGTTATTTTTTCCCTAAAGGCAAAAGAAGTGTTTAAAGCATTGATTGCTAGGTTAAGTAGAGCCCTGCATTAAAGATGAAGTACAAAAGAAAATTCCTACAGGGAAGATCAAATCTTATCAGCTGAAAAACACTCACTAATTGACCAGCAAGGTAGATATTTGTGCCCTCAAAGAGATCTACAGGAAATCTATTGTCAGGTGTATTGTGAGCTGCACATATTGGTCTAGGCAGAATTAACATCAGTTGGAAAGTGCTGCATACTGTGAAGTTCCAATAGGCCTTTTAAAAACAAAGATTTTTGCTTCCAAGTACTTGAACAAGGGTTTTTTTTTTGTAACTTCATGGCTTTTAATACGTTGACTATATATTAGTATATTAACTATATTAACATATTACCTATTTATTGCTAGTATATATTAATGTTATCCATATTAATATATTAACTATATTAATATATTAACTATAATTAATATATTGATATATCATGATAGGAATCATGAGCTGATATGAGGAGAGGCAAGGCAGCAAATTATTTATCTTTCTCAATATTTTGATTTGGTGTACTCATCATCTAAATTTGAGAAGCAAGTACTCAGTTCCTTGCAAATGTGTAACTGCTGTGCCCTGGAGGTGGTTTTATCAGGGAATGGTGATAAACCAGAGTCAGCTAAGATATTTCTATTGCTGCTTCATTCTTATTAAGTTCTTTTAACTTACTGAATCTTTCAATAATGTCATAAGAAAACAACACGTTCAGCCTACAGAAAAATCAGTCTCATGGAACTTGTAAGTGTAGCTATTTTAGCAGTGATTAAGGAAAGTATGTGATGAAACCTCAGAAGTTTTAAGCAAATTAACGCAAGTCCATGTGAATTAAAAAGGAAGTCAAAGTTAGACTGCAAGCATATGCTTTAGTCAGCTTGCATCTCACTTTACCATCTCAAAAGTAAACAGCATGTGTGTTAGTGTCTGAAAGGGCTAACAATAACAACATTCTATACTTGAAGTCAGAGAGAGTAATGAGCATCTCTGAACATGCCTTTATTCTTTAAGAAGCAAAAGCACTAGATATTTTAAGCTTTCAACATTGATCACTGTAGACAGTATTGATTACTGTAGTTTTCATACTAGATAGTGGACTCGAACTCCAGAGTTTGTAACGAACATCATCATTTGCATCTTACAAATGCATTTTCTGTGGTCATGAAAGGCTGATTCTGAAGTTCAAAGTTCAGGTTAGTAAAATCTATTTTCAGTTGCTCTCTCACCCAGAATCTTTTCTCCCAAAAGCTGTATACTGAGGAGCAGAGTGCTATTAAAAGAATCTGAAATGCAATTGCAAGCTTTCTTTGATTTATAGATTTGTGATTCTTCTTCTTCTCTAACCTTCTGGCGCCCAATACGGCAGAGTTATTAGCAGCTCTTCATGCTGAGACACAATGGAAAGACCCCAACCAAAGGGACCAGATAAGCTGCTCTTCACCTCTATAGCTCAGTTATTGGAATTTTGGTCTTGGAGGCTGTAAGGGAATGAAATAGTGTTCAAGGACAGACTCATTGCATAAAAGAGGGGAAATGAGCAGAGTCTTCATATCTAACTGCGTTTGAAAGAAAGGTCTATTCTGAAAGGACATTTTTAGAGGAGGGCCATGAGGATGATCAGGGGACTGGAGCACCTCCCGTATGAAGATAGGCTGAGGAAGTCGGGGCTGTTCAGCCTGGAGAAGAGAAGGCTGCATGGAGACCTTATAGCAGCCTTCCAGTATCTGAAGGGGGCCTACAAAGATGCTGGGGAGGGACTCTTCATCAGGGACTGCAGCAATAGGATAAAGGGCAGTACGTTTAAACTTAAAATGGGAAGTTCAGGTTAGATATGAGGAAGAAGTTCTTTACTGTAATGGTGGTGAGGCACTCTAATGGGCTGCCCAAAGAAGTTGTGTGTGCACCATCCCTGGCAGTGTTCAAGGCCAGACAGGACAGAGCCTGGGGTGACATGGTTTAGTGTGAGGTGTCCCTGCCATGACAGGGGTGTTGGAACTGGATAATCTTAAGGTCCTTTCCAATACTAACTATTCTATGATTCTATGACATTCTGCATTCCCAAGTAGAAGGAGGTGCTTCTGTGAAGCATGGTGGTTGTGGGGGATTAAACACATTAATTTTAGTAGAATTTCCTTTTCTCTGCTTTAACAGCTGGCTCATTAGTGTCCTAGCTTCTGTAGATAACATTCTTGGTTGCCAAATACATTGTGGAAGGGGCATTAAAGAAGGACCGTAAAGCCTGCGCAGTACTTTTCACTGTGTGCCAACATGCCAAGTTTCCGTGTTTTTCTGCCCATGTGGTATTACATGTGTACTGTGGTGTACTAGCTGTGGATTTAAAACTCCAGTTCTGTACTTCCAGCTGTGGTTCAGTAAAACTTACTTTTGCATATGATGTCACTGTTTAAGATGGATTTCCATTCAGATAGAGGAGCTTTAGAGTAGTACACCCCCGATGGAATGGTCTACATTTTTTTTTCCTGAAGTAGCCCTACATTTCTTTTTCTCCCTTCATGGAATTTTTAGCTTATAGATTGAAATTTGGTTTTGTGGGAAAATGGACACAGGAGACATCTTATTTCAATTTCCATGCAGAGAACCTTGTGTTAATGGGCATTTGGTTAGAAAATGTGTTGGTGGCAGCGAACTTAAGGTGATTTGTGTGAAGAATAGAATGTCTGATTCTAAGGCGATCATACAATATTTGGTTATATACTGCTACTTGATGGGCAATTGAGGATGAACTTTGTTGGAGTTCACAAAGCTGTTCTTTTACTACCCTCTGCTGGACATAACAGAGAAGTCCATGGGAAAATATTTGTGTTTCAATAATGAAAGAAAAGGTAGATTTAGAGTATTCTTCTTTTTATATAACGGCACTCTTATGAAAGATTGTATCTAATAGACTATATTGTATAGGAATGAAGGTGGAGAACAGTCTGTGCCCTTCTCCTTTTTTTGTTTTTGCCTAATATTTGTCTGGTTTTATTCTTCAATGTGGGAACTGCAAGCCATCCTGTTCCCACTATGTGGATAATTAAAGAAGAAGAATAATTGCTGATAGTGCACCTGGGTCTTGAGTAAGACAGGGAGTGTTTGGGTGCAAGGTTGGTCTGGGAAGCAGCCTGGGGTGTGATTGTTTATAGAATGGAATTTATAGTAACTGAAGACAGTCACTGGGAATAATGTAGTTGCTGTTTGGCTTCATGGCTCGGACCCGTATCTATATGCTATATATTACCATGCTTGCATGAATAAAGGAGAACTAGTTCTGAAAGTTGTGTGTGTGTGTTTAGCCTCTTTCTTTACAGACATTGCACTTCAATATTTTGACCATGTTCTCAAATAAGACATTTCTAGTTTATAGAATTAGAAACAACAAGAAAGACTAACCGCGAGTTTCTGTGGATTCTTCAACCAAAAGGTAGCTGTTGGTATAGTGTCTATCCTGCTATCTTTTCTAATTTGCAGTGATACCAATGTGGTAACACTGCATGGACATGGAGTCCTGAAGTGGAACACCTACTTCATACTGTGGAAAATTTAGATTGGGAACTTTATTATCATTCTGCATCTTTAGCCTGAGAATAAGTAGTCACACAAATTCTTGATTGTATTTATATCGAACTTACCAAGATACTACTATTGTTGATAATCGGTTTTCTGGTAGCAGTGTCTTTCATTTTAGTCTTTAGCTGCATTGCTCTGCAAAGATGATTTATTGAGAAATATAAAGCAATTTGTATATAAAAAAATAGTGTTTCTTGTGGTGTGTCTAGTTGGCAGAAAGCAGAGTGGGAAAGCTGTTTGACAAACATTGGAGGAAAGGGGATTGTGGATTTTGCCATAAGGAAAAGAAATATTAGTTCATAAATTTCAAACTCATTGCTTCGTTCACAGAAATGTGGTCATTCTCTATTGTTTGTTTTATGTGTTTGATGCTGCCAATTCTCAATAATCTGGAGCTCAAGGTCTCTTGGATTTTTTTAAGCCTTTCTCATGAGGCCTGAAAAATGTCTCATAACTTGACCCATTTTATTTCTGAGGTGGATATGTTGCCATACTTCTGAGACTTCGAGTTATCACTTAAAGAACATTTCCTCAGCTTTCACACTGCCTTTCTTCCTTTTCCACCTGTAAGTCCACCTTTGCATTTGCAGAAGGTATATGTATATGCAGTAGTGTAAGGCTGTGGGTGTATTAAATTTCTTGTTATATCTAAGTCAGTGAAACATAAATTTAGGTCCCAGGTAAAAGAACCCTCCTCCTCCCTGCCCCATGAAACCCACAGACCTTGTATTTTTCCCCTCCCCTATTTCACCATGGCCTGCAATGGTACAGAAGTTATAGCTCTCATAAGAAAGACTTGAAAAAACTTCAAGCAGTGCCAGAGAGGACACATTCCTCAGCTAGTTAACTGTGCTACTGGCTAAAAATTAAACTCCTTTTTGTCCTCTATGACTACATGCTTCTTAATGTCTTACCCTTACTTAATCCTCTGCTTTCTAGTCTCTCCACAACTGGCATCTAGGAATTCTGGCTACTCTGACTGTCTTATATATTGTCTAAGCATTTTACATAGTGATGTCTTTGTGGTGGCTCCGAAGTTCATGTTTCTCCAGAGACAAGCTCATTGTCAGAATGGGCTTTCTGAAAGGACCTTTCTTTTAATCATCTACTAAGTCATTATATTATTCAAGTCCAGTTTGAAGGCTGGACTTAGCTCATTATCAAACCAAAGTTATTTGAATACTTATGTAGCCCTCCTTCAGAAGTTATTATCAAGTCACAGGTTAATCTTGTCTGTGCATGAATAAAGTAACAGTATCAGTTAATGAACTGTTAAAGGGGTTTGCCAGCTACTGAGCATGAGAATCAAAAGGGACATCAAAAGAATTGTTTGTAGTTAAGTAACTTTATAGTTACTAAAAGGTTGTTTATTATCTGGACAGGAGATGGCTCCACCTTACCATGATAGAGAGCCATCAGCATTTCTAACGCTAGGTCGAAATGGTCAGCACATCTCCCAAAGATGCGTTTAGATCTGACCTCCTGATTTGAGTTTTACAGAAATGTTTTTAAGTAGAAAAAGTAGGATCTTAATCTGAATATGGAAGCACATAAACAGTGTGGGTGGATGATGATCCAGATAGAAGATACATATGTCCTCTTCACTTCAACCTTTATCTTGGCTGAGAATTTCAGATAGGGATTGGACATCAGCCATGGGGAAGTGTCAGTATCCTGACAACTTGTTAGTAAAATGAAACTGAAAAATCTTGCAGAAGTGGTCTAAGTAGAAGCAGAGAAGAGGAAAAAATACTGTTACTGTATCTAACCTTAGTAAATGTACTTTTATATTTTTTCCTGTTGTTTTCTTTGTTGCTTATCTGATAAAGGGTATTTTGATGTACATGCAAATGTCAGATGATTACATTTTCATGGCTGTGGCATTGCTCAAATGTAGGATACTGAATTACTCTTTCAGTACATGGTGCCCCAGTATTCACAAATGTGGCAGTACTTAGAGCGAGTGCGAGGGGCTGAGAAAAATGAAGCCACAAAGGTCAGTTTGGAAAATGGAGTTGCAAACTGCTAATATGCAGAAAGCATCTCCTAGAAACCACATTAGCATTGACATGTAACGGGACACTGGAAAAAGGGGCTGAACCGTAAAGGATAAGAGTAAACATATAGCATGGTTGCCTTCAAGTTTTAAGGCTGGCATTGAAGTTTTCATGGTGATTTTTATATGCTGTTTTTCAAAAGTTGCAATTCTGTCTGTGCTGTAATGGAAACAGCCCAGATATCTTTGGGTTTTAAGTAAGACTGAAATTGACTGAACTTGAATGTCTAAGGAAACTTTGGAGATTCCATGGTATGGAATACCCCTTTGGCTAGTTTTGGTCAGGTGTTCTCTCTGCTCCCTCTTGGCTTCTTGTGCCTCTCCTTATTGGAGAGCATGAGAGACTGAAAAGTCCTTGATCAGGGTAAGTGCTACTCAGCAACAACTAAAACATCGGTGTGTTCTCAGCATTGTTCTCAGACTAAAGTCAAAACACAGCACTGCATCAGCTACTAGGAAGAACATTAACTCTATCCCAGTGAAAAACAGGGCAGCTCCCCAGTGTAAGAGAGACATGGATTTCCTGGAGCCAGTCCAGCGAAGGGCTACTATAATGAATAAGGGTCTGGAGCCTCTCTCAAATGAGGAGAGGCTGATGGAGCTGCACCTGTTCAGCCTAGACAAGAGAAGGCTCAGAGGGAATTGGATAAATATATATATAAATATCTGAAGAGAAGGCGTCAAGAGGATGGGGCCAAAGTCATCTTGGTGGTGCCAGGCAATAGGGCGAGAGGCAATGAGCACAAACTAACAGGAAGTTCCGCCTAAGCATGAGAAAGAGCTTCTTTACTGTGAGGGTGTCCAAACACTGGAATAGGTTTCACAGAGATATTGTGGAGTCTCCTTCACTGGAGATATTCAAGAGCCATCTGGACACAATCCTGGGCAATGTGCTTCAGGTGACCCTGCCTGGGCAGAGAGGTTGGACTCGTTGACCTCCAGTAGTCCTTTCCAGCCTAAACCATTCTGTGAAACCAGGAAGTATTCCCTCTTGACTCCCAGTTGAGAGACTGTAGTCTGGTGTCTGTGGCCTGCAGCTTTTATTTGTAACTTGTTTTCATACAGCTGCATCTTTCTAGACAGGCATTGTATGAAGTTTTCAGACTCACATGGCTCAATAAGGATGATGCTCACCTTTTGTCTGATTCTGAGAGGTTTGCCTGGCTAACATGATTCTGCAACTAGCGTCTTTGCATTTGTCAGACAGGAACATGAAACTCCTTTCCTCATCCCATTTCTCTTTTTGGAATTTTTAGTATGGTGTTACAGGATAGATTCATACCTGAGCTTTCCCTCAGAGTGTGTAATGGATCATTCTCTCTAGTAAAGCATGCCGCTTCTCATGGGGAAGGGAAGCGCATATGGGTATCAGAAGAACTTGTTTGAGCCTTTACTAGCAAAACAGACAATATTTTCTGTTTAGTGTTTGTTTGTTTGTTTGTTTGTTTGTTTTCAGCTGTATTATTCCCAAATAAAACTTCAGACTCAGCTTTGAACCCACGTGCAACTTCTGTGGCTGATGTGTACTTGCATAAACAGCGATTTCAAGATTCTTTTAGCGATCTAGGTGAATCTGACTTTCTTTATATTAATAACTCTGTTGCTTAGCAAGGCTTATGTACTAATGGCTGCTTAGATATCTGTCACAAAGTTTTCGTTTTGCCACAGATGCCCCCCTGATTTGCTGGTATATGGCTTCATTTAGATTTGCAAGATGTATAGTGAACAGTAAGCTTCAGCAGTTGAATCATGGAACCCAGGAAAAAGAATATTTGTTGTTCCACTAGACACAGACAGCATCTACATGACTTTATCAGTTTGCATATTTGTAATTCTGCAAATTTAGATTGGACATTAGGAAGAGATTAAGGTGGTGAGACACTGGAACAGGTTGCCTTGAGAAGTTGGCTGCCTCAGTCCTGGAAGTGTTCAAGGCCAGGTTGAATGGGGCTTGGAGCAACCTGGTCTAGTGGAAGGTGTCCCTGACCATTGCAGGGGATTTGGCATGAGATGATCTTTAAAGTCTCTTCTAACCCAAACCATTCTGTGATTCTGTGATCATGTCGGCTTGAAGAGATAGACTCTAAAGAATTATACCAAGAACTGATACCTATGTGCTCTGTTTGTGTCATGGTTTAAACCCAGCTTTCAACCCAGAACCACAGAGCTGCTTGCTCATTCCCCCTCCCACTTCCTCTCCCCCCACTCCTGGCGGGATGGGGAGGAGAATCGAAAGACTGTAACTCCCATGGGTTGAGATAAGAACAGTCCAGTAACTAAGGTATAACACAAACCACTGCTGCTACCACCAATAATAATAATAATGACAAGGGAAACAACAAGGGAAGAGAATACAACCGCTCACGACCCGCAGACCAATACCCAGCCTGACCTGAGCAGCGATCTAGCCCTTCCAGGTAACTGCCCCCAGTTTATATAGTGAGCATGACGTGCTGTGGTATGGAATACCTCTTTGGTTAGTTTGGGTCAGGTGTCCTGTCTCTGCTTCCTCCCAGCTTCCCGTCCTCCCTGGCAGAGCATGAGACTCAGAAAGTCCTTGGTCAGAGTAAACATTACTGAGCAACAATTGAAAACATCGGTGTTATCAGCGTTGTTCCCAGACTGAAAGTCAGAAACACAGCACTGCACCAGCTACTAAGAAGGAGAAAAATGACTGCTACTGCTGAACCCAGGACATGTTTGGGGGAATTTATTTGCTTCAGTTTTTTGTTCTTGCAGAAGCCCTCGCTCGAGCTGTTATTTATTCTTAATTTTTCCTCTTGGGACTGAAGAAATCTAACACTTCTAGGGGGCTCCATTTGAGAACAGAAGTTAACCGTTTTGCTAGTGCCTTGCATCTGTTGTTTCAGCTGAAGAGAGGCTAAGATGAAGGCATAGTTCTACTTCAGGCTGGTACTCAGGAAATAAAATAAGACTTAGAAGTCAAATGCAGTACAGAGCTTGTGTATTAGTTTTTGTGCCTAAAAACTTTACTTGCAGAATCACTTTGTTTTTCTCTTTCCATTTCAGTTTTTGCTAGGAGAATACACACTTGAGCAAGCCAATCAAGTACAGAAAGGCGTTTTTGCTCTTGAGGGTGTGCAGTAAAATATTCTCAGTGATGTTTCTATTTCTTCATTTTATTTGTTAAAAATTACATTTCCCACTCTTAATGTTGTGGTAGGTACCTTCCTCACTATTTCCTTTATTCGTCTCCTCAAATTTAGAATTATTTTGCAGATGACTTTTAAAATGTTATTAAAAAAAGAAATGAGATCAACATCACTTTTATTTATTGTTCACTGACTACTTTTGCTAGGCTGGCAACATTCTTGTGTAAAACCATCCACTGACATATGTCAGTCTGTTGGAGTGTAACTAACAAGTTCTTCCAAACAGGAAGCAGGAGGTAGTTTGCAAATTTTCTATTAAAGGCAAAAGGTAGTAGGAGCTGATGTTTGGAAGGAATAATACTGTTAAGAGTCTAAATCAAGCAATTTTGACAATAATCTTAGCAGTATCAATGTACAGTGAGAGTGTTTGTGCAAGTTCTGTGATTTTTTTTAATTAAGTATATTAAACAGATTAAACTCCTGTGAAGAGGCAAGGTTTAAGCCTTTTGTCAGACCTTACTGTGCAGTAGGTTTGGTAAGCTCTGTGCTATTGCTGCTTTTCTCTTTAGCAGGCCTTCTGTGGACATCAGTTTCAAGTCTTTCCTTTTGTGTGTGTGCGATTGCACAAAGTTTCAATTTATTGCCAGGAGCTTTTATTTGAACATCTGTTAATGCTTCTCTTCTTTTAAACATTCAGAATCAAGATTCAATTGCATATGCTACTTTATTTTACTTTTCCAAAATCAATAACTTTAATTGTATTTATATAGCCTTAACTGTGCTTATGGTAAATGAGTTTTTAATATTAATTCCTTTTTCTTGATCTGTTTTAATTTGAATCCAAGAGATGTTTTGGGATGATTTTTTTCTTTTCAATTCAGTTATCAGTCAAAGTGAAAAGATGTTATTGATAAAAAGCAGCGTAGTTAAGATTGTATGTGAATTTCCATTATAGCAGTTACTACTTTACTGGTAAAGGTATTTTTTCTTTATCTGAACATGCATATCTAGTGATTGCTTTTGTGTTTATTGTAACTTGAAAGAAATGTTTTCAGCTTGGATCACTTAAAAAAAGTCCAGTAAAAATAGACACTACTTTTTGAACTTTTTGTTGGCAATCAGAATTTCCAAGGAGATTCCTACCATGCATTTTTGTACTTTGCTAAATGTAAGAATGGGTAAGAAATATGCAAGAGTTTAATTCAGAGAATCCCATTTTGCTTAGACTATGCCTGCATGTGCAGGTGTTCTGTTGTGTAATGAGACAATAGTAACTGACTGAAGAAATCAGGATATTTATTAAAAGTGATCATGAACATTTGGTAATTGCTAGACAAAATCGTAACAGAGTAGTTACAGGTCAAGGAATGAAACAGTAAAAAAATAGTACTTTTTTAATATAAAAAAGATTAGTACTTTAAAACATTATGGATTTCACAGATTTTTGTTGTAGGGAAACTATGACTAGTCTTGGGCTGCAAAGCAGTCTGTCCTGGGCACCTTAATTGGAATATAAGTGCCAAAGCCAGCATATTTTTGAGGAATACTCTATCTTCTTTGAGCTTTCTCTGTCTTGTATTTTCATGTGTCTTATGTTATGTATCTGACTATATTGCCTCAGGTGACAACTTTGGTGAAAAAGCAAATAGTAAGGGAATAGGTAAAATACTTAACTTGTTTTTTCTGCCTTTTGGCTGCAGGTGCAATTTTCTTGATTGTAAAAAATGCAGAAATAGCATAATGCTACATCAGTTTCTTTAAATATAAAATAATAAATTAATATTCTAGACATGTAAAAATTGTTTCTGTATGTATTTCTTAGTATGAGTTTTCACAGTTCCAAAGTACAAGTAGTTCAGATATGTCAGCTTGGTGAATGAAGTCCTAATACACTGAATGAATAGAATAATCTTTGTGTCATGTTTACTACCTCTCTGGACTTAAGTTTCTTCAAAATGTACTTTTAGGCAGCTACAGTGAGAATAAAGAAACTGGAAGAAAACATTGAAGCAGAGAGAGCAGCACATTTGCAATCCAGATTCAATTCAGAGATCATCCAGGTAAACCTTTTGTTAAATACTTTGTAGAAGTTTGCAGTAGAACAGTTGAAGTGGTAAAGATGTAATCTTCAACAAATGTTAAGACTACCTACTTGCTTCAGTGAAAACACTGAATACGTTTTTTGCAACAAGTGTTAAGATTGTAGTAGCTAATATATAAATGGAGACAACAGAAAAATACCTGCTTTTCAGGGAACATTTAAGTTCTTAGAATACAAAGATGTTATTTTATTTTCTTATTTAAGTTTGAGAATTCCCAGTAGCATTTGAACAGAGGGGAAAGAAAATGTCTCACAATAGTTAAACACTGTACTACTGTTTCAATATCCTGCAATATCTTTTGAATGGGCACTTAGAGCTATTTGGAGATAGAGCACATAGGTCCAACTTTTCGAGGACTGAGAGCTTAATGCATCCTGAAACTACAGTTCCAAATGTGATTATTCAGAGTACATTCAGCTTCAAAGTTATGATATCTGCAGTTGTCAGTAAAGATTGATTATATGAAAAAGATGTAGTATGTATATGTATGTAAAATGTAGTATGAATATTAAGTGTTTGCGTTATTAAGCTGTATCACATTGGGTTTGACCCAGTAAAGCAATTATGGGTTACTTTAAAAAGCAAGTGATAAAAAGGTGAATGATGGTTGCTTAGTAACCTCCTGCTAACAAACCCTTCACACTGGACTTCTGAAAAACTAAGCAAAAAAAAAAAAGTAAGTTTGATTTTTTTTTTTCTTATTTTCTGAGTAAGTAAAGTAAGTAGTGCCATTCTTCACTCAGTTATTTTCTTATTCTCATAATCTTCTCTATGCAGACACATTCAATTTTTCTAAAGTGATGATTAAACTAGTAGATTCAGTTTTCTTAATTTCCTCTCTCTGCTTTTACAACATACAAAGGAACTGGAGGGTAACATTCCTTAGAGTAAGAGAATTATCTTTTATGAGTGAATGAC
Organism: Amazona ochrocephala; assembly: GCA_039720435.1. Lineage (NCBI taxonomy): Eukaryota > Metazoa > Chordata > Aves > Psittaciformes > Psittacidae > Amazona > Amazona ochrocephala. Next base: position 81,281,690 of record CM077909.1, on the reverse strand, counting down.
TGGTAAGTTTTTCTTCCTTGTTTGTATACATGAACAAGCTTCAAGTGTGTTTTGTGCTGTGTGGAAATACAGCCTTTACTGTTAATCCCGCACTTCCATGAGTCTACTTAAAAAAAAAAAAAAAAAAAGAATTCCCTGGAAAAATTTAATAATAGCTGAAAACCACGAAAGGAAAATAAAAGTTGCTTCTGGTCAGTTTCATTTTGTTTCATTTTGAACCATATGTATTTCTGCATTTTTACATGTGTTCAATGCTTTCTGTGTATATACTTCCATACAGAATTAATATAATATAGTTTACCAGTAAAGCAAAAGACAACATAGAGCAGCAGTTTTTCCTAACTTGCTTTAATTGCTTTCTTATCACTTGGTAGTTAAGAATTCGAGACCTTGAAGGAGCTTTGCAGGTGGAAAAAGCCAGCCAAGCAGAAGCTCTTTCGAATTTAGAAATTATCAAGAAGGAGTTTAAAGAGGTAGAAAATGCATATGAGAGAGAAAAACGCAATGCCCAAGAGAACCTGGAAAAACTCAGTGTGTAAGTTAACTTTTAAATTCATTGTAAAGTAGCATTAGTCAGCTTGAGTACCACTTCTAGTTTACATTCTTTCTAGTTTTTACTCACTAGAAAACAGTCTGATGCAATTTGACAAACCAAGCCAAAGTTCAGAACCTGGCATTCAATTAATAAGTCTGTATCAGTAGCCATACATATTATGAGTAGGTTGAGAAAATAACTGATCTGTTACAGATTATTTGCCAAAGCACAGATGTTGAAAATAATAGGTATGATAGGGTCCTGTTTCCAGTAGTGTCTGAGAGGAGTGTAGAAAAAAACATGCGTGGCAGGTTTTCTGTATACACTTGTATTATTAAGAAAACATTACTTTTTTTACTGCAGTGAGCTAGATAAATCTTTTAAGATTTCTGTTTTGAAGTTGTGTATAGTTTATAGTGGATGGTTTTCATTTTCAGCTTTTCAATAATTGTGGAAAATTTTAACTTTGTACGAAGGAATAGAAGAAGGGGTGAAGTGTGTGAGAGCAGGCCCAATTACTTGGGATTTCTATTCCCTTCATGCTCAGCACAATCTTTTGTGTCTGTAGTACATACGGCTTTTGGAAGAACAGCTTTATTATATTCCCCAGACAGATAGAGAATGTACAGTACTAAGTTTTCTTCTCTGGGCGAATCAAGTAGATATTGGGGTGAGAAAATGTCAGGAAGAAGAATCATGTTGGAAGTCAGAGAACCAAGGAGTAGGTGAAATAAGGGGTAGTAGTGGGTGAAGTTTAGAGAAAGAGGAGGTTTAAGGAGACTTAAAGCAGGTGGCGCAGAGTTGGGGGTATTGGCAGAGGCTAGAGCTAGTAGAATGGGTTGGAAAAAGACAGAGGTGTCATCTCTTTCGATCTAGGATGATATGGGTCTGTGCACATAGGTATTTATATTGACTTACTCAAAAAAGCAGTAGTGGAGGACAGAAGAAGCTGGTTTTGCTAAAAGAAAGGAGGTTTTTGTGTGCCTGGAACTGGGAGAGTCTGTATGCATGGTTACAGACATGCTTTTAGTAAAATAGTTGAAACCTGTGCTGTGTTATAAACACAGCAGAACTGCACTGTTTTTTATCTTTATAGGTCTTTGAAAATTAATGTGATTCTGAACACATGGGTTGTTCATTTTAGCTTTCATAACAATTGTTCTCTCTGGAACTCCTCTTTTGGCGAATTTTTATTTTCATGTTGCTGCAAGATATTTTATCTTGGAAATCTATGCTCAGTAATAATTTTCAATAGAAGATCCTCTAGGAAGATTCCTTCTGGCCCCACATGAAATTAATGAAATATATGGGTTCCTCACCTGCATTTTTTTTGTAATGATATTGGTTGGTTATCACACTAGACCTAAATCCACCAAAGTGGTATGTGTGTGCGCTTAGGTTTCCTTAACAGAGTTGGTCAGAGCATTTAATTCTGTGGATTATAATAGTTTCTCAGATGAGCAGAGACCTGTTACCTCAAGAAGTAATCTTAAGTGGAGTACTGGGTGCATGTGAAGTAATGCTGCCCAATTGTTACTATGTGGAGCTACACTGACACTTAGGTGTTAAACACTGTTTCAGTAATGCTGTATTTTTTCTAAGCACTAACTGGAGTGTAATTTGCAATTTTGAGGTTAGCAACAGACATGTGAGTCTCTTAAGGCCTGAATTATTCTGTTATTAGCATGAATATGTTCTGAGAATCAAGGGATGATAATAGATATAAAATGTAAGCTAATTAGAAGCATTCTTAATGGTAGCTTTAGCATCTGTTTAGGAATTTTCCAGACCATTAGAACTTTACAAGTTTTACCCCAAGATCTACCTTTCTAATTTGAAGTTAGTAGTGTTAGTTAAAAATTGTGAAAATCCGCAAGTGGTAATTTTCCAACAAGTCTTTGAGTTAAGGGTACTTTTCGGTATTAGATTATTAAAAGAATAAAAAAAAATGTTTTTTAGAGGCTTTTTGTTTCCTTCTATAAAAAATACCAGACTGGGAAATACAGTTCTTATGGTTGTGGTACCAGTTGCATTAGGAGTTTCAATATTGGTACTTACAGAGAAGTAATACTTGTCTTGTGTTGCTAAAATGCAACAAGAACCTTAAACAGCCTTCCCCTTTTTCTTTAAACTGGATAATTCTGTTCAACACTTCTTTCTCAGGAAAGATTTGCCCTGGTTTGTGTCAAGCTTTTGTTTGTTTGGTTGTTTGGTTGGTTGGTTGGTTGGTTTTTTTGCTGCCTTTTTTTTTTTTTTTTTCCCCTGGTACGAAGAAGAAATTTTGCCTGCTTAAAGCATCTGCTCTCTGTGTTAATTGGACATCAGAATAAACTTCGTCTAATATCCGTGATAGTACTTTTCACTACTTGTAATCATCTGTTGATTCAGGCAATGACTCCTAGCAGCTTCTGCCAACTGAGTTTTTGAAAACAAAGCATCTTCTGTGATTTTAGAGAATGCAAATCCTTCCATGAAAGTTGATGCAGTTAAACAGTTGGTGGTTTTGTTAATAGAGCTTGACGAAACAGAAGCATCCTGTCCTTATGATTTTGTTAGTCCAGACACCTGAATTTCCAGAGCTCTATAAAAATGGGTAGTGAAGGTCCATCTGAGACAATGCTTGACATCTGCATACTCAGTTCCTATGAGGTAATTATGTGTGGTGGGCGTGTAATACCTTGTCTGTTTCCTGTGCCTTTTTTAGTCTTTGAAGCATTCAAGTATAAGTAACATCGGTGAATATCAGTGATTGCATTCACTAGATCCCTCAAGAGAGAGTACAAGAGCCTTTGATTTACTCACCTTTGAAGGCTATGGTCATTGGACTCCAGACAATGTCAGCAGCCTGGCTTTTTCTTTTAAGCTGTGATTTGACATCCTACCATAATTTCTCTTTCTCTGGAGGAGTCCCATGATTTTGTCTTAAGGCCTTAGTCTTTGGAAAGTCTTGGAAGGTTTCATTTGTTGTGTTAGAATGCTTGTATGTCTTTATAGCTGGACTTGAGTGGGATGAATGATACCAAAATCGGAAACTATACAAAGCTGTGGCAATTTCTTTTCTCAGAAAAAGGTGGTTTTAATAACTAAAACTGAGCAAGCAGGCCTTTCTGGGTTGTATAATTTATTAACAAGCTCTGATCCCAGTAGCTCTGTGTAAATTGGAAGCAACATGGGATTGGGGTCTCCATGTGAATTTACTTTTCTTGAAGAGTGAGATTGTGACACAGAATAAATTGGAACTGCTTTTTGCGTGTTTCTGAAAGCTGTGGGAGCAGAGGCTACTTCAGAGGACTGAAACAGGCAAGTTCTTTCTCTTAAGAATAAGAAGTAACCATCTACAACTAAAAGTAAAGAAAAACAGCCAGGGTGAAGCAGAAGCACATAGGTGTATAAAGTCATAGAGTCATAGAATAGTTAGGGTTGGAAAGGACCTTAAGAGCATCTAGTTCCAACCCCCCTGCCATGGAGTACTGTTGAAGTAGTCCTTCAGCTAAAAAGATATGTGGATCTATGAGAAGTAAGTCAAAGTCAGGAAGTAACAATATTGTTTCAAAAGCTGGAAGAACTTTGAGTTGTTTGCGGTACTTTCAATTCTAGTGAGACAGAAGTGATAGAAGAGACAAGGAAAGGAGAGACACCTGGATGTTCCCATTGCTAGGAGTTACATCAAAGGATAATTCAGGGATTGTAGAATATCTGTAGTCCAACCTCCTGTTCAAACCAGGTTCAAGTATGAGATCAGGTTGCTCAGTGTTTCATCCAGATAGGTCTTGAAAACCTACAAGAATGGAGATGAGAGAACCTCTTTGGGAACCTGTTCCACTGTTTGACTGTCATTAAGGTGGAAAAAGTTTCTCCTTGTCTGAATCTCTTTGTGACTGTTGTCTCTTGTCCTCTAGCCATACGTTGCTGTGAAGTGACGGGCTGCATCTTCTTGGTAACTTCCTTGTAGATACTGGGGAAGGCTGTTACACAGCCATAAATTCTGTCTCCTCCAGCTTGAATATCCCATGTGAGTGACCCTCCCCTTAGCTCATTCCAACTTTTTCCTATGTTACGTGTGGTTGTTGTCCTAGATGTGTTGTAATAAGTGCCAAATTAAAGGTAATTAATCCCTTCCCTTGGTCTTTTGGCTACGCTACTGCTAATGCAGTCCAGGATGGTGTTTGCTGTCTCTACTTGTATGCCATGCTGTTGTGGCTAGCTTGCTGTCTACCAAGATTGCCAGGTCCTTATTGAGCATAGCTGCTCCTCAGCCAGTTACCAGACATACCCACTCTTGCTTCCTAAAATTCATATCTTTGCACATACCACTGTTGAATCTCAGAAGGTTAATGCTGGCCTATTCCTCCTCCCTGGCTAGGCTCTAGGGAATGGCAGCCCTTCTCTTAAGTGTATGAATTGTATTGTGTAGTCACCTACCTCCGCCGAGTTCACTGTTATCTTCAAACATGGTGAGATTGCACTCTTGGCCTAATCCAGGTGATGGATAAAGATGTTAAACAAATTTTAGTCCAGAGTCCTACAGTATTCCACTTATCATTAGTGACTATCATCAGAGCTTTACCATCAAACCATTTTTATTGAAGTTGCAATTCACCTAGCTAGACTGAAGTCCTAACTTGGCTATAAAAATACTGTGTGAGGCCATGCCAAAAGCTTTGCTAAAGCTGAGTTATATTTAATCAACTTGGTCTCCTTTTGTCCACAGATCTCCTCTTTCTATCATAAAATATAACTGGGTTCATAAAATCATAGAATAGTTTGGGTTGGAAGGAACCTTAAAGATTATCTAGTTCCAACCCTCTGCCATGGGCAGGGACGCCTTCCACTAGACCAGGTTGCTCAAAGCACCATCCAGCCTGGCCTTGAATACCCCTCAGAGATGGGGCAGCTGCAGCTTTTCTGGGCACCCTGTTTCAGTGTCACACCTCTGTCATGGTAAAGAATTTCTTAATGTCCAATCTAAATCTACCCTCTTTCAGTATAAAACCATTCTACCTTGTCATATCCCTTCACGCCCTTGCAAAAAGTCCCTCTCCCCTCGACAGATTTCTTGCAGGCCCCCTTTAGGTACTGGAAGTCGGCTATAAGATCTCTCCAGCGCCCTCTTTTCTCCAGACCGAACAGTGCCAACTCTCTCAGCCTCTCTTCATAGTGGAGGTGCTCCAGCCCTCTGATCTTCATAGCCAATCTCTTCTGGACTCATTGAGCAGGTCCATGTCCCTCTTGTGTTGGGGGCCTCAGAGATGATTGCAGTACTGCAGGTGGGATCTCATGAGAGCAGAGGGGCAGGATCACCTCCTTCGACCTGCTGGTCATGCTCCTTTTGATGCAGCCCAGGACATGGTTGGCTTTCTGAACTGCAAGTGCACACAGCTGGCTCATGCTGAACTTCCCATCAACCAACACTCCAAGTCCTTCTTCTCAGGGCTGCTCTCAATCCATTCTCCATCCAGCCTTTATTTGTGCTTGGCACCTGGCCCAGGTGCAGAACCTTGCACTTGGCCTTGCAATTGGGTTGACGAGACATGATTTAGCCTTGGTAGATCCTCACTGACTGATCCCAATCACCTTTTTTTCTTTCATGAGCCCAGAAATTTGTTCCAAAAGGGCTTGCTTCATGATCTTTCTGGGACTGCAATGAAGCTCTCTGGTCTATAGTTTCTTGGTTTTCCCTTTTGCCCTTTTTTGAATATAGTTGCAACATTTATGTTCTCCATTTCCGGGTACCTCCTCCAATCTCTGTGACCTTTCAAAGATGGTGAGCTGCCTCACTGTGACATTGGCCAGCTTTGTCAGAACCTTTGAGTGTAGGCAAGCTGGCCTCTTCAATTTCCATGGTTGCAGTTCTTACAGGTAAGCCCTGACTCAATCTTTGGTGCTAGCAATTGTCTTCTTTGAACACTTCTATTGATCATAGGGGCTTAGAAGACCTTGTCAGGCAAAAAAGGTGGAGTGTGGTGACCTTCTCTGTGCTTTCCTCTATAGTCTGCATACAATTACCCAGTCTGTGTAGAAGCAGGTCCATCTTTTCTTTCCTACCTTAATGTAGTTTTAAAATCTTTTTGTCATCATTTGCAGACATCAATTCTTGGTGAACTTTTGGCTTTCCTGGCACCATGACTACATATTCAGGCAATCTTTCTAAATTCTTCCTTGGATCCCTATCCCAGCTTCTGTCTTCTGTATGCTGTTGTTTGGCCTTGTAGCTTTCTCATGAATTGCCTGTTTAACCATGCGAGGCTCTTTAGGTATCTATTCTAAGTACCAGGAGCACTAAGACAGTGCAAGAAATGTTTTGAATTTTGGAAGCAGTCTGCTGGTGGAAAAATTTGAAGCTATGCCATTCTACTCCATAGAGTACAATATGGTCAGATATGTGGAAACTTTAGGAGCAAGCTTTGTACTTTAAATAGGGGCTGATTATGCAAGACATGAGGCAGTCTTTCTGAAGAGAGTTACTGTGTTAATTAAATTATGAGGAATTCAGCTTATTATGTGTACTTTGGTGGATGTATCAAAATGACCATATGAATTTGACCGAAAGCTAATTACAGGCATTGGTAACAGAAAAGAACATAACCACTTCTTGAAAAGTATTTCTTAGAAGAGTATATAACTTCAGTTAAAAAAAAATAGAAAAAAAACAAACCAGGAACTTCAGAAGCAACCTGATGTGCTAACATATGCATTGGTTATGTTGAAAACTATGTAGTATAATTAACAAAAGTATTTTTAATAAGAATATTCTAATGCTGAAACTTTCCAGGTTAGAAAGAGAGTGTATCTCCACAAACAAGCACATGAGTGAGAAGATTGAGGAGAAGAATGAGATAATTCGAGACCTCTGTGAGAGACTAGGGAATAACGAAAAAACCCGCAGAGAACTGCAGGAGGAGCTTGCAATGGTAAGACAAAAGGCCTGTGGCACTCTTTGTTTAGGATTTTTTAAACATACTGTGAAGATAATCTGCATTTGTTGTGCTGAGCTGTGGAAGAACTCTGACATTGTGTTACTCTGATTTTACTGACTTCGTAAAACAGGAGTAAATATAGATAATACACTGGAGAACCTAATTTAAAAATATATTTGAAGTGATATACCATGTATTTAACGGAATAGTTATTTGCAGAAAACTTATTTCAGAACTACGGTTATAAGTAAAGAGTAACTTCTGTTTGCATTCCTAGCAAAGAAGGCAATTTGTAGGTATGGATTATGATTCCTTGTGGAGAATGTTCTAGCTTTCTACCCGAGCATTTTTCTTTTCCAGACTTTATTAGCTACTATTGTAGGTTGAATTATTTCTATTTCACATAACATTTTGGTTTAAGTGCAGGCATTTGACTGTAAAAAATGCTTGAGAATTGTTTATTTGAAAGTGACAAAGCAGAGGCTTTAATTTTTTTTTTTTTTAATTTTTTTTTTTGTTATTTTTGATGTGGATTTGGCATTGGATGTATTTTACTACCTTATTTTCTGAGATCTTTCTTCTTTTACATGACCACTTGGGACCTTCGCGCTATCTCTATCCACCTCAGCTTTGAATAACGATTTTTCTACCTTGTTGCATAGCAGCAGGGACAAAGCAAAGATCTTAGGGTCTAGAAAATCTTCTCTTCTTCCATTATAGATTTCCATTTGCAGTATTTCTATACCTAGCCAATGTAAACTTTTTTTGATACTGGCTTGCGGATTTCTCCTCTTTCTGTTTTGGAGCGGTGAGTATGGAAGGTGAATGTGGTCTGTTTCCTGCTGCTGACAGGCATTGAACTAATAAGTGAGAAAGAGCAGAGACCTGCATCAGAGGATCATCAGATGCTTTGGTGTCTTATGTTCAGTTGATAGAGTTATTCTATACATTGTCTTAGTGTTATCCATTTCCTGGACAGATTGGTAGCTAAAAAACTGAAGAAAAATCAAATGAAACTCCTGTCTTCCTTCTGGGAGAATCACAGCTGCTTCTGTGCAAGTGTTAATGTATTAAAAGGCCTTTGCTGGCCTAGCTAACCTGAAAAAGTTATCAGACACAAAAGGAATATGAAGAGACTAAAGCAGCTGTCTCCCTAACTACAACCAGTAATGATTGCTATTTATTAATACAAAATACAATTCCAAGCAAAAAATTTCTCCTAGGAATCTTGAGCAGTTGCTGACTGTCTCTGTGATATGAGTTTTCATTTTCATTTTGTATTCCTTTGTAAAATTTGTGTTATGCCTGACGAGTTCAGGACAAAATTCTGTTTGTGACCAAGGTTTCTGGTAATGGCAACAATATTAAATGGTGTACTCAAAATGAATGTTCCATTACTGAAAGGTAAAAAGCAGAATAGATTGTCTCAGTTAAAAGAACTATCTTATATTCAAGGATCACCTGCTGCAAGCTCAGGAGCGGTGCATCCCAACTAGAAGGAAGTTCAGCAGGAGGGCCAGGAGACCTCCTTGGATGGATAAGGAGCTGCTGAGCAAAATTCGAAGGAAAAAAGAGGCTTATAAAAGGTGGAAGCAAAGTCAGGCGGCCTGAGGAGAATACAGGGATGTTGTCCGGGAAGCTAGGGACCAGGTTAGGAAAGCTAAGGCCCACTTAGAATTCAACTTGGCTGGGGATGTTAAGGATAACAGGAAGGGATTTTATAGGTACATTGCCGATAAGAGACAGGTTAGGGATGCCGTGAGCCCTCTCCAGAAGCTATCGGGAGAACTGGCTACCCTGGATTTGGAGAAGGCTGAGGTTCTTAATGACTTCTTTGCCTCAGTCTTTACGGGCAAATGCTCTGACCACACCACCCAAGTCTTGGAAGGCAGACGCGGGGACGGTGAGGGTGGGGACCCTGGGCCCACTGTGGGGGAGGATCTTGTTCGGGACCACCTTAGGAACCTGAATGTATACAAGTCCATGGGACCGGATGAAATCCATCCACGGGTCCTGAAGGAGCTGGCAAATGAAGTTGCTAAGCCACTGTCCATCATATTTGAAAAATCATGGCAGTCAGGTGAAGTTCCCGGTGACTGGAAAAAGGGAAATATAACCCCCATTTTTAAGAAGGGGAAAATGGATGAGCTGGGGAATTACAGACCAGTCAGTCTCATCTCTGTGCCTGGCAAAATCCTGGAGTGGATTATCCTGGAAGGCATGCTAAGGCACACGAAAACCAACAAGGTGCTTGGTGACACCCAGCATGGCTTCACTAAGGGGAAATCCTGCCTGACCAATCTGGTGACCTTCTATGAAGGGGCTACGGAACTGATGGACAGGGCCAGAGCAGTTGATGTCATCTACCTGGACTTGTGCAAAGCGTTTGACACTGTCTCCCATGACATCCTTCTCTCTAAGTTGGAGAGACATCAATTTGACAGGTGGACCACTCGGTGGAGAAAGAACTGGCTGGATGGCCACACACAAAGAGTTGTGCTCAATGTCCAGCTGGAGACCAGTAACGAGTGGTGTCCCCCAGGGATCGGTGTTGGGACCGGTCTTGTTCAACATCTTTGTGGGTGACATGGACAGTGGGATTGAGTGCGCCCTCAGCAAGTTTGCCGATGACACCAAGCTGTGTGGTTCGGTTGATACATTGGAGGGAAGGAATGCCATCCAGAGGGACCTTGACACGCTTGTGAGGTGGGCTGATGCCAACCTGATGAAGTTCAACCATGCTAAATGCAAAGTCCTCCACCTGGGTCGGAGCAATGCCAGGCACAGCTACAGGTTGGGCGGGGAGGAGATTGAGAGCAGCCCTGCAGAGAAGGACTTGGGGGTGTGGGTTGATGAAAAAATGAACATGAGCTGGCAGTGTGCGCTTGCAGCCCAGAAGGCCAACCGTATCCCGGGCTGCATCAGAAGGAGCGTGACCAGCAGGTCGAGGGAGGTGATCCTGCCCCTCTACTCTGCTCTCATGAGACCTCACTTGGAGTATTGTGTGCAGTTCTGGTGTCCTCAACATAAAAAGGACATGGAAGTGTTAGAACAAGTCCAGAGGAGGGCCACGAAAATGATCAGGGGACTGGAGCACCTCTCGTATGAAGATAGGCTGAGAAAGTTGGGGCTGTTCAGCCTGGAGAAGAGAAGGCTGCGTGGAGACCTCATAGCAGCCTTCCAATACCTGAAGGGGGCCTATAGGGATGCTGGGGAGGGACTCTTCATTAGGGACTGTGGTGAGAGGACAAGGGGTAATGGGTTTAAACTTAAACAGGGGAGGTTTAGATTGGATCTGAGGAAGAAATTCTTTACTGTGAGGGTGGTGGGGCCCTGGAATGGGTTGCCCAGGGAGGTTGTGAATGCTTCATCCCTGGCGGCGTTCAAGGTGGGGTTGGACATAGCCTTGGATGGCATGGTTTAGTGGGAGGTGTCCCTGCCCATGGCGGGGGGGTTGGAACTCGATGATCTTGAGGTCCTTTCCAGCCCTTACTATTCTGTGATTCTGTGATTCTGTGATTCGTAGAGCTGGTTGTTTTAATTGTTTTACTGGACCAATTTCAAACCACAAGACTGCCTTGAACAGGTAATAAAAATACTTATTTTCTGAGGACTTGTATTCGTGGTCCCCTATGGGATTAGATTTTTATCACCTTGGATGGCTTTGTATTTTTCTTGAAGACTTCTGTATTTGTTTGGGAAGCAGAAGTGCCTGTGTGTGATCTTATTTACTCAGTCTGGACAGGTTTTTGTTATTTTTCTTCCCAAAATGAAAAAACAGATGACTATAGCAGAAACTAAGTGTAGATAATATTTAATATACTCTTATTAACTTTCCCTACGCCCATACTAAAATTGTGTGAAAATGCCAGTGTGTTTTCTTCCCTTCTTTCCCCCTCCTGCTTTCCTGATCTATTAATTACTTTCTTGTATTTTATACTTGTTAGACATCCTGAATATGTTCTTTCCTCTTCAGTTTGATAATCTTATATTGGTTTCTCACTGTATTGCTATAATACAAGTTAATGTTTTTCTTTGTAAAATATTTGGGAAATATAACCAAACTAGTGACGGCTCTTTGTTTTTAGAGAAGCAGACTTGCACAGGGATGAAATGCATTCTTTGGAAACTTTACATGAAAAAGGACTTTTTTTATTACTCAATTGAATGTATAGTGCAGTGGTTTATGCTGCTTTTAATTTTAAATATCAGCATGTGGCAGAAGTTTGCCAGAAATTTGCATGGATCAAATACAATAGGATCTATTGGTATCAAACAAAACTGCTTATGAATGTTCAGCATGAGCAGGCTCTCAAGATTTCCATTATGTTTTTCTGAGGAAATTGGTCTCAAGCTTGTCTTTATTTCCAGCTAGGGTTCTTAGAAATTTTTAACTTGAAGAATAGGTATTTGGAAGAATGGCGATTGTGATTTGGAACTTGTTTTAAATTGAAATAGCCCCAGCTGCATTCCTGTCCTCTGGAAAGAAGAGGTGTCTTTAATGGCTTTAAAAGTTACTCAGGATATTTACATTTCTGGCGCCTGGTGTTCTTTAATACTTAATACCAGACAAGCAAGAGACATTGAACCTTTATTTTATGGGTAACTTGCCAATTCACCAGAATTCATATGAGGAAATTGAAGTCATTAAAAAGAGTGTATTTTAGTATAAATTTCTTGTAATTTGGAAGAACTGTGTGATCGTTTCCTTCCCTTTGTAGAGACACTATCAGGAGTAGCATAATTAGTGTTTAAGTAGTGCATTAGGTTGCATCCAGAGTCTGTCTTTTTCTTTGTGGCGTATAAATCTTTCTCTTAATGTCAAGCATGCAGTCATGCGCGTGCAAGCATCTCTGCTGCCTGTAATAGCCTTGTAGGTTATCATAAACTGAAAGTCAGAAAAGAAATGTTTACAAATCTAATTCCTGGATGTAGGCATTAACTTCTTTAATGTAAACATTCTGTTCTTTAACAGAAGTTTCTGAAGTATTGACTGTACAGACAATGAAACACCCTGAATATTATGATTCTGTTCTACAAATTCTGTGGGGTAGAATCTGGCACTCAGTAGCAAAGATATAAACTCATCTAGATGGTTTATTGTCAACAAGCTTTTCGAGTAACAAAACAGGAGATGAAGTTTTCATTAATGTTGCAATAATTATTGTTAAATATTATGTTACCTTGATTCTTGTTTTGCTTGCATTAACTCGGGAGTGGAGTGTTCCTACCCAGATATGACTTCTGTTATTATCTTAATTTAAGAAGGCCAGTTAGTCTGAATCATATGCTTACATGATCTTCCACAAAGAAACCAGTTTTGTAATTTATTCTGCAAATGGAGAGGTCAGTCAAGCTGTGATGTCCGAGTATTTGAAGACAGGCATCTAAAAAATGCTTTTAAAGTTGCCAGTTCTGACAAAATTTTCTCTGACTAAAAAATAAAAAATAAACCCCAAAACCCAAAGAGATACTTCATCACGTTCTTTCTCTGCACAGGTTGTTACAGATTTAGGGGTCTAGAGTAGTTCTGTATAAGACTTGAGAATTTTGATTGATTCTATTTCAGGCGTTTAAAACTGAGACACTCTATTTCTTGAGAAATTCTATTTAATTTACACATGACTAGACACTTTTTAAAGATCTTCAATAGATTTTGGAAAACTCTAATACATGAGAATAAAGGAACTCGATGAAGTATTCAATAGCTAGATGACTTGAGCAGAAATGAATAGTAGCCTAAGGAGGGAGATTGTCAGTGAGGGTATTTGTTTTGTTCTTTTTTTTTTTTTTTTTTTTTTTTTTTAATAGTGCAATTTATGCTCCTTGCTGTAAATTTCTGCCACTATTCTCCTCTACAGAACATCTCTCAAGTAAACCCCATTTTTTGTTAACTGTGGAGCAGTCATTTGGAGCCTGTTCCTATAAATGCATTGATTTGGTTCCCCCAAGGTCATGTCTGGTAACCATTCCAATGCTTTTGTAAAAAAATTACCCAAATGCTTTTCAAGGCATATCTGAACATACATACTGCTTTTTGGTGGCTGTGTGGGTACTTCTGGCTTTGGCTTTTGCTCGGCCAGCAATAAAAGGGATTTGTACTGCAGAATGAGTGGGTGAATTAGTCCATGTGCAGGAGAGCTGTATAGGAAAAGCCCAGTGACTGTAAACAAAGCAGAGAAAGTTTCTTTTGGAATAATGACAGATTGTTGCAGGACTGGACCCATTTCCCTGCATGATGCTTTTTGATGCGTTTTGATAAGTTTGTTTTCAAAAGGCCTCAAACTCCTGCCTATGTGTTTATTTTTTTAATGTTAGTGAGCTTGTGATACAGATGCACATTTGCAGCATCAGGTCATGTGGTCTATTCTGGAAGTGTGCATAGAGTTAGCATTTATTTCACTCAGCAGTGGCTTTGGGAAAATGAAAAATCGGTGGGACTTGATTTTTGTCCTGGGACAGGTGGTGGAGTGTGACCAAAGTCAAACACTGGAAGTTAAGGAAAGTATCTCTGCAAGCAAGGTGGTGGAGAATTGTCTAGACTAGAAATGCCCTACTTCTGTAAGCTTAGATAAAACCGTCACAGTGACAATTGTGAGATATTGGAACAGGTTTCCTGGGGAGGTTGTTGAAACTCCGTCCTTGAGGATACTAAAAACTTGGCTGGACTGGACTGAGCAACCTAGACTGACTTCAAGCACGAAGTGGGGAGTGGGACCAGATGCCTTCAGAGATCCTGTCAGGCTAAATTATTCCATGATTTTAGGATGATATGCATTCTTGTTAGATATTCCTTATGTCTCACTGTGGGTGAGACATAAGAAATTAGCTGAATATGCTCAGACCCTTTTGGACTCTGAACCTGTGTCTGGATTTCCAGCACTGTAGTATTACAGTATTTTTTTGTCAATTTCTGATAGTGGTGACAATGATTGAAAATGGGAGTTAAGAAGGAACGATGCTAAATACTTTGCAGCCCAAGTATAGACAGACTGCCTAGTCTAAGAATTTCCTTTTGGTCTTTATTGCTGTTGAAAAAGAGACTAAAATTGGCTTAGGGAGTGTAGATGGAGTTAGCAAATAAAGCACAGAGAGGTGGTGAAGGCTGAATAATCTGTAATATACTGTCTAAATGATGGTAGCTTAACTAAACCAAATTAAAATATTGGATGAGGAGATTAAAAAAAAAAATCTCAAATTTGACTTTTGCATGGGAAAAGATTTTTCTGGGAAGATTTAGTCTGACCTTGTCTGTGCTGGAGTATTTATTTTACTTAAAAAGAGTATTTATTTTACTGTGATGCTGATCATATTGTTATATCTTATTTCTAATATGTGAGGTCTTTGCGATGATATCAGTACATGAGAGTAAATTGTTTTAATGTGTTTGCATCCCATAAAATATTTTTACTGGAGTTCAGCAATTGCGAGCTCTCTGTATAGATAATTCTATAGAGTAAGAATTAAAACTTAGTTATTTTTGAATATACAGTAGTGGTTTGGAAATTCTTGATGAAGCGTAGTACAAACTCTCACACAAAAAAAGGCATGTAAATGCTACAGGGGACCCAACATTGAAATACACATATGAATAATATATTAGTTGATATACAGAACATATAATTAAAATTGAAAGAGTAAAGCTAATTTATAAGATATTTAAACTGAATAGTGAAGAACTATGCAAAGAATTAAATGCATTTCTTGGATGTTTTATTTATTTTTTTTTTAGCCTGACATTTATATGCTACCACTATGTAGCAGTTTTCCTGGGGAGTATGGGGAGTATGTTTGCCACACTTTGCGAAATTGGCTTGCTCCTTACACATGCAGTGAAGCATAACTAAAGCAATAGTTTATAGAAATGATAGTAAGATTTTTCTCAGTACAAAAGAGTAACCTTCCATCACCAAGTAGAAATGGAAATTACTGAAATAGGTGCTAGAATTTAGGTTAAAAATAGAGTAATTAAAGGCAATGAGACGTATTTGAGCGTAACCTTTGTCATAAGTAAATCATGAAGTTATTTAAATCTAGTTTCCTCTTGATTTGAGGGGGAGAGGGGTTGTTGGGGTGGTTTGTTTTTTGGGGGGGGGGTTTGTTTGTTTTCTAAACTGCTGAGATGTATTACATTTTGTCAGTCAGCTGCTAAAACTGTACATTTCTTTGAGAAGTTAGAACTCCATGTGTCCAAGAGGACCTTGGTCTTGTTTGGAGTTACAGATGCATGTCTTTGAAAATTGCAGGGTTTAATATCAGATACAAATTGAAGGAATGATTTTACATAGTCATTCTATTGTAGTGATTGAAAAATCTGCTGTAATACCTTTCTGCCCTCAGAATAAAGCCAGTGTCTTGCTTTGAACAACAGGCTGCACTTAGTAGGCAATTTTCTTTAAGAAAATTCAGTGATAGGAGCTGAAGGAGTTTGCTGCTTTGTATTTCATACGTACGAAGGAGGTTTTGATACTGAAGAAATCACTATAAAGTGTGGGAGATACTAACAATTAAAGTAGGCATGTTTGCAATGAGAATAGGTGTGGGATTTGACTGAGTGCCAGATTGTGAATTTCTAGCCTCTCTGCCAGTAGTTTGGTGTCTTTCTGGATGCCCTTGTAGGGTGTAACAATAGATCTCATTGCATAAATGGATAGTAGTTAATTAATGTTCATTAAGATATTTTTAAAGCAGAAGAAAATCAAGGCTAGCTTTTAGTACATCTATTTTTTCTTTTCCTTTTGACTACCTGAAGTTTTTAGTTCTATTTTAAGTGTTTTTAGTCATTCTGTATTACTTATTTGTGATGTCATGTTAGGTCTTTTGGCTTAGTAAAAGGAGTAATGAGAAATATATCAGGAATTTAAAGGGGAACAAAAATGCTGTTGTGGTCTGTTTTTATTCTGTTTACTGGTTTAATGGGTTTCTTTTTTCCCCCTCTTGTCTTGTCTATATCCTTGTCAAATAAAGGCCAAGAAACACCAGGTCTTTCTAACAGAGACGTATGAAAGCAACATGAGAGAGCTGGAGTTACTCTTGGACAGCTTTGCTATGTCAGGCCAGCGGACAGCAGGTTAGTTGAAGGTATAAAATGACAGATGCATCTGTCAGTGTTCCAAAGTCACTACATTGTGGGAATTCTGCAGATGCCTCTTGCATTCCCTCTTCTCAACATGCTTTGATTTGATGACATGATAAGAGCAGTTCTCACAGCAGTCAAATGGCCTTGCTAGCTGAGAAAGGGTGACGGAATGTGGTCCTGCTGTTGTCAGCCCAGAGTTTGATTTACAAATGCTGGGGAGTATATGATCGGTCAGAAAAGGGCTCACTTGCTGTGCTCTAAATCCAACTGAGAAAAAAGTCCTTACAGTATACCTGCAAAGGGAACAGATGTTTTGCCTGAACTGAGCCAAATTCTGAGGCAACCTTCAGCAACTTAAAGGTCATATATTCAGAAAGGTTGTGTAGGACACATGATGTAATACAATACTTTTTACTGCTGATTGTGGATTAGTACAATATTGCATTTATTGGATCTTACACAGAACAAATATTTCTCTGTTTTCATTAAAATTAATTGAAGGTCAGTGGCCATTACTCTGCTACCTAGCTTTATACGCAAGTATTGTATCAAACTCAACGAACTGGTGCCTGCTTAAACATTTGAAATAGTGGCTAGCATACGTAAGCTGAACTTCAAAGCTACTAATTTTTTTAAACATGAAAATAGTACTCTTCTGATCTTCATTTAAAACTCTCTGTAAATGTTATCTCTGTGAGTACCTTGTAGAAAATCACGTACTAGACACAAAATGCTTCTAGCTTAAAGTGGAAGGCAAAATATTACTTAAAGAGCAAATTTTTTTTTTATGTAAAATGTGATATGTTTCTGTACTTTCTTAGCAGCAGTAGGCATAAATAGGTCTTATAACGCTTTCAAATGATGATGCATTTTTTTGTCTTTTCACAAAAAGATTTTTTTTTAGGGCCTGGTAGTGTCAAAATTGAATAAAGGAACTTCTTGATGTTGCGGTTGTGCTTAAAAGCCAGCCTTCAATCTGTGACGCATTGATTTTCTCACATGGGTTGTATAATCTTTTTATTTGGGAACTGGTATCAGTTTTATTCCGTAATTATAAATTTAATTCCTGTGGATAATACCTATAGGTTTACTGTAGATAAACCAGGCAGAAAAGCTCTTCAAATGGTACTTTTTTCACAGTTTTGCAAAGTTTCACATGTCCAGAGGGCTTCAGCAATTCTGTGGGGAGCTGGATGCTACTGCCAAAGTGCAGCTTCCAAAACAGTAATTGTCTTTTGGGTAGGTTTTCTGTTCTCCCTCGTGGTAGACCTTGCAGAGGAGCAGCTTTGACCTGTTTCTATGATATTAGGGATTCAGTAACAGTAATTTCAGTATTAATTTGCCTTTTTTAAGGTAAACTTCGAAAGATCTTTTTTTTTTTAGAGATCTTTTTTCATCTTCCGCATCTCTGCAGAGACTCAGTTGAGGCAGAAAGTCAAATTTAACTCTGCAGTGCATGAAGTCTTTACAGCTAATATTAAAATGCATATAGATTAAGTTTTACATATTTAATACACTTCTAAGTGTGAAACAAATTTTAATGCTGTTGCCTTGCTATGATTTACTTACAAATTTGTTATGTAATAGTATTTCTTGCAGTTTTTAAGGAAGTGTTTAATGTATTTGAAATGGGAATGCCTAGGTGCAAATGAAAGTAAGAATCTCAAATAAGTCTTTATAGTCTAATTGGCTAGCAGGGGTTACAAGAGCCACAGGTCACTGGGCGGTCTTTCTTGGTGGTGTTTTTAAATTTCAACTCAAGCGGTTGAGAGATCTGCTTAAAAATCTGTCATTATGAGCATCCAGCCCCTTAACTTTTATGCTAATTGGGCTGTGATTATTTGGCTCTATGGGAAAAAGAAGAGAAGGTTATATATCTTCAAGATTAAGAAGTGAAGTATTTTAAAAGTTTATTTTATTTCTTTATACAGTCAAAAATAGCAAGCATAAATCCGTACCCTCTCCTTTTAAATTGACCTTTATAAGTTCTCCGTAGCACTGTTATTCTTAGTGGGCAGTTTGCATTTTTCAGTTTGTCCCTGTTCAGTTTATCATATTTCGCAGTTACTCAGCAACAGGGTTTATGCTCAGGGAAGCCTGTGTTCAGGTGCAAAAAAAAAAAAAAAAAAAAAAATTCTGGTTGTAGTAATCTGGAAAGAAGAAGTGAACTGAATATGAAGTGCTGGAAGTGTGAACTTCTTTGAGTTAGTGTCACCATCTAACAGAGCCACCAGTACTGTTTCGGTCAAAAATCTAAACCACAGCAGCATATGAGCTGCTATGAAGAAGATTATCCTATACAAGCCCAGGACTGTTATTAGAAAGTCTGAAGCAGATAGCTGAAAGAGGTTACTCAGTTGTATGCTTCCTGTCGCATTCCCCCTGAACCTGGCATTTTCCCACAATTCTTCCTCCAAACTCTTAGATGATACTGGGCAAATGCTTCAAGTATTGTGTGTTTTTTTTCTCATTGCTGGCATAGGATGTCTGCAGCAAGAGAATACTATTTGGATTATATTGCATGTCTACTGCATAGGTACCTGAAGACAGACAAGATTTGGCCAGTAGTAAAGCCATAGTCTTGTTTTCAGCTAGTGTAGGAAGGTAGAATCTGGTATTTCTGTTGACAGACTGGGTTGCCTGGAAAATGGGGTTGCGGCAAAGGTGAAGAAATGCCAGCATAGAAGGTTTAGTGGCAAAAGTCTGGTTTTGGCAAAAATGATGTAAATTAAGATAGTTCATAGGTATGCTTCGGGGACAGCATTGCAGGTTGGGACTGTGGAGATGTAGATATATTGTTTAGACAGCTTGATGGAAATGGAAGAAAACCCCTAGATTAACTCATTTTAAACTGAATGAGAATTCATTCTCTACCTTTACTAGAGGTATAACTATGGAAGAATAATGCTTTTTTCTGGGCTGCATCAAAAGGAGTGTGACCAGCAGGTCGAGGGAGGTGATCCTGCCCCTTTACTCTGCTCTTGTGAGACCTCACTTGGAGTATTGTGTGCAGTTCTGGTGTCCTCAACATAAAAAGGACATGGAACTGTTAGAACACGTCCAGAGGAGGGCCATGAGGATGATCAGGGGACTGGAGCACCTCCCGTATGAAGATAGGCTGAGAAAATTGGGGCTGCTCAGCCTGGAGAAGAGAAGGCTGCGTGGAGACCTCATAGCAGCCTTCCAATATGTCAAGGGGGCCTATAGGGATGCTGTGGAGGGACTCTTCATTAGGGATTGTGGTGAGAGGACAAGGGGTAATGGGTTTAAACTTAAACAGGGGAAGTTTAGATTGGATCTGAGGAAGAAATTCTTTACTGTAAGGGTGGTGAGGCCCTGGAATGGGTTGCCCAAGGAAGTTGTGAATGCTCCATCGCTGGCGGCGTTCAAGTTGGGGTTGGACATAGCCTTGGATGGCATGGTTTAGTGGGAGGTGTCCCTGCCCATGGCAGGGGGATTGGAACTCGATGATCTTGAGGTCCTTTCCAACTCTTACTATTCTATGATTCTATGACTGCAGAATGTTCCTGCAATGCTTAGTAGTGACAAGTTGCTCTTGTGGTGGATAAGATGGAACTGGAGACCTGCGCATCCTTAACTGTAGCTGTGGTTAAGTGACAAAAATGATAGTAAGATGTTACTAGCCACTTTCTTAAATGTGAAATCTAAACTTCTCACAAAAGGTCAGATTTTAGGAATTCTTCTTTGATTGATTTTAAGTGTAACATTGCTATTTGGGGCATCTCCAGGAATCGAGATTTAGTTAAGGACAATGGAGTCTCATTAAGAAGACTTTGCCTTTCCCTGACTCTGCAGATATTTAGAAACTGTGTTAACTGGAGTGTCTGACAGGACAGAGTGGAAGCCTGCCACTGGGATGTGCATTCGTTTTAGATTCACGTGTGTGCTATATCGCAGATCTTTTTCAGTTACTGAAAAAGTCTTGCAAACCTTCATTGGTTTGACTAGGTGTGACTTTGTCAGTGAGAGTTGGCTGGCAAATCAAAGTGGAAAGTTAGTGTCCAATCTGAATAGAACTCTATGTCTTCTGATATTATCAAAGGGTTGGAAGACAAGAGGCTAATTAGTGAAAAAAACCTCAGCTGTTGACAGTGTTTCCTGACTTGCACATATGCATAAGCTCTCCACTGACTGCCACGGGTGCATTATATGTAGCCTGCAGGACAAATTTTTCATTTTTGTGTGATGCGTTGAGTAGACTGTCATGCTTATTAGAAAAAACTGACCTTAGGATTTTAAAAAAAGTAGAGCCAACCAACCAACCAAAAAAACCCTCCAAAAACCTCCCAGATGTTAGCGCATCTCCTCTAGATGTCAAAATTTTATTTAGGCCGAAGAAAAGGCTTAGGATATGCTCTCTGATCTGGGTTTGAGCCACCCTAGGTAAACTGCTTTGTGTCACTGACCTTTCACAGGTGACTAGCACTTGTGTGACCTTTTGTTCTGCTAGGAGTCATGACTGTTTAGCCTGCTGAGTTCAAATGCCACAGATTTTATTCACTTCCTTTGCAAAATTAGGATGTCATTAATGTTGATAAAGTTAGTTTTGCTTATAGAACAGGAACATGTTAAGACTCATGGAAAAGTTGGTACTGTAATTTGTTACAAAGTAAGTTTGTAAATGCTGCAAAGTAATATAAATAATGCTAAGAAGAAGAATCTGTCAATAACCTGGTGTTTTGCTGTAACAACAAGACAAAAAATGAATAGTTTGTTCTTGGAAATTTAATATCAGCTGACATCTTATGACCTCTTGATCAATACAGTATTGCTTTGCTTTCTTAGCGCATTGTACTATGGGCGTTGGAATGCTCAAACTCGTTCATATGTCCTTAATTGAGGGAGCCAGATCAGAAATCTCTGTCTAAAGGTTTAATAAATAAGTGTAGTGTGTGTATAATGGATATATCAGCTTTAAGATTTATAATTGAAACGTTATGTAAGACTCTGCAGACAGATAATAAATTTTTTTTATTATTTCCTTTGGAACGAAATTCAAGATCATTCAAAAGGTTTTTGAGACCTCTCCAAGCATAACACAGTCATGTGATCTTTGGCTCAGTAGAGCTTTGAGTAAATGAAGTACTACCTTATAATGTGCATGCTTAGTCACAACAGCAGAATAATGTCAGGAAAAGTGTAACATGTTTGAACTTTCAGGCAACATGTTTTTCAAAGTGTGTTATTATGTGGTTTTAAATTTGTCTGGTCCAACTGCATGACAGACTTGACCACAGTAGAATTACATGTGAGACCACATACCAAATATATTAGGTAGAAATGTAATCCAGAATTTACAGTTCTCTGTCTGTATTTAAGCTTTTATACAAATGTCTCTCAGCTGTATTTGCTGTAAAAGCGTGGCTGTTCGGCTGCATCTGTTGTGGCAAACAAGGCTGCTGTTCAGTATTTTGTATTGTCATTGATGCACTGACTAATTTTAATACCTCTCATCCAGGGTGAGGATTTTTTTCTCTGTGGCTTTAAGGCTTAATTTTCATTCTGTATTTTCCTTCAGGCACTTTTAAGGACAAAGATAAACCTTCGAGCCTCTCTGTCCTTGAGACTTTGAGGTGTACCTTGACAGCTTACCAGAACAAGCTGGAAGACATGTCTAATGAGGTAACACTTGCACTGTTTGGCTCTATATGTATTGCCTTCGGCCTGCAGCAGTACATACGCTTTGCTTGTAAAAAAAAAAGTCAGAAGAGTGGGAATGTTGAGTTGACAGATTCACATATACCCAAAGAAATAATCTGTCACTACTGTTTCGTTAAGCTAGCCCTACAGTGAAATTTCACTTAAATTTGGGGACAGGGAGAACAAGGTTTTTTTCTTTTTAGTTTAATTTGATTTTGTTTTTGTATTAAACCTGTTGGGGTTATTATTTTCAATAAATTTTCAGGAAAATGAGCCATTCATATCTAGGATTTCAGTTTAAAGATGATAACTTTAGAGTTGGGCAGAGTATACTGCAGTATTCCTAAATATACAACACTTGAGCCTCAGCAGTTATTGATATTAGTTATGTAAGTGTGCCTGCCCGTGTACATTTAGAAAGTGGCATAATTTTCGGAGATGTGTGTTTATGATGAAATCTCTTTTGGTGCTGTTTTGAGGTCTTTTCAAGTAAAATAGGACCGTGACAATACTTGTAAATTATCTAAGACAGTAATGGAACTATTTCAGTTTTGGAAATATTACCCTTGAAAAAAATCTAATGTTTTCCATGCAGTCCTACTAGTCTTTTATTTCACTGTCCGAGAAGTCACAGTCTTGCATTTATTGTCTAATTTGTATTGCTAATATGATTAAATTAATTTTCTTGGGTGTAAATGTTTTATGAATTTGTGGCTTTAAAGGCTGTAGAGAGAAGTTTACTGCACTGTTAAAGCTTTCTGTGCAAACTTGTAATTCACTTCTCTTCGAATAAAATTGGCAAATACAGAAGGGCAAGGTCTGATAGATAAGATTGTGAAAAAAAGCCAGTAGTGTTTTTTAACTTCTAGGTTTTGTCTTCTGTTTTGACAAATGCATAGCCTAGCTAGTCACTCACAAACTTTTAAATAAAGAAAAAAAAAAAACCCAGGCAAAAAAGTGTGTCAGCTTTGCCCTTTTTTACTGGGAGAAGAATGGTCTCCTGCAAGACCTTTGAGATTGTTCAGTGGGCACAAAAATAAGTGACTGTGGAAACAATTATACTTTTGCAAACAGCAAGCACTGTTAGGTATCTCCCAGTGAGATAAGAGAACTGATGTGCATAGTCATTATGAAACTCTTCCGAGACCCAAGTCTGGAAGCTGAAGAGTAACTAGGAACATATTACCCGCAGCGAATTGTTATTTGGGAGGGGGAATGTCACGTGATAGGCAGCACAGTTGAAAAGTCGACTCAGCAGGCTTTGGCTTAGTGATGTGCTTTGTTGTGAAACTGTGCCAGAGACAGCAGTGGGGAGACCAAGGGGGTGGCTGCTAAGAAAGCAAAGAGAGTATTCTGACAGAAAGAAGAATGAACTGTCAAGGAAAATAAATCGCAAGCAGAGCAGGACCAACAGATGACCTGCCACAAGACTTCCCAGTAGGACTGCGTGTGACTGACCCTGAAGTTGTCATATGGAGCCAGAGATCACCGAGCACCTTCATGGTGCGCAGAAAGGGCAGTGCTCTGTCCTTCTTGATTATCCCCACCCTCATAGATAACTCTGCTTTTGGCTTTTTATATATTAGATATGTTTAGTAATAAAACTTTCTAATAATACAATAATGCACAAAGGGACTATAAAGGGCACTGTGCAATAAAACCAGGATGTTTTAATACACAGCAGTATGGGCTTAGTTTTGAGTAATTATGTATTGGTTCTTTTTAAAGAGAGATTTTAAACAAGACCCTGCATATTGATGGACTTCTTCATATACGTATACACCTGTATGTATATGTGAAATATGCTGGCAAACTTGCCATGTGTCACCTGTCTTACTGTGTTGAACATTAGATTAAACAATCTAGTTCATTTGTGACCGAAAGGTGTGTAAGTGTTTTGCTTTTAACAGATGACGGCTTTCAACTCTCTGTATAGTGCAGAGGCTAGAGTATTTTTGGGGAGAGAAAGAGCACTAATAAACCAACAAAAAGACTGCAAATATTCCAGTAGCATTCTGTAATTTACTATAATTATTTCTAAGGGTTCTGACAAGTTTCCTGATTTGAGATAAAACCAAAACTTAATTTCCAAAGTAATTTGTAAATTTTGTAAATGGGTTTTTTTACTTCTGAGTTGCCCCTTAATGCTTGAGTACCAGCAGTAACCTGAACTATAATACATTTCTATTCGATGCTTTCTTTCAGACATTTGTATTGCTAACTTCACCATCAGGTAAAGACACATTATAATGATATGTTGTTATCTTTTTTGAAAGTGGAAGGTGAAGCTAGTGCACTGATTGTGAGCTGCCTCTAATGTGGTTTCTTGTAACATCACAAGTAGTTCAGTAGTCACAATGTGTCTCAGGAACATAGCTGCTTTTTATGGGTATGTGAGTACTGCCCAGCACTCCATAAAAAGTAGAGACCAGGCTTGTAGCTGGACAGTTTCTGCAAAAGGCCACTGACTTCGAGAACTTGTTTTCTCAAACCACTGCCCAGGTCATAATCTGAATTTATTACATTTTCACATGTGTTTCGAAGTTTGTGTTTTTGTCAGATATTTTGGAAGTTAATGGGAAATTTGATACTGGACTCAGTTTTGGATTCTGCCACTGCTGTTTATCTTAAATCATTATAAAAATCTTAATGCTTTTGTAATAACGCATTATTGTACGGAGTATAAATATTGTCAAAGGAATTGGAAACTTTTTTATTTTATTTATATATAAAATTCTTGTATTCAAGTGGTTATGTAGCCTTTTTGTAAAAGCCTGTTTGAACTCCGTATTTTTCACAGCTTAGGAAAATGGAGGCTTTGTGTGAAAAGAAGACAAAAGAACTTGAGATATCCAAAGAGAAAATGTGTACTTTAAGTGAAGACCTTAAGGTATAGTTTCAGAAACTTAGAATATGAAAGTTCTCCAAAAAATGTATTTTTCTGTATTTATGGTTTCTTTTTATCTTATCAGAATAAGTTTCTCTGTCGTTGTATTCTGTTGAGCAGACGAGTTTACCTTGCAGGCTTGTGTGAAATTGTGCTGCTTTATTCTGGTTACCACCTTAGACTACCTAACTGACCTTTTCTGATCATAACTGCTTGCAGTGCTGGAATAATTTGAAATAGATTTATCAACTTGCAAAATATTGTTTTATATTGAAATCAGCATTGGTAATTTTTTCCTCTTAATTGTTTTGCTCAGGAAAAGGGGGAGAGAATTTAATTACCTCTTTTTGTATGAAAGCACATTTTGTTAAATATGTCCTTTCCTTTGTTAATTTTTGTTATGTTTATCTGACAAGTTAATGCATGTATGAAAGCATCAGGTCTTCCTTAACAGTGCACAACCCAGAATTTCCTGAAGTATAAAATCTACCTGAGTACAGATAAAAATACTTGAGAACTCTTTTCTTTAGTTTCTGAACAGGAATTTTTTTTTTATCTCTGTTTTTGGCTGATACACCCCTTTAGTAATGTCCTGCATGGTTGCATCAATGGCTAAGGGAATGAGGAAGTCCTGAGGTCATGGTTAAACTTAATCTCTCAACTGGCTGTATATTATATTACTGCCAAAATAGAATGTCTCTGTTCCCAGTGTTAACTCAGATTCTTTTGCTGGGAATATGCTGCTTTATCACTTTAGTCACAGATGCTTCTGCAGCACTCATTGAATCTTCATAGAATCGTAGAATAGTTAGGGTTAGAAAGGACCTTAAGATTATCTAGTTCCAGCCCCTCTGCCATGGGCAGGGACGCCTCCCACTAAACCATGCCATCCAAGGCTATGTCCAGCCCCAACTTGAACACCGCCAGCAATGGAGCATTCACAACTTCCTTGGGCAACCCATTCCAGTGCCTCACCACCCTCACAGTAAAGAATTTCTTCCTCATATCCAACCTAAACTTCCCCTGTGTAAGTTTGAACCCGTTACCCCTTGTCCTCTCACTATAGTCCCTCATGAAGAGTCCCTCCCCAGCATCCCTATAGGCCCTCTTCAGGTATTGGAAGGCTGCTATGAGGTCTCCACGCAGCCTTCTCTTCTCCAGGCTGAACAGCCCCAATTTTCTCAGCCTGTCTTCATACAGGAAGTGCTCCAGTTCCCTGATCATCCTCATGGCCCTCCTCTGGACTTGCTCCAACAGTTGCATGTCCTTTTTATGTTGAGGACACCAGAACTGCACACAATACTCCAAGTGAGGTCTCAGGAGAGCAGAGTAGAGGGGCAGGATCACCTTCCTCGACCTGCTGGTCACGCTCCTTTTGATGTAGCCCAGGATACGGTTGGCTTTCTGGGCTGCAGGCGCACACTGAAGCCAGCTCATGTTCATTTTCTCATCGACCAACACCCCCAAGTCCTTCTCCTTGGGCTGCTCTGAATCTGTTCTCTGCCCAACCTGTAGTTGTGCCTGGGATTGCTCCGACCCAGGTGTAGGACCTTGCACTTGTCGTGGTTAAACTTCATCCCAATTGATATTTGCACGTGATCTCCTGTTATCTGATTGGAACTTTCTTTACCAATTTATGTTCAGAGGACTTGAGTCTTCTGCTTCTATTGCAGCACCTTTGTAAGGCACCTAAAATTTTTCTAACCCATTGAAACAGA